>JAMPIV010012421.1:0-585716 GCA_024509875.1 Oreohelix idahoensis
ATCTATCTATCCTGATAAGGGTGGATTTGAGCTGAAGTGGTAACTTGCCACCCTTATCGACACCTGGTATTAAAGTGTAAGATGTAGGTGTCTTCTCTGATTTAGGATGTTGCTGTGTATGTGGTAGTGGAACAGTTCACAGGGTTATCACACAGGCAACATGACGTGTAGAGTCATAGAAAGGGTAACTTCGTTGTATAAGTTTCTTCCATTTATTGCACGCCACAAAACAGTCATGATACTTATGACATCAACATAGTTAACGAGTTCAGCAAGATGATATGGCACATTGAAAACAATTTCTGTAGTCAGCAATGACAGCTGTTGTATATATGCGTCATAAGACATCACAGTTCAATAGATTCAGAAATTCATAAATCATAGAGTTCTAGTTCGTGAAGCTGTATAAATAATAATAATTTCTATAACTTCTGCAACAGTGTCAGCTACAGATCTTCAATGTTCATAAACAATAATAAATGCTCCCATTCTGATGCTAGCAGATCAGTTGTATACAATAAGTCCGTTCACTGTCTGCACGTGAATAGCATACATGGGCTACAGGTCAGCTCGACCTTTATAATGTTCCTAAGTCTAACCATCTGACTTGGACGTGATCTCTGATATAACGAATCCTGGAACACAGACAATAGTCTTGTTGGTCTAGAGCGACCCATATATATTTAACTAGTTCAGGTATACAGATACCGGTGACTTAATCCTAGTCAAAGTACCTCTCCATTTTGAATCACACAGGCGAGCAAATAGGCGACAAAATGACGAACCTCTAGATGATAGCATAAAGTTCGATACAAGAGGAATTACCTTATTTCGGAAAATCAACCATGAACATATGCCTCCAGGCAGGCGTGAATAATACTGGGAAATAGTCTAGTTAGCTAACTAACTCACAAAGACACTGTATTTCCCTCAGAAAATCACAAGACGCAGTTGCGTCTGCTCGCTTCTTAAACCATTTCTCAACTGCCGAACTGGGCGGAACACACAGAACGAACTCCCAGCTTTTGACATGCGCAGAACGACAATCTCTGAGTTGCCGTTCACAATAAGACGATTCTAAGAACATTCGAGATAAAAGTCTTACACAGTCGCGCCTTTTATGGTCATGAAAAGAAGCGTTAAGAAAGGTTTCAGACATCTACCATAGTTGACTGGTACTACCAAATAAGGAGATGTGGTCACGCTTCGTTCAAGAAATTATAGACCGAACGTGTCTCTATACAAGAGAAGGCAAACTCCTAAAAAATTGTAGTTTCGATAACTCGGATTATGTCCCTTTGACCATAGAAAACATAATACACACTTCAGTCAAAAAAATGATCATACATATGAAAAAATGTTTATACAAACGAAAAATAATAATGATCCGTGCGTAACATTACCGCACCCTCCCTGGAAAAAAAAAATGAAACATTTTTTTTTTTAAATCCTGGAGCCGGAAAAAATCTAGGCTCCTAACGCACGTATGATGCGTGGATATATACCTAACAAATTAGCTCAACGCATGGAGCGACACTGAGATCATATCTCAGATCCTTAGAGAAAAAATTTATCTAAGTATACGCTGATATATTCCAGGAAGGTGCCACCAACACACGCCACAATGATGGCAACAACATAATGACAATCAAATTATTCTCATACCAATATATGAAATTAAATATATTATGTGTTATCATACAATGTGTTGCAAATAGCGGTGTAATTTACTAATATACCGCACTATATTATTACATTATATAAAGTAACAGTAATTAATAAGTAATACATGTGTTGATCTTCGGTGACATAAAACATTCAATAGAAGAAGATGTGGACATCATCCGCTCCCAATGTAGGACAGGACTTGATATCCTCAAAGTTCCACAATGGACATAAACTCGCAGACTTCAATGATGTGCTGCGAAAATATCAATAACACAAATCTTAAAGACAACTGGTAAATTTCTTAATACAATCCTGAAAATAATTTATTTAAATGTGGCCGAGTGATCTTTTGGCCCGTATATCACTAACTAAGCCTTCTTAAATAATTACATGGTACAATGTTATAAATTTCCCTCAAAAAAAAAAGTGAGAAAAATCTACTAACATGTCATTATAACATTGGACTGTATATCAGGAAATATATATATATATGACAGAAGAATCATGTGGAATCGTGTGGACATCTGGACAGAATGTCTGCCATTACATTATCCGAACCACGGATAGCTCGAACCGAGAAATGAAATGGTTGAAGAGCTATGGCATAACGAGTGGACCTCGAGCTCTTCAAGTTTTTGCTCTGAATAGCAGTAAGCGCTTTCTGGTCGGTTTCCACAATGAAATGTGCGCCTAGAAGAAATCTTTGTAACTTCAGAATAGACCATACCATAGCCAATAACTCACGGTCTAAAACCGAGTAATTCTTTTCTGCAGCGTTTAATTTCCTAGAGATATACATCACCGGATGCAAAGTATCAGAATACTCCTGCATTAGTGCTGCCCCAATCCCTGTTGACGAGGCGTCACTTCGAAGAACAAAAGTCTTCTCAATAGTAGGTAACTTAAGAATAGGTGGAGATGAAAATAGGGCTTTAACCTGGTCCAATGAGGATTGACATTCTTTAGACCAGCGGATCAGATTAGGCGACCCTTTCTTCAATAAAGTAGAAAGCGGTGCCATAATGGAGGACAGATTCGGAATGAATCGTCCGTAGAATTGAATCAAACCTAATAGACTCCTTACTTTTTCTTCGTCTTAGGGACCGAAATGTTAAGTATTTTTGAAACATTGTGGTCCTCTGTCTTTAAAAGACCATGACCAACCCGATGACCTAGGAAAGAAATCTCGCTAAATCCTATAAAGGCTTTAGAGGGTTTTGCAGTCAAGTTATACTCGCGAAGAGTAGACAGTAATTCGTATAAACCCAAATAATGATCTTCCCAAGAATCACTGAATAGACAGATATCATCTAGGTATGCTATGACATCTGTACGATATGCGAGAATTCGCCGCATCATGCGTACGAATGTAGCAGGGGCGTTCATAAGACCAAAAGGCATGAAATTCCATTGGAATAAACCCCTAGGTGTAGAAAAAGCTGTAAAAGGTTTGGCACGTTCAGTTAGCGGGACTTGCCAATAACCTTTAGACAAATCTAGTTTGGTAAAGAATCTAGAATTAGAAAGTTTATTGAGTAGCTCTTCTAATGAAGGCATAGGTTCAGCATCGAACTTCGTAACTTGGTTCAATTTGCGATAATCTACGCAAATGCGAATGTTATTATCCTTCTTTCGAACAATAACCATAGACGAAGAGTATGCTGAAGTGGATGGTTCAATGATTTCCAAACGTATCATTTCATCCAACTCTTTTTCGACTTGAGACTGGAAATGGATAGGTATTGGATATGGTCTGACTCTGATAGGATTGTGATCAGTTAGCACAATGTCATGTTCTATGACATGTGTGTGTCCCGGGATGTCTGTAAGAACATCCTGAAATGTTTGCAACATCGAAGAAACTTGTCGATGTTCCTCAGCGGAAAGATTTGGAGAAACGGTCACGTTTTTCCAAGATTCCGTAGAATAAAGTGGGACCATAGAAAGAGGAAGATTGACATCAGAAAAAGTAGTTTCCTCATCCTGTATAACTGACAGAGATGAGTACTGACCATGAGTTGCTTGTGAATTGTCCGTAGCCTGGAAAATAGGCTGCAAATAGTCAGGTCTTTCATAAAATTCTGTGAGCATATTTATGTGGAAAGTTTTATGCTTTCCATCAATATCGACAACATAGTCGACATCAGAAATTTTGGAGACTATTGCATATGGACCTTTCCATGCAATTAGAAGTCTGTTCTCCCTTGAAGGAAGTAGAACGAGAGCTTTGTCACCTGGACAAAGTTGTCGTAGACATCTATTCTTATTTGCAAACTGCCTTGCCTTTTCTTTAGCAAATTCTGAAGACGAAGTTGCTAGTTTGCATGCCTCGATGATCTTTTGCCTAAGAGCAATGACGTACTCATAAGAAGATTGAGTCTCATCGCTAATATTATCGGCAGTGATTAGATCGTGAAGTAAAGACATAGGGCCGCGCGGTTGCGCGCCAAAGACAAGTTCAAAAGGGGAAAACCCCGTATGTTCATTGGGGACCTCTCTATACGCAAAGAGAGCCGCGGGTAAGACCCTGTCCCAATCCTGAGGATGATCCTCAGTTATTTTACCAAGTAAAGTTTTCAGAGTCCTATTTAAACGTTCGACCAACCCATTAGACATTGGGTGATAGATACTGCTGAGAGACCTTTTAATGTGTAGCATAGACATTACCTGTGACATAGTGTCTGATATAAGTTGAGTGCCATGGTCTGACAATATTTCTCCGGGAAAACCCAAGCGAGAAAATATCAGCCAAAGAGCGTCTGCGATATCAGCAGTTGAGATGCTCTTGAGAGGTATTGCCTCTGGCCAACGTGTGCACATATCGACACATGTAAGGATAAATTGATGTCCTCTAGCCGACTTAATTCTAAAAGGACCGATAATATCTATTGCCATTTTTTGAAAAGGGCGAATAGGAATGTCAGCAGCCTGGATAGGCGCAGCATGTCGTGGTCCTTTAGATTTGACCTCCTGACATACTTTGCAAGAGCGACAGTACATTCGTATGTCCTTGCTCACAAATGGCCAAAAGAAAGCCGCAAGAACCCTCGACTTTGTACGGGAAAAACCCATATGTCCAGCACATTGCGAGTCATGAGCATGTTGCAATATTTGCAATCTCATGCTCTTAGGCACAAGAATTTGTGAATGAGTGGACGTAGTCGAGTCTTGTACCATACGTACAAGTACGCCGTTCTTCATAGAAATCCAAGATTTCCTATTAGTGTTCTGATTAGGATCACCTTTTTTTGCTAGAATGAAGAATTTTTGTAAAGAAGGATCTTCTTCTTGCAATTTGATAAATGAGTCACGTGTAATAGTCAAGTGACTATCTTGGTCATTTACTTCATCATTATTAGTTAATGAAGTTTGAGGTGGATCCAGAGCATGTGCTCTTGTGACCACCGCATTGGTAGCTTCAATGTTTTGCTCTTCCCAAACAGCAATCTGCTGTGGGGTACATTCCCTAACTCCGTGAATACGACCAATAATAAGGTCCGCAATAGGGTTTGGAAGTAGACACGCGTGGACCTCTCCCGTGAAGAAAGGAGTAGCAATGTGTATTATAGCAGTAGGATACTTTTCTAACGTGCCACCAAATGTGACACATTTGATGACTTTTCCTGTAGCACAGGATGGATCTACAAGAGATTGCCTAACGCCGACAGTAGTACATCCAGAATCAAACAACACTGAGACTGGATTACTATTTACTAGCCCCTTATGTAATATAAGAGAACCTCTCCCATCATGAGCAACATTAGCAGGAAGAGCGGGCAAAGGATGACCACAGCTTAAAGTACTAACGGTTTTCGGATCAAATAAAGTACTGCATTGGATACATTTATTTGCCCTACCAAAATCAAAAGATGAGCATCCGATAGCATTATGGTCTTTATCATTATTAACCTGTTTATCTGCTCCCTGAGATTCTTGTTGAACAGAGTTTGTCTGTTGATATCTTTTTCTCTTATGTTGCGATCTACCGCGACCATTATTGCCTCTGCAATTATCATTAAAGTCCCTACTGTAATTTTTATCCTGGTTTGAGTTCCAGTTTCCATAACTGTCATTACTATCTCTATGCTGTTGAGAACCTCTATTATCTTGGTATTGAGGTCTCTGCATAAAATATTTTCCTCTATACCGATTACCTTTGTGAAAATTTCTAAAGTTAACCGGAGTAGAATAACGTGTAGTATTAGGTTGTCTCCAGTTCTGGGAAGAAGAATCACCCTGGAATTGATCACTATGGTTCTGGGCATAATTACGATTACTCTTTTTATTGAAATTTTTCTGGCTACCCTGAAATTTACGCATAAAATTTGGGCCATAAGGTGCTGCCGAAGCAACTGGCAGACCTTCTTTCACCTTAGAGTTACTAATGGTTATGTGCGGATGCGCAGTAACATACTGGCTACAGTATTCTTCCATTTCTTTTATGTTTTTAGGCTTACGCTCATGAAGAAAAGATAGAAAAGCTTCATTAACAGAAGACATAACCTTATCTCTAAGTAGTAAATCCATAAGAGCTTCAAATGTATTTTCTGTCTTAGACAACTCAACCCATCGTAAAAAAGTAAGACGGATGCCTGAGATGAATTCAGAGAATTCAACTCCAGTTTCTGGTAACACGGTTATAAATTTAAGACGATATCCGTCCTCGTTAAGTTGGTACTTCTTTAACAATGCCGCCCTGACAACCTCATAGTTGTTTTTGTCAGGCACATCTACCATACTCAACAAAGTCAAAGCATCACCTCTAAGTATCTTGGACAGATGATACACATATAATGTTTTATCTATATTATGCACATTACATGCACTTTCAAATCTATCTAGATAAAATGTTATATCATCGATTGAGGGATTAAATGCTGGTAGATTAAGCTTGAAATCCTTAGCATTAGTCTTATTTGACACCTTATTTGCATCATTAGCATTACCAGTGTTCAATAACTTTAACTTCTCTAACTCTAAAGCTAAGACTTTTTCATCATGTTCCATTTTTGCTTTTCTCTCATCAGCCTCTCTTTGTAACCTTCTTTCTTCAGCCTCAGCCTGTAACTTTCTTTCTTCAGCCTGGGCCTGTAACTTTTTTTCTTCAGCCTCTATTTCAAGTCTCTTATTTTCAGCTTCTTTTTCAAGTCTCTTATTTTCAGCTTCTTTTTCAAGTCTCTTATTTTCAGCTTCTTTTTCAAGTCTCTTATTTTCAGCTTCTTTTTTTGTTTTTCCATTTCCATTTGAAATCTTTTTTTTCCTCCACCTGCATCTGCAGTTTCTTTTGTTCTATTTCAGCCTCTATTCTCTTTTGTTCAGTTTGTTCTTTCATTTTCTTTTCTTCCGACTTCAATGCCTTGGCATATTGAACAGTCGCAAATTCTTCTAATTTATCACCTGTCTTCCCAAGGGCTTTACCCTGCTCAATAAAGTACTCAAATGTAGACATGATGTCTAAAATGTGAGTACAGAACCTGAAATAATTAATTATCTTATTTCAATGTTAAATAGCAACAAGACTTAATAAAGTGCTTGTATAATCTCTATGTTGAACCCAATCTCTGTGGGAAACAGGAGTTGACACCAACTTGTATTATCAAATGTATAATAATATCACAAGTCACCTCTTAATTAACAGTGCACTACCCAAATCAGTGCATAACCATCAGTTATTTATCATAACTGCACTACAATAGTGCATAAGCAAAAAACACCAGTTTGTTATGATAAGTGCACTATAGACCAATAGTGCATGAGCATATATTAACAATAGTGAAAGCTAACTATGCAAGAACTATGTAAACAATAACAAGACAATGTAAACAATAACAAAGGTCACCAACAATGTAAACAATAACAAAGATCAAAGTCAATGTAAACAACAACAAAGATCAGAGTCAATGTAAACAACAACAAAGATCAGAGTCAATGTAAACAATAACAAAGATCAGAGTCAATGTAAACAATCAACAAAGATCAAAGTCAATGTAAACAACAACAAATACCAGAGTCCACGTAAACAATCACCAAAGACCACACAATACGAAAACATTCGCATAAGTCAAATACACAAACAGCAAAACTAAAAAGAAATATGCGAAGATATGACTAACAAATGACGCTACAGTGTATACACAAAAATATACGTAAAGAACTGAATAATAGCAAAGGGGAGACCTACAAATACAAACAATCGAAATCGAAACTAAAAAACACAAAGAAAGAGAGAAAAGAAAAAAGAAAAAAAAATATATATATACAAGAAACAAAAAATAAAGCACAACTCGTCACAACTAAACAGATATAGCAACGATTGTCGCTAGCAAATTTCACTGTAGGAAATTCGCACAGTCCCTAACGAAAACGCTAACAGTAGAACCTCTGTGACGTGGTATCTTCTACTGCAAGACACCGCCCAACCGAGAAAACCCGCTGAAATATAAACATATAAATATACAAATAACAAATAACATATAACATATAAACATGTATCATGAAAACAATAGGAGAAAGTGTGAAAGTACAGAAGGCTCAGTTAGAACATAAGGGCACAGTTCACAAACAAAACAGGCCACTTAACTTCTATAAATCCAGCGTCAGCACGGTGCAGAACAGGATGTAATCAGCATTCTGAGGATAATGATCCAACGTTGATTAACTTCTGCTCCCATAAACAGCCATGACGAAGGAAATGAGCTTCTAATACTGCAACAGTTGTTACGGCACTTGACCTTCTGAATCTTCTAAATTGATTTAACCGGCACTTGACCTTCTGAACCCGCAACAGTACCCCTGAGACCGGAACAGTTGTTACGGCACTTGTCCTTCTTTTCACCAGATCAGGAAATCCATTCGCTCGGTACTTGTCCTTCTAATTTTACATAAACTTCAATATTGCCGAGCAGCGCCGGGTAGTTTCAAAATCAGCAACTGTCAGAAAATCCGGATACTTTCAATAAAATTTCTTGTAAGGTGGTAGTTGATGCTGTAGTTGTATCTAGTATGATGATGATGTCTGGGTTTGCTGACCCCCTTGATAGCTGGAATCAGAGTGAACCAACCTATGGCCACCAAAAATGATATGGTGCGCCAAAATATCAGATGATAGAACCAGCTCTGGCCACCAAAAATGATAAGGGTGGATTTGAGCTGAAGTGGTAACTTGCCACCCTTATCGACACCTGGTATTAAAGTGTAAGATGTAGGTGTCTTCTCTGATTTAGGATGTTGCTGTGTATGTGGTAGTGGAACAGTTCACAGGGTTATCACACAGGCAACATGACGTGTAGAGTCATAGAAAGGGTAACTTCGTTGTATAAGTTTCTTCCATTTATTGCACGCCACAAAACAGTCATGATACTTATGACATCAACATAGTTAACGAGTTCAGCAAGATGATATGGCACATTGAAAACAATTTCTGTAGTCAGCAATGACAGCTGTTGTATATATGCGTCATAAGACATCACAGTTCAATAGATTCAGAAATTCATAAATCATAGAGTTCTAGTTCGTGAAGCTGTATAAATAATAATAATTTCTATAACTTCTGCAACAGTGTCAGCTACAGATCTTCAATGTTCATAAACAATAATAAATGCTCCCATTCTGATGCTAGCAGATCAGTTGTATACAATAAGTCCGTTCACTGTCTGCACGTGAATAGCATACATGGGCTACAGGTCAGCTCGACCTTTATAATGTTCCTAAGTCTAACCATCTGACTTGGACGTGATCTCTGATATAACGAATCCTGGAACACAGACAATAGTCTTGTTGGTCTAGAGCGACCCATATATATTTAACTAGTTCAGGTATACAGATACCGGTGACTTAATCCTAGTCAAAGTACCTCTCCATTTTGAATCACACAGGCGAGCAAAATAGGCGACAAAATGACGAACCTCTAGATGATAGCATAAAGTTCGATACAAGAGGAATTACCTTATTTCGGAAAATCAACCATGAACATATGCCTCCAGGCAGGCGTGAATAATACTGGGAAATAGTCTAGTTAGCTAACTAACTCACAAAGACACTGTATTTCCCTCAGAAAATCACAAGACGCAGTTGCGTCTGCTCGCTTCTTAAACCATTTCTCAACTGCCGAACTGGGCGGAACACACAGAACGAACTCCCAGCTTTTGACATGCGCAGAACGACAATCTCTGAGTTGCCGTTCACAATAAGACGATTCTAAGAACATTCGAGATAAAAGTCTTACACAGTCGCGCCTTTTATGGTCATGAAAAGAAGCGTTAAGAAAGGTTTCAGACATCTACCATAGTTGACTGGTACTACCAAATAAGGAGATGTGGTCACGCTTCGTTCAAGAAATTATAGACCGAACGTGTCTCTATACAAGAGAAGGCAAACTCCTAAAAAATTGTAGTTTCGATAACTCGGATTATGTCCCTTTGACCATAGAAAACATAATACACACTTCAGTCAAAAAAATGATCATACATATGAAAAAAATGTTTATACAAACGAAAAATAATAATGATCCGTGCGTAACAATATGGCAAGCTGGCTTCAACGCACTGTTGCTTTATCAAGCTTATTTGAACTAGTGGTCGAACTAACGCTCCTAAGTGAGTATATCAGCGAGTCTGGCCAATGGAGCCACGTTTCGACAAGTGTTTGAAAAAATTTTAACTTCCTACGTCTCCCCTAACAACCAAAAATAGTATTTATAGCCCGACTAATCGTGTTTAGCCTTACATATCATTCCAGCCAATCAGTTCAAATGTAACTTGTGGCCCATTTCCCGTACAATGGTGGTGTAAAAAAATCTACCACTGAGCGATTCTGATTTTGGGTGTTGTCTGACAGCACCATCATTTTATTTTGGCTATAACTTGTTAATTCCTAGACTATTTGCATAACGTTGTACATATTCTTTGTCAGCAAACCCTAAGGAACCCAAATATATATATATTTAATAGAGCTAAGTGGCTGCGTTCAAAATATGCAATTTCTTCTACCTCCTGTTTCGAAGATGTGCTGTCTGGGTACTGTAATGTTTTCAAACGTAAACCCATCTATTGTTATCTTTTCTAATAAGAGTTTTTTCAGGATTTTAAAACCTAACTCTGGGAAGGGTAGTGAATTTTATCACTGTCCGATTTGAAATAAAGTTAGTGCATGTGGCCTTACACGCGTGATAGTAGTAATTGTGTATCGCGCGACGCGTGTTTTGTGCCAGTTTGCCCGTGTTCGGCTTTCATGCCTCTCCCTTCTCTCTATCCTTTAGGTCCATTCTGTCTTTAGTTACGCCGTGTATAAAATGGAATGAATGAAATATTTAAATTAGGTCATTGATCAGCTTGGTATCTCAATGTTTTTCCAAGAAATACAGCACACGTTTCATTGAAGAAAGCGGGTAATAATATAGTAGGCTTTTACTATCAACGTGAAAGCGTTACAATTTGCAGACGAAGCATAAAACAAAGGGGATTTCGAGTACATTCCTTGTGACAGCACTGTTATTTTACCATTGCTCTTTTCTTTATTAGATTTATTTGTTAGGCTTTATGTTTACCTTTTAATTTATATATGTGGATTAGAATATTCCACGACATCTCCCCTCTTAAAACAGACATTATATGTCAGTCCTTTATTCTATATACACATAGATAAATGTAAGTCAACTTGACTTTACTCTGCTGTGGTGCTATCCTGGTTTTATGTAGTTGGGTCCATTCAGAGTAGGCACTACTCATGAAATCTGCCTCAGACTTCTACAACCAATAATATATTTCGGTTATGTTACTGAACAGTCGCAAGTGTGAGTGCTTGTCTTAATGCTGCTTCGCAACCCGTATTCACCATTTCTCTTCTCTGAGTCTGCGCAATGACATGTCCAGAGAACATTATATTCCCCTCAAAATGTACGTTATGAGGAGATAACATATACCTGGTGATAGCAGAGTTTTCGTAGTGGATCCCATAATCTTCTTATTATCCTGTATGAAACATTCGGAATATCCTCAATCAAAGAGGCAACTCAGGGATTCATTACGTTCCTCCGAAATGTTTACATCCAACCGTTTCTCATCATTCTAGAGAAGACACTAGGCGCATTCTTCAATCCAAATGGCAATCTATTAAACTCATAGTGTCCTTCTGAAGTACTAAAAGCTAGGTATGGTCTAACCTCAGGCTTTACTGGAATCTGATAATATCCTTTACTCAGATCCACTTTGGAGAAATATTTAGCTTTATTTAGTCTGGCAAACAGCTGATTTGTATCCGGCAATGGATCCACCTGTCCTTCTGTAATAGCATTCAGTCTCCTGTAATCTATACAGAGTCTATGTTCTCCAGAGGGCTTCCTTAAGAGTACAACACCGGAACTATACGAAGATCACTGTGCGAAATAATTCCTTCCTTCAACAGATAGTCTATCTCTTCCTTCAAAGCTTTCTCCTTAGCAAACGGAATCGAATATGGTTTCATACAGACAGGTGTGGGGTCTATCAGTTTCATATCATATTCCAATGGGTTTGTATGCCCTGGTCGGTCTGTTAACACCTCTGCATGATTATTTAGAACCTGTTGCACTCTCTCTTTCTGAGTTTTCGTTAAATGTGTACTGATTTTCACCTGTGCTGCTGTCTCACAGGGGTGTAATGGATACTCAAATGATGAAAGTGGTTCCCTTTTTCATCTCCATGGCGATGGACAAGGTCAACAAGTGTGTCTCTTCCTGATGTTCTCTTTCCAAATATTTCTTCAGGAGATTCACATGATAGATTTTTTCTTTCTCCTTCTTATCTATCTTATAATTTGTTCTAGATACCTTCTCTAAAACTGTATATGGACCCTGCCATCCAATTTGTAACTTATTCTGACTCCCGGGCAAAAGAAGCAGTACTTTCTCTCCCACAGCCAAATTTCTGTCTTTCGCTTTCCTGTTATAATAGGCAGCATGTTTCTTCCTGGCTTGTTTCAAATTTTCATTGGCAAGTTTCCAGCCAGTTTTTAAACGAGTGGTCAGCTCATTCACATATTGGTATGAAGATGTAATGTTTTCCTCTGCCTTTTCATCAGTCCACGTTCTTAACAAAGCTACATATGGACCTTTAATTGTGTGGACCTATTTGTCCATGCACCGGTATGGTCTCTTCCACTCGAAGCTTTATAGTGATGATTTTTCCTCACAGAATTATCATTCACAAAACGACCGCTACCAATTTTTCTTTTGGGGCTTTCTCCCCACTTAAAAGTCTTGATGAGAGATTTCCTCTCTACATCCTCTTCCTCCAGTTTGTTTAAGTCCGATTGAGGGATTGTCGGCTTATCCTTGGGTAAGACATCTTTTTGCACTCTCCGCATAGTGGCCATTGTAAAACAGTTAAGTGAAGCTTGTCCGTGAAAAGGGGCTTCCCACTATGGCCTTTTATCAGATTTGCAGTCCACTTTATCAAATCTGGGACAGGATTTTTATCTTTTTTATCTTCGTTATCATGGCCTAATTTTGCCCCGTGGCCGTGTCCATATGTCCTGAGGGATCCATGTTCCCACTTGTCCTATATGAAGGGAAGTTCCCTCATTGTGCTATGCTACACCCTTTCTACAAAATTTTCAATGTCCCATCTATGCTTTGGGCAATGTATAAATTGTGAGCACCTTTTGAATGCTTGGTAACATATCTTCTCATGGTCCCCATCTGGTTTCACATGTAGGCTCCTTATTGGGAAGTCCCTGCCCTACTATTCTTTTTAGTCGAAGTAACCAGTTGTGCCAATGACCAGGTTCTTGGATCTAGACATATCTACAAGTGCTTTCCTATACATCAACTTGTTTTTCATGTAAAAATCTCCCTCGCCTGGAGTTGTATGACAAGTTGACAATTTTCTGAAACAAGGCTTGAGTGTTTTATCCCCAGCCTGTGCCTTCCTCATCTCTTCTGGAGTGGTATCCAACATAATATCCTCCTCCTGTCTTGAGGTCGACCTGACCTGAAGGGTTGCCATATACACAGGTTTCCTTCTGCAACGGTCAGTGTCATGATTGTCCATCTGACAATTTTTACACCACCTTTTTCCTTGGTTGAAAGATTTTCTTTCATCATATTTCCTTTCATCGAATTGTGGGAATTTATTTTTATTTTCATACCGTGGCCTATCAAACTGGTGCTTACCTTTGTTTTTGATCCTAGGATCAAATTTATTAAAGTTCTGTGGTGCCCTAAAGTTATCCACTTGTTTCTTTTTATTACCTGTTACCTCTGCTTGAGCTGCTTGATACCTTTCAGCAACATTTAGCAACTCACCCAGCCTCTCTGCACCTTGTTCCATGAGAAACTTTCTCAGGTCTGGAGCCATGGACTCTCTTAATTGCTCTATAAGGACCATTTCCTTAAGATCTTGGGTTTTCCCCAGAGAAGTCCATTTCTCCAAGTATGTCTCTATTCGTGCAGAGAACTGGTGATAGGTTTCACCTGACAGTAGTTTAGCATTCCTAAATTTTTTCCTATAAAATTCTGCATTCTTTTCATACCTTAACAAAAGAGCCTGCTTTAGCATGTCATAATTTTCCTGATCACCTCTGCTCATTTTTGCAAAAACTTCATAAGCTGCCCCACGAAGTCCTTGAGATAACTTTAAGCTCCACCTTTCTCTCTCTAACCCATACGTGGTAGCTAATAGTTCATACCTATTTAGGTAGCTCTCTATATCATCGTCTTTCTCAACAAAATGATCTAAATGAAAGTTCATAGCTGAGGCTGAGGCTCCCTGGTAACTGTAGCATCAGAGGCAAAGGGACTGGCACCATTTTCAGGAGCATGGCCTTGAAACTCAAACTCCTTAGTCTTTAACTCATGTTACCTTTGCTAATCTCTTCCTCCTCTTTTTCTGCTTCCCTCTCTGCAGTCAATTTTCTTCTCTTTCTTTCTGCTTCCCTTTCTGCTGCTAATTTCTCCTCTTTCCTTTTCTGCAGCCAATCTTTTGTCCTTCTTCTTTCTGCCTCCAATTTCTTAGCCTCAGCCTCAATCTGCAACCTCTTAGTCTCAGCCTCAGCCTCAAATTGTTTTTTTTTTTTTTTATAACTTCTTAATTTCCCTTTCGCCTCCCTTCACAGCTGATCTCAGTCAGTACACTAAGTCCCCTATAAATATTTATAACATCCCACTTCACCACATATATTGGGGTCTCGCTCTTGGGATTTTGAATCTTTCCCTATTAAAAAATATTGGGGGTAATTCACTTCAGGGAATATAAGAATTAAAAGGTATCCTTGGGTGGAATTAAATAAGGTTGAGCTCACGGTGCCTGTGTTGTCCATTAGATATATATTTAGAAATTGAATTGTTGGTTAGACATTGTATAAATTTACCTGATAGACAATGGCGGACCTGGCCAAATTTCGATCTGCTGCGGTTCAGACTGCAAAAGAGTTAGGATTAGATGGGCAAGTTATGGTTGCCTATGTCACTACGGAATGTGACAAATTTATTGAACGCGAAGAAAGAAGATTAGAAAAAGAAGCCGAAAGAAAGTTAGAGGCTGAAAAAGGGAAAATTAAGAAGACAATTTTGAGGCAGATTTGAGGCTGAGGCTGAGAAACTTAAGAGGTTGCAGATTGAGCTGCAGAAAGAGGCTAAGAAGAAATTGGAAGCAGAAAGAGAAGAAGGCTGCAGAAAGGGAAGAGAAGAAATTAGCTGCAGAAAGGGAAGCAGAAGAAAGAAGATTGACTGCAGAGAGGGAAGCAGAAAAGGAGGAGAAGAGATTACAAAGGGAACATGAGTTACGACTAAGGGAGTTTGAGTTTCAAGGCCATGCTCCTGAAAATGGTGCCAGTCCCTTTGCCTCTGATGCCACTGCTAGCCAAGGAGCCTCAACCTCAGCTATGAATTTTCATTTAGATCATTTTTGTTGAGAAAGACGATGATATTGAGAGCTACCTAAATAGGTATGAACTATTAGCTACCACGTATGGGTTAGAGAGAGAAAGGTGGAGCTTAAAGTTATCTCAGGGACTTCGTGGGGCAGCTTATGAAGTTTTTGCAAAAATGAGCAGAGGTGATCAGGAAAATTATGACATGCTAAAGCAGGCTCTTTTGTTAAGGTATGAAAAGAATGCAGAATTCTATAGAAAAAAATTTAGGAATGCTAAACTACTGTCAGGTGAAACCTATCACCAGTTCTCTGCACGAATAGAGACATACTTGGAGAAATGGACTTCTCTGGGGAAAACCCAAGATCTTAAGGAAATGGTCCTTATAGAGCAATTAAGAGAGTCCATGGCTCCAGACCTGAGAAAGTTTCTCATGGAACAAGGTGCAGAGAGGCTGGTGATTTGCTAAATGTTGCTGAAAGGTATCAAGCAGCTCAAGCAGAGGTAACAGGTAATAAAAAGAAACAAGTGGATAACTTTAGGGCACCACAGAACTTTAATAAATTTGATCCTAGGGATCAAAACAAAGTAAGCACCAATTTGATAGGCCACGGTATGAAAATAAAAATAAATTCCCACAATTCGATGAAAGGAAATATGATGAAAGAAAATCTTTCAACCAAGGAAAAAGGTGGTGTAAGAATTGTCAGATGGACAATCATGACACTGACCGTTGCAGAAGGAAACCTGTGTATATGGCAACCCTTCAGGTCAGGTCGACCTCAAGACAGGAGGAGGATATTATGTTGGATACCACTCCAGAAGAGATGAGGAAGGCACAGGCTGGGGATAAAACACTCAAGCCTTGTTTCAGAAAATTGTCAACTTGTCATACAACTCCAGGCAAGGGAGATTTTTACATGAAAAACAAGTTGATGTATAGGAAGACTGGAGCTAGATCCAAAGGTCAGGGACAGCTGGTACTTCCTAAAAGATATAGGGCAGACTTAATAAGGAGCCTACATGTGAAACCAGATGGGGACCATGAGAAGATAGGTACCATCATTCAAAAGGTGGCTCACAATTATTATTGGCCCAAAGCAAGATGGGACATTGAGAATTTTGTAGAAAGGTGTAGCATAGCACATGAGGGAACACCCACAAGTGGGAACATGGATCAGGACCTGGACACGCCACGGGGCAAAATTAGGCCTGATAATAAAAAGAAAAATAGATTTGATAAAGTGGACCAAATGGAATGGGAAGCCCCTTTTCACGGACAAGCTTCACTTAACTGTTTTACAATGGCCACTATGCGGAGAGTGCAAAAAGATGTCTTACCCCAGGATAAGCCGAAAATCCCTCAATCGGACTTAAACAAACTGGAGGAAGAGGATGTAGAGAGGAAATCTCTCATCAAGAATTTTAAGTAGGGAGAAAGCCCCAAAAGAAAAATTGGTAGCGGTCGTTTTGTGAATGATAATTCTGGGAGGAAAAATCATCACTATAAAGCTTCGAGTGGAAGAGACCATACCGGTGCATGGACAAATAGGTCCACACAATTAAAGGTCCATATGTAGCTTTGTTAGAACGTGGACTGATGAAAAGGCAGAGGAAAACATTACATCTTCATACCAATATGTGAATGAGCTGACCACTCGTTTAAAAACTGGCTGGAAACTTGCCAATGAAAATTTGAAACAAGCCAGGAAGAAACATGCTGCCTATTATAACAGGAAGGCGAAAGACAGAAATTTGGCTGTGGGAGAGAAAGTACTGCTTCTTTTGCCCGGGAGTCAGAATAAGTTACAAATTGGATGGCAGGGTCCATATACAGTTTTAGAGAAGGTATCTAGAACAAATTATAAGATAGATAAGAAGGGGAAAGAAAAAAATCTATCATGTGAATCTCCTGAAGAAATATTTGGAAAGAGAACATCAGGAAGAGACACACTTGTTGACCTTGTCCATCGCCATGGAGATGAAAAAGGAACCACTTTCATCATTTGAGTATCCATTACACCCCTGTGAGACAGCAGCACAGGTGAAAATCAGTACACATTTAACGAAAACTCAGAAAGAGAGAGTGCAACAGGTTCTAATAATCATGCAGAGGTGTTAACAGACCGACCAGGGCATACAAACCTATTGGAATATGATATGAAACTGATAGACCCCACACCTGTCTGTATGAAACCATATTCGATTCCGTTTGCTAAGGAGAAAGCTTGAAGGAAGAGATAGACTATCTGTTGAAGGAAGGAATTATTTCGCACAGTGAGTCTTCGTATAGTTCCGGTGTTGTACTCTTAAGGAAGCCCTCTGGAGAACATAGACTCTGTATAGATTACAGGAGACTGAATGCTATTACAGAAGGACAGGTGGATCCATTGCCGGATACAAATCAGCTGTTTGCCAGACTAAATAAAGCTAAATATTTCTCAAGGGTGGATCTGAGTAAAGGATACTATCAGATTCCAGTAAAGCCTGAGGTTAGACCATACCTAGCTTTTAGTACCTCAGAAGGACACTATGAGTTTAATAGATTGCCATTTGGATTGAAGAATGCGCCTAGTGTCTTCTCTAGAATGATGAGAAAATTGTTGGATGTAAACATTTCGGAGGAACGTAATGAATCCCTGAGTTGCCTCTTTGATTGAGGATATTCCGAATGTTTCATACAGGATAATAAGAAGATTATGGGATCCACTACGAAAACTCCGCTATCACCAGGTATATGTTATCTCCTCATAACGTACATTTTGCGGGAAATATAATGTTCTCTGGACATGTCATTGCGCAGACTCAGAGAAGAGAAATGGTGAATACGGGTTGCGAAGCAGCATTAAGACAAGCACTCACACTTGCGGCTGTTCAGTAACATAACCGAAATATATTATTGGTTGTAGAAGTCTGAGGCAGATTTCATGAGTAGTGCCTACTCTGAATGGACCCAACTACATAAAACCATGATAGCACCACAGCAGAGTAAAGTCAAGTTGACTTACATTTATCTATGTGTATATAGAATAAAGGACTGACATGGGATGTCTGTTTTAAGAGGGGAGATGTCGTGGAATATTCTAATCCACATATATAAATTAAAAGGTAAATATAAAGCCTAACAAATAAATCTAATAAAGAAAAGAGCAATGGTAAAATAACAGTGCTGTCACAAGGAATGTACTCGAAATCCCCTTTGTTTTATGCTTCGTCTGCAAATTGTAACGCTTTCACGTTGATAGTAAAAGCCTACTATATTATTACCCGCTTTCTTCAATGAAACGTGTGCTGTATTTCTTGGAAAAACATTGAGATACCAAGCTGATCAATGACCTAATTTAAATATTTCATTCATTCCATATTATACACGGCGTAACTAAAGACAGATGGACTAAAGGATAGAGAGAAGGGAGAGGCATAAAGCCGAACACGTGCAACACAAAACACGCGTCGCGCGATACACAATTACTACTATCACGCGTGTAAGGCCACATGCACTAACACTTTCTTAAGACGGACAGTGAAAAATTCACTACCCTTCCCAGAGTTAGGTTTCAAACTCACGAAAAACGCTTAATAGAAAAGATAACATTAGATGGGTTTACGTTTGAAAACATTACAGTACCCAGACAGCACATCTTCGAAACAGGAGGTAGAAGAAATTGCATATTTTGAACGCAGCCACTTAGCTCTATTAAATATATATATTTGGGTTCCTTAGGGTTTGCTGACAAAGAATATGTACAACGTTATGCAAATAGTCTAGGAATTAACAAGTTATAGCCAAAATAAAATTATGGTGCTGTCAGACAACACCCAAAATCAGAATCGCTCAGTGGTAGATTTTTTTACACCACCATTGTACGGGAAATGGGCCACAAGTTACATTTGAACTGATTGGCTGGAATGATATGTAAGGCTAAACACGATTAGTCGGGCTATAAATACTATCTTTGGTTGTTAGGGGTAGACGTAGGAAGTAAAATTTTTTCAAACACTTGTCGAAACGTGGCTCCATTGGCCAGACTCGCTGATATACTCACTTAGGAGCGTTAGTTCGAGACCACTAGTCAAATAAGCTTGATAAAGCAACAGTGCGTTGAAGCCAGCTCATATTTTTGCTAAATAAAAGCCTGGAACATAAGCAGATGGGAATTTGTGCCAGTATTTGTGCCAGAATTCATTGCTAATCAACGTATCTGTGTTTGTTTCCATGAATTGTGGGAACGTGGTCTTGATGGTATTGAGCAGCACCTGGTCAGAGCTTTGCTGAATCCAGAGTCGGACAGCATACTCCTTGGTCCATTTAGCTATCAGTGAGGTGTCTCCAGAGCCCAGGGGAGAAATCGAGCAGAGGAGTCTTTTCCCTGCCGCCATCACACAAGATAAGCTGATGTTGGCCGTGTGTATTATGTTTTCTATGGTCAAAGGGACATAATCCGAGTTATCGAAACTACAATTTTTTAGGAGTTTGCCTTCTCTTGTATAGAGACACGTTCGGTCTATAATTTCTTGAACGAAGCGTGACCACATCTCCTTATTTGGTAGTACCAGTCAACTATGGTAGATGTCTGAAACCTTTCTTAACGCTTCTTTTCATGACCATAAAAGGCGCGACTGTGTAAGACTTTTATCTCGAATGTTCTTAGAATCGTCTTATTGTGAACGGCAACTCAGAGATTGTCGTTCTGCGCATGTCAAAAGCTGGGAGTTCGTTCTGTGTGTTCCGCCCAGTTCGGCAGTTGAGAAATGGTTTAAGAAGCGAGCAGACGCAACTGCGTCTTGTGATTTTCTGAGGGAAATACAGTGTCTTTGTGAGTTAGTTAGCTAACTAGACTATTTCCCAGTATTATTCACGCCTGCCTGGAGGCATATGTTCATGGTTGATTTTCCGAAATAAGGTAATTCCTCTTGTATCGAACTTTATGCTATCATCTAGAGGTTCGTCATTTTGTCGCCTATTTGCTCGCCTGTGTGATGCAAAATGGAGAGGTACTTTGACTAGGATTAAGTCACCGGTATCTGTATACCTGAACTAGTTAAATATATATGGGTCGCTCTAGACCAACAAGACTATTGTCTGTGTTCCAGGATTCGTTATATCAGAGATCACGTCCAAGTCAGATGGTTAGACTTAGGAACATTATAAAGGTCGAGCTGACCTGTAGCCCATGTATGCTATTCACGTGCAGACAGTGAACGGACTTATTGTATACAACTGATCTGCTAGCATCAGAATGGGAGCATTTATTATTGTTTATGAACATTGAAGATCTGTAGCTG
Source organism: Oreohelix idahoensis (assembly GCA_024509875.1). Taxonomy (NCBI): domain Eukaryota; kingdom Metazoa; phylum Mollusca; class Gastropoda; order Stylommatophora; family Oreohelicidae; genus Oreohelix; species Oreohelix idahoensis. The sequence goes on from JAMPIV010012421.1 coordinate 20,800, forward strand.
ACACTGTTGCAGAAGTTATAGAAATTATTATTATTTATACAGCTTCACGAACTAGAACTCTATGATTTATGAATTTCTGAATCTATTGAACTGTGATGTCTTATGACGCATATATACAACAGCTGTCATTGCTGACTACAGAAATTGTTTTCAATGTGCCATATCATCTTGCTGAACTCGTTAACTATGTTGATGTCATAAGTATCATGACTGTTTTGTGGCGTGCAATAAATGGAAGAAACTTATACAACGAAGTTACCCTTTCTATGACTCTACACGTCATGTTGCCTGTGTGATAACCCTGTGAACTGTTCCACTACCACATACACAGCAACATCCTAAATCAGAGAAGACACCTACATCTTACACTTTAATACCAGGTGTCGATAAGGGTGGCAAGTTACCACTTCAGCTCAAATCCACCCTTATCATTTTGGTGGCCAGAGCTGGTTCTATCATCTGATATTTTGGCGCACCATATCATTTTTGGTGGCCATAGGTTGGTTCACTCTGATTCCAGCTATCAAGGGGGTCAGCAAACCCAGACATCATCATCATACTAGATACAACTACAGCATCAACTACCACCTTACAAAAAATTTTATTGAAAGTATCCGGATTTTCTGACAGTTGCTGATTTTGAAACTACCCGGCGCTGCTCGGCAATATTGAAGTTTATGTAAAATTAGAAGGACAAGTACCGAGCGAATGGATTTCCTGATCTGGTGAAAAGAAGGACAAGTGCCGTAACAACTGTTCCGGTCTCGGGGTACTGTTGCGGGTTCAGAAGGTCAAGTGCCGGTTAAATCAATTTAGAAGATTCAGAAGGTCAAGTGCCGTAACAACTGTTGCAGTATTAGAAGCTCATTTCCTTCGTCATGGCTGTTTATGGGAGCAGAAGTTAATCAACGTTGGATCATTATCCTCAGAATGCTGATTACATCCTGTTCTGCACCGTGCTGACGCTGGATTTATAGAAGTTAAGTGGCCTGTTTTGTTTGTGAACTGTGCCCTTATGTTCTAACTGAGCCTTCTGTACTTTCACACTTTCTCCTATTGTTTTCATGATACATGTTTATACATGTTTATATGTTATATGTTATTTGTTATTTGTATATTTATATGTTTATATTTCAGCGGGTTTTCTCGGTTGGGCGGAGTCTTGCAGTAGAAGATACCACGTCACAGAGGTTCTACTGTTAGCGTTTTCGTTAGGGACTGTGCGAATTTCCTACAGTGAAATTTGCTAGCGACAATCGTTGCTATATCTGTTTAGTTGTGACGAGTTGTGCTTTATTTTTGTTTCTTGTATATATATATATTTTTTTTCTTTTCTCTCTTTCTTTGTGTTTTTTAGTTTCGATTTCGATTGTTTGTATTTGTAGGTCTCCCCTTTGCTATTATTCAGTTCTTTACGTATATTTTTGTGTATACACTGTAGCGTCATTTGTTAGTCATATCTTCGCATATTTCTTTTTAGTTTTGCTGTTTGTGTATTTGACTTATGCGAATGTTTTCGTATTGTTTGATCTTTGTTGTTGTTTACATTGACTTTGATCTTTGTTAATTGTTTACATTGACTCTGATCTTTGTTATTGTTTACATTGACTCTGATCTTTGTTGTTGTTTACATTGACTCTGATCTTTGTTGTTGTTTACATTGACTTTGATCTTTGTTATTGTTTACATTGTTGGTGACCTTTGTTATTGTTTACATTGTCTTGTTATTGTTTACATAGTTCTTGCATAGTTAGCTTTCACTATTGTTAATATATGCTCATGCACTATTGGTCTATAGTGCACTTATCATAACTAACTGGTGTTTTTTGCTTATGCACTATTGTAGTGCAGTTATGATAAATAACTGATGGTTATGCACTGATTTGGGTAGTGCACTGTTAATTAAGAAGTGACTTGTGATATTATTATACATTTGATAATACAAGTTGGTGTCAACTCCTGTTTCCCACAGAGATTGGGTTCAACATAGAGATTATACAAGCACTTTATTAAGTCTTGTTGCTATTTAACATTGAAATAAGATAATTAATTATTTCAGGTTCTGTACTCACATTTTAGACATCATGTCTACATTTGAGTACTTTATTGAGCAGGGTAAAGCCCTTGGGAAGACAGGTGATAATTAGAAGAATTTGCGACTGTTCAATATGCCAAGGCATTGAAGTCGGAAGAAAAGAAAATGAAAGAACAAACTGAACAAAAGAGAATAGAGGCTGAAATAGAACAAAAGAAACTGCAGATGCAGGTGGAGGAAAAAAGATTTCAAATGGAAAAACAAAAAAATGAAAAAACAAAAAAAACTTTGAAAAAAGAAGCTGAAAATAAGAGACTTGAAAAAGAAGCTGAAAATAAGAGACTTGAAAAAAAAGCTGAAAAATAAGAGCTGAAAATAAGCTGAAACTTGAGAAAAAGAAGCTGAAAATAAGAGACTTGAAATAGAGGCCCAGGCTGAAGAAAAAAAGTTACAGGCCCAGGCTGAAGAAAGAAAGTTTCAGGCTGAGGCTGAAGAAAGAAGGTTACAAAGAGAGGCTGATGAGAGAAAAGCAAAAATGGAACATGATGAAAAAGTCTTAGCTTTAGAGTTAGAGAAGTTAAAGTTATTGAACACTGGTAATGCTAATGATGCAAATAAGGTGTCAAATAAGACTAATGCTAAGGATTTCAAGCTTAATCTACCAGCATTTAATCCCTCAATCGATGATATAACATTTTTATCTAGATAGATTTGAAAGTGCATGTAATGTGCATAATATAGATAAAACATTATATGTGTATCATCTGTCCAAGATACTTAGAGGTGATGCTTTGACTTTGTTGAGTATGGTAGATGTGCCTGACAAAAACAACTATGAGGTTGTCAGGGCGGCATTGTTAAAGAAGTACCAACTTAACGAGGACGGATATCGTCTTAAATTTAAAACCATGTTACCAGAAACTGGAGTTGAATTCTCTGAATTCATCTCAGGCATCCGTCTTACTTTTTTACGATGGGTTGAGTTGTCTAAGACAGAAAATACATTTGAAGCTCTTATGGATTTACTACTTAGAGATAAGGTTATGTCTTCTGTTAATGAAGCTTTTCTATCTTTTCTTCATGAGCGTAAGCCTAAAAACATAAAAGAAATGGAAGAATACTGTAGCCAGTATGTTACTGCGCATCCGCACATAACCATTAGTAACTCTAAGGTGAAAGAAGGTCTGCCAGTTGCTTCGGCAGCACCTTATGGCCCAAATTTTATGCGTAAATTTCAGGGTAGCCAGAAAAATTTCAATAAAAAGAGTAATCGTAATTATGCCCAGAACCATAGTGATCAATTCCAGGGTGATTCTTCTTCCCAGAACTGGAGACAACCTAATACTACACGTTATTCTACTCCGGTTAACTTTAGAAATTTTCACAAAGGTAATCGGTATAGAGGGAAATATTTTATGCAGAGACCTCAATACCAAGATAATAGAGGTTCTCAACAGCATAGAGATAGTAATGACAGTTATGGAAACTGGAACTCAAACCAGGATAAAAATTACAGTAGGGACTTTAATGATAATTGCAGAGGCAATAATGGTCGCGGTAGATCGCAACATAAGAGAAAAAGATATCAACAGACAAACTCTGTTCAACAAGAATCTCAGGGAGCAGATAAACAGGTTAATAATGATAAAGACCATAATGCTATCGGATGCTCATCTTTTGATTTTGGTAGGGCAAATAAATGTATCCAATGCAGTACTTTATTTGATCCGAAAACCGTTAGTACTTCTAAGCTGTGGTCATCCTTTGCCCGCTCTTCCTGCTAATGTTGCTCATGATGGGAGAGGTTCTCTTATATTACATAAGGGGCTAGTAAATAGTAATCCAGTCTCAGTGTTGTTTGATTCTGGATGTACTACTGTCGGCGTTAGGCAATCTCTTGTAGATCCATCCTGTGCTACAGGAAAAGTCATCAAATGTGTCACATTTGGTGGCACGTTAGAAAAGTATCCTACTGCTATAATACACATTGCTACTCCTTTCTTCACGGGAGAGGTCCACGCGTGTCTACTTCCAAACCCTATTGCGGACCTTATTATTGGTCGTATTCACGGAGTTAGGGAATGTACCCCACAGCAGATTGCTGTTTGGGAAGAGCAAAACATTGAAGCTACCAATGCGGTGGTCACAAGAGCACATGCTCTGGATCCACCTCAAACTTCATTAACTAATAATGATGAAGTAAATGACCAAGATAGTCACTTGACTATTACACGTGACTCATTTATCAAATTGCAAGAAGAAGATCCTTCTTTACAAAAATTCTTCATTCTAGCAAAAAAAAGGTGATCCTAATCAGAACACTAATAGGAAATCTTGGATTTCTATGAAGAACGGCGTACTTGTACGTATGGTACAAGACTCGACTACGTCCACTCATTCACAAATTCTTGTGCCTAAGAGCATGAGATTGCAAATATTGCAACATGCTCATGACTCGCAATGTGCTGGACATATGGGTTTTTTCCCGTACAAAGTCGAGGGTTCTTGCGGCTTTCTTTTGGCCATTTGTGAGCAAGGACATACGAATGTACTGTCGCTCTTGCAAAGTATGTCAGGAGGTCAAATCTAAAGGACCACGACATGCTGCGCCTATCCAGGCTGCTGACATTCCTATTCGCCCTTTTCAAAAAATGGCAATAGATATTATCGGTCCTTTTAGAATTAAGTCGGCTAGAGGACATCAATTTATCCTTACATGTGTCGATATGTGCACACGTTGGCCAGAGGCAATACCTCTCAAGAGCATCTCAACTGCTGATATCGCAGACGCTCTTTGGCTGATATTTTCTCGCTTGGGTTTTCCCGGAGAAATATTGTCAGACCATGGCACTCAACTTATATCAGACACTATGTCACAGGTAATGTCTATGCTACACATTAAAAGGTCTCTCAGCAGTATCTATCACCCAATGTCTAATGGGTTGGTCGAACGTTTAAATAGGACTCTGAAAACTTTACTTGGTAAAATAACTGAGGATCATCCTCAGGATTGGGACAGGGTCTTACCCGCGGCTCTCTTTGCGTATAGAGAGGTCCCCAATGAACATACGGGGTTTTCCCCTTTTGAACTTGTCTTTGGCGCGCAACCGCGCGGCCCTATGTCTTTACTTCACGATCTAATCACTGCCGATAATATTAGCGATGAGACTCAATCTTCTTATGAGTACGTCATTGCTCTTAGGCAAAAGATCATCGAGGCATGCAAACTAGCAACTTCGTCTTCAGAATTTGCTAAAGAAAAGGCAAGGCAGTTTGCAAAATAGAATAGATGTCTACGACAACTTTGTCCAGGTGACAAAGCTCTCGTTCTACTTCCTTCAAGGGAGAACAGACTTCTAATTGCATGGAAAGGTCCATATGCAATAGTCTCCAAAATTTCTGATGTTGACTATGTTGTCGATATTGATGGAAAGCATAAAACTTTCCACATAAATATGCTCACGGGATTTTATGAAAGACCTGACTATTTGCAGCCTATTTTCCAGGCTACGGACAATTCACAAGCAACTCATGGTCAGTACTCATCTCTGTCAGTTATACAGGATGAGGAAACTACTTTTTCTGATGTCAATCTTCCTCTTTCTATGGTCCCACTTTATTCTACGGAATCTTGGAAAAACGTGACCGTTTCTCCAAATCTTTCCGCTGAGGAACATCGACAAGTTTCTTCGATGTTGCAAACATTTCAGGATGTTCTTACAGACATCCCGGGACACACACATGTCATAGAACATGACATTGTGCTAACTGATCACAATCCTATCAGAGTCAGACCATATCCAATACCTATCCATTTCCAGTCTCAAGTCGAAAAAGAGTTGGATGAAATGATACGTTTGCAAATCATTGAACCATCCACTTCAGCATACTCTTCGTCTATGGTTATTGTTCGAAAGAAGGATAATAACATTCGCATTTGCGTAGATTATCGCAAATTGAACCAAGTTACGAAGTTCGATGCTGAACCTATGCCTTCATTAGAAGAGCTACTCAATAAACTTTCTAATTCTAGATTCTTTACCAAACTAGATTTGTCTAAAGGTTATTGGCAAGTCCCGCTAACTGAACGTGCCAAACCTTTTACAGCTTTTTCTACACCTAGGGGTTTATTCCAATGGAATTTCATGCCTTTTGGTCTTATGAACGCCCCTGCTACATTCGTACGCATGATGCGGCGAATTCTCGCATATCGTACAGATGTCATAGCATACCTAGATGATATCTGTCTATTCAGTGATTCTTGGGAAGATCACTATTTGGGTTTATACGAATTACTGTCTACTCTTCGCGAGTATAACTTGACTGCAAAACCCTCTAAAGCCTTTATAGGATTTAGCGAGATTTCTTTCCTAGGTCATCGGGTTGGTCATGGTCTTTTAAAGACAGAGGACCACAATGTTTCAAAAATACTTAACATTTCGGTCCCTAAGACGAAGAAACAAGTAAGGAGTCTATTAGGTTTGATTCAATTCTACGGACGATTCATTCCGAATCTGTCCTCCATTATGGCACCGCTTTCTACTTTATTGAAGAAAGGGTCGCCTAATCTGATCCGCTGGTCTAAAAAATGTCAATCCTCATTGGACCAGGTTAAAGCCCTATTTTCATCTCCACCTATTCTTAAGTTACCTACTATTGAGAAGACTTTTGTTCTTCGAAGTGACGCCTCGTCAACAGGGATTGGGGCAGCACTAATGCAGGAGTATTCTGATACTTTGCATCCGGTGATGTATATCTCTAGGAAATTAAACGCTGCAGAAAAGAATTACTCGGTTTTAGACCGTGAGTTATTGGCTATGGTATGGTCTATTCTGAAGTTACAAAGATTTCTTCTAGGCGCACATTTCATTGTGGAAACCGACCAGAAAGCGCTTACTGCTATTCAGAGCAAAAACTTGAAGAGCTCGAGGTCCACTCGTTATGCCATAGCTCTTCAACCATTTCATTTCTCGGTTCGAGCTATCCGTGGTTCGGATAATGTAATGGCAGACATTCTGTCCAGATGTCCACACGATTCCACATGATTCTTCTGTCATATATATATATTTCCTGATATACAGTCCATTTTTAAAATGACATGTTAGTAGTTTTTTTTTCACTTTTTTTTTTTTTGAGGGAAATTTATAACATTGTACCATGTAATTATTAAGAAGGCTTAGTTAGTGATATACGGGCCAAAAGATCACTCGGCCACATTTAAATAAAATTATTTTCAGGATTGTATTAAGAAATTTACCAGTTGTCTTTAAGATTTGTGTTATTGATATTTTCGCAGCACATCATTGAAGTCTGCGAGTTTATGTCCATTGTGGAACTTTGAGGATATCAAGTCCTGTCCTACATTGGGAGCGGATGATGTCCACATCTTCTTCTATTGAATGTTTTATGTCACCGAAGATCAACACATGTATTACTTATTAATTACTGTTACTTTATATAATGTAATAATATAGTGCGGTATATTAGTAAATTACACCGCTATTTGCAACACATTGTATGATAACACATAATATATTTAATTTCATATATATTGGTATGAGAATAATTTGATTGTCATTATGTTGTTGCCATCATTGTGGCGTGTGTTGGTGGCACCTTCCTGGAATATATCAGCGTATACTTAGATAAATTTTTTTCTCTAAGGATCTGAGATATGATCTCAGTGTCGCTCCATGCGTTGAGCTAATTTGTTAGGTATATATCCACGCATCATACGTGCGTTAGGAGCCTAGATTTTTTCCGGCTCCAGGATTTAAAAAAAAAATGTTTCATTTTTTTTTCCCGGGAGGGTGCGGTAATGTTACGCACGGATCATTATTATTTTTCGTTTGTATAAACATTTTTTCATATGTATGATCATTTTTTTGACTGAAGTGTGTATTATGTTTTCTATGGTCAAAGGGACATAATCCGAGTTATCGAAACTACAATTTTTTAGGAGTTTGCCTTCTCTTGTATAGAGACACGTTCGGTCTATAATTTCTTGAACGAAGCGTGACCACATCTCCTTATTTGGTAGTACCAGTCAACTATGGTAGATGTCTGAAACCTTTCTTAACGCTTCTTTTCATGACCATAAAAGGCGCGACTGTGTAAGACTTTTATCTCGAATGTTCTTAGAATCGTCTTATTGTGAACGGCAACTCAGAGATTGTCGTTCTGCGCATGTCAAAAGCTGGGAGTTCGTTCTGTGTGTTCCGCCCAGTTCGGCAGTTGAGAAATGGTTTAAGAAGCGAGCAGACGCAACTGCGTCTTGTGATTTTCTGAGGGAAATACAGTGTCTTTGTGAGTTAGTTAGCTAACTAGACTATTTCCCAGTATTATTCACGCCTGCCTGGAGGCATATGTTCATGGTTGATTTTCCGAAATAAGGTAATTCCTCTTGTATCGAACTTTATGCTATCATCTAGAGGTTCGTCATTTTGTCGCCTATTTGCTCGCCTGTGTGATTCAAAATGGAGAGGTACTTTGACTAGGATTAAGTCACCGGTATCTGTATACCTGAACTAGTTAAATATATATGGGTCGCTCTAGACCAACAAGACTATTGTCTGTGTTCCAGGATTCGTTATATCAGAGATCACGTCCAAGTCAGATGGTTAGACTTAGGAACATTATAAAGGTCGAGCTGACCTGTAGCCCATGTATGCTATTCACGTGCAGACAGTGAACGGACTTATTGTATACAACTGATCTGCTAGCATCAGAATGGGAGCATTTATTATTGTTTATGAACATTGAAGATCTGTAGCTGACACTGTTGCAGAAGTTATAGAAATTATTATTATTTATACAGCTTCACGAACTAGAACTCTATGATTTATGAATTTCTGAATCTATTGAACTGTGATGTCTTATGACGCATATATACAACAGCTGTCATTGCTGACTACAGAAATTGTTTTCAATGTGCCATATCATCTTGCTGAACTCGTTAACTATGTTGATGTCATAAGTATCATGACTGTTTTGTGGCGTGCAATAAATGGAAGAAACTTATACAACGAAGTTACCCTTTCTATGACTCTACACGTCATGTTGCCTGTGTGATAACCCTGTGAACTGTTCCACTACCACATACACAGCAACATCCTAAATCAGAGAAGACACCTACATCTTACACTTTAATACCAGGTGTCGATAAGGGTGGCAAGTTACCACTTCAGCACAAATCCACCCTTATCAGATACTTTTAATAATATATGTCATTACCATATTCATATTGATAAATTCTGTACATATAACTTGTAAGTAAAATTGATTGTGATTCCTGGTTCCCTTTGTATTTGAATCAGGACACATATTCATTCATAACAGCAATGAATACATATTGTTATTTGAAAAGTTATCAGTGACTCCTTTAAGATATCCTTTAGAGTGTTATATGTATGTGAGTGTCACAGTGTTGTCAAGTGTGGTGGAATAAATTAAATTGTTTATCTGTCTGTTGTTGTTATGACTTACACTTCATCATACACATACCCTAGACATACAACGTAGTCATCACACTATTCCAGAATAATTCTGACTGAGGTATACATATGTGGCAGCAAGCAAGGTTATATATAATACACTACTCTTATTAGATATATATACCTTCACAGCTGATCTCAGTCAGTACACTAAGTCCCCTATAAATATTTATAACATCTCACTTCACCACAGTATACTTGTCCTGACATTGTTTCAATATCTTGTTGATTTATGTTACATGTTTAGTTTGTATACTTGTCCTGACATGGTTCAATTTCTTGTTAATTTATGTTACATGCTTAGTTTGTATACTTGTCCTGACATTGTTTCAATTTCTTGTTAATTTATGTTACATGTTTAGTTTGTTCTTGTCCTGACATTGTTTCAATATCTTGTTGATTTATGTTACATGTTTAGTTTGTATACTTGTCCTGACATGGTTATATAAATGTTTTCTTGTTAATTTAGCAAAAACATGTTTAGTTTGTAACTTGTCACCTGACATTGTTTCAATTTCTTGTTGATAGATTTTGTTATTGTAGTATTGTATACTTGACATTGTTTAATATTTTGTTAAATGTTACATGTTTAGTTTGTATACTTGTCCTGACATGGTTCAATATCTTGTTCATTTATGTTACATGTTTAGTTTGTATACTTGTCCTGACATTGTTTCAATTTCTTGTTAATTTATGTTACATGTTTAGTTTGTATACTTGTCCTGACATTGTTTCAATTTCTTGTTCATTTATGTTACATGTTTAGTTTGTATACTTGTCCTGACATTGTTTCAATTTCTTGTTAATTTATGTTACATGATTAGATATATACATTGTTTCAATTTCTTGTTAATTTATGTTACATGTTTAGTTTGTATACTTGTCCTGACATTGTTTCAATTTCTTGTTCATTTATGTTACATGTTTAGTTTGTATACTTGTCCTGACATGGCTCAATATTTTGTTCATTTATGTTACTCGTTTAGTTTGTATACTTGTCCTGACATTGTTTCAATATCTTGTTAATTTTCCTTACATGTTTAGTTTGTATACTTGTCCTGCAATTGTTTCATTACCTTATTAATTAATGTCACATAGAAAACCCCATAAACTAATCAAATTCAAGAGATCGTTGTTTGATCTACATTGCACTATACTTTTTTAATTTTATTTTTGAATCATCACCATTGTTCTGAAGAAAACAACAGTTATAAATATTCCTAAGTACGACCGTACCGATGACAAATAATAGTGATGGAAATAAAGAGATATTCTGAAAGATTAAGTAGAGCGTTGACTTCATAATCTTATTTAATCTCTTGTAACGGCTTGAACTCTTACTTTTTTTTTTAAACCAGCAAGAAATAAAGCAGGGAGGAAGGATCACAACTCAACAATTTGAACAGAAAGAAACCTACATCTGTGAACCTCACAACTCTGACACTGTTTACAAAGTATTCAAAATAACAGATTTGTATTGTTTCAGTATGTGGTGAATAATAGCAAAGTGGAACAGACAGACAGACAGACGGACGGACGGACGGAAAGACAGATAGACAGGTAGATAGATAAATAGATAGACAGATAGACCTCTTGTTCTGTGAAATCACATAGATAGATAGATAGATAGATAGATAGATAGATAGATAGATAGATAGATAGATAGATAGATAGATAGATAGATAGATAGATAGATAGATAGATAGATAGATAGATAGATAGATAGATAGATAGATAGATAGATAGATAGATAGATAGATAGAGGGTGTATGGAGAGGCCAGGGAGGGTTAGTACCTCTGTCGAAGGGGCAGTCACACTTCCTTCAGAAGTGGCTCTTCCACAATTGGTCCCCACCTACCTCTCTGCTCTCACGTGTGGCTCCAAGTAGCCGGTGCTTACACAGCGATGTGGTGAGTTAGGATTATATAAATATAGTTATAGGTGACTTAGTGTACTGAATGAGATCAGCTGTGAAGGTTTCTGTATCTAATAAGTTTGGTGTATTACAGAGATCCTTGCTTGCTACCACATTTCGACCTCAATCAGACTTATTCTTGAATTGCATGATGACTTCGTTTAATGTCTAGGGTTATGATAGTGATGAAGTGTAAGTTCACAACAACCAACAGACAGATAAACACCTAAGTTAAGATCCACAACAATTTACAACACTATGACAATCACAAACACATAACACTCTAAAGATTTATCTTAAGTAAGTCAAGTGTTAACTTTTATACACTGTATTAGCTTTTTCAATATATAGATATCCTGATCCTACTACAATGTGAATCAGGAATCACAATCAAATGTAAGCACAATGTTTATGTACAAGAATTTATACAAAAGATCTTTGTCCATACATATATTATTATTGTAATATGAGTGTAGTGTTGTGATGTATTATTATGAGGTAATACTCGCTTTTAGTGCTAGGTTGTTGTTGGTCATCACGACTTCATGTGTTTGTACTGGTGGAAATTGTAATATGAATACATTAAAGTACGAACCACACATTGTAATATAATGCGAATCTTGACATGTACGATATTCTGTAAATAAACATGGCTACGAACTGAACATGCTTATACTGAGTGCTTTCTGAAACATGTGTGTGCTTGTGTAGATGACGAGGTAATGCTTATATACATACATCATAACATTACATGGTGGCAGCGGTCGATACCGGACTGACGCAAAACAGCTACACGATAACACGTGAGTACAGTTTATTCGGCTAATTTTCGTCATCGAGGTCAACAATGGCAGCTAAACATTACCGCAGCGCACCGCAAATGAGATTTGCCGGTCAAGATGATAAGAGTGAAGCTTTCTTGTTATGGCGCCAACGCATAGATCTATATTCCAAGACCACTGGTCTGGAAGGACAAACCCTAACTCCATATATCCTAGAAGCATTGGACGATGAAGGTTTGAAAATTTACAACAGTTTTGCTACCGCCATGCCTGTTGAGTCAGCGACCGACCCCGTAGCCATATTGGACGAATTTGAAAAACGTCTGATAATAAAGCACACGAACTTTAGAGCGGCAAGATTAGAACTTCACCACCTGCGACAGAAACCTGATGAAAGTTTAGATGATTTCTTCACTCGCATCAAGGAGAAAACAAGTGTATGTAAATTTAACAAAGAAGAAGAAAAAGAGCGAATTATCGAACAGATCCTTCTCAGCACACCAATGCCAGAGTTCCAGAAATGGATACTGAGCCAGAGTGATACACTAAATTTACAACAACTTCTGGATGAAGGCAGGAAACACGAGGCACAAGCACTAAACATTAAACAAATTCAGCAAGGTACAGTAACAGCCCAGGTGGATGCAGTAAAAAGCTATAAACCCAAACAAAACAAAGCAACTGGTTCGAAGCAACAAGAAAAACACAACACAAGCAGAGGTGCTATGTGTAAATGTTGTGGCCTAAACCACATACAAAACCACTGTCCAGCTAAAGACTCTACATGTCATTACTGCAGAAAGAGGGGCCACTGGATAAAATTATGTTTCAAGAGGAAACAAGACAGTGCTCAACACAAACTTTCACAGCAGAGAGTCATCAAAACAAACACACTTTATGATGACTGAGGACCTTGACTCCAGTGAAGAAAGTGATCCTTCCACATTTGATACTGTGAAGATACTAACTTTCAGTAATGAACCAAAGAGAACGCAGGCTTTCTGCAAGGTACAATTCCGAATACCAGGAATTAAAATGCACAAAGAAAGAAAATATATTCGGTTCAAGATAGACACAGGTGCCCAAGGTAACACTCTACCCTTAAGAATATTCAGACAGATCATGCCTGACAAGGTGGATGAGCAAGGATTTCCCACAAGGGATGTAAAACGTAGGAGTGGCAGGACAAAGCTAAGAGCTTACAATGGAACAAGTATAGACTGTTTTGGAGCAGTAACACTTGAATGTTCATACAGAGGCTCTGAATGGACATTGTCAACATTTTACTTGGTAGATGTTGAAGGACCTGCAATTTTGGGTTTACCAATGTGCGAAAAGCTGAGTGTGGTAACTATTAACAACATTAAAGAGGATATAGGTCTTGCAGATGCTCTCAGCAGCAGACTACCAAACCCCAACAAGACAGCAGATCTTACCCCAAACATCAAAGTTGATTTTGTCAAGTTTAGCGATAATCGGCTTGAACACATCAGAGAAGACACAATGAGAGATCCTATCCTTAACTCTCTCAAAGAACTGATATACCATGGATGGCCAAGCTCTATCAGGGAAGTTCCAACACACATCCGTCCATACTACTCGATGAGGGACGAGTTAAGCATCGAAGATGGTCTGATCCTTAAAGGAGATCGCATTGTTGTACCAGAAACACAACGCGATATCATCCTTAAACAGCTCCATAATAGTCACCTTGGTATTGTGAAGACACAACTGAGAGCAAAGAAAGATGTTTACTGGCCACAGATAAACAAGGACATAGAAACACTATGTAAAAACTGTTCAATTTGCCAAGAACATGCAAATAGGCAGTGCAGAGAACCTCTCATACCATCAGACATACCATTGAGCCCTTGGAGCATTATAGGAACTGATATTTTCTCAATCGACAATAATGACTATCTTATTATTGCTGATTACTACAGCAAATTTCCCATCATTGAGAAACTTCCACAACCCTCACCATCAGCTGTTATTGCAGACATTACAAAGAAGTATTGCAGCATGTTTGGCATCCCAGATGAAATTAGATCAGACAACGGTCCACATTTCTCAGGTCAAGCATACAGAAACTTCACTAAGGACTGGAAGATCAAACACACAACATCATCACCTAGATACCCTAAATCTAATGGTTTCATTGAGAGACAGATACAAACTATCAAGTCAATCATGAAGAAAACAAGAACAGAGGATGTACACCTAGCACTCTTGAGATGGAGAACAACACCGGTAGACAGTAAGATCGACAGTCCAGCAGAACTTATGTTTGATAGAAGAATTAAAGACCTCCTACCATCTAAGGTCCACTTCCGTCCACAACATAGAGACAGCACATATGATCAACTTCAGCATCGTCAGCAAGTTCAGAAATCCAACTATGACAAATGTGCTAAAGACTTACCACCATTATATCCTGGTCAGCATGTGACTACCTACAACCACAACAATGACACATGGTCAAAAGCAACAATCATTTCCAGAAACCCTGAACCCAGGAGCTATACTTTAAGACCAGACAGCAGCAGCAACCTCCTGAGGCGAAACAGAGTGGACATAAGAGAAATCCCACAGAATACAACAGAACAGAGAATTCCCATGCTTTCAACAGACAATGCAGTAACTCCAGACCTTGGTGCCCCACAAAACCAACAAGCGCCAAGGCCGAAATCACAACCAACTCAAGCTAAACCAGGGACTTCCGCAGAACCACCAGCACTTTACACCACTCGTTCTGGCCGTACAGTGACACCTCCCAGCCGATACAGACAGTGACATATATACTCACACTGAGCATTACACATACTTATCCTTTCTCACATGAAACATTTCGTTGGAAATGTTTGCACACATTTTTTTTTCAAAAAAGGGGGGATGTAATATGAATACATTAAAGTACGAACCACACATTGTAATATAATGCGAATCTTGACATGTACGATATTCTGTAAATAAACATGGCTACGAACTGAACATGCTTTTACTGAGTGCTTTCTGAAACATGTGTGTGCTTGTGTAGATGACGAGGTAATGCTTATATACATACATCATAACATCATAATTGAATTACATTGGGTTTTTTAAACCTCTGTCCCGAAATCGGCGAGTAAAGTTCTCCCTGAATTGGTTGAGCTTTTTCTGTGACTCTGCACATAAGCAAAAGGATACTCACGTAAAATCTTGCTTCTGTTTGGTTAGTATTAACAATGGCCGCTATCCTGCAAGATTTGCCAGATTCGAGTATTAGCGGACGATGCAATACCATCTATACCAAAAAAAAAGGTTGTGCCTCCTTCGTCATAACTAGTATACAATATTATTCCACACTGAAGTACATGACAGTACAAACAAACATAAATTTCAGCGCTTTAAGCCAACTGCTAGCTTTTCATGTGACAATATGCACCAGTATTCCTCTCCCTAATGGTGACAACGCCTCTGCAATTCCAGCTGTAATCCCTTCCATACAATAGGATAGGTGTTATGTTACTATATGGCAATCCAATATATATATATGCCGTTATACTCCTCTCTGACAATCTTTTACATGGTGGAGCAATATCTAGGCTTTGCCTCATGCTTGCTACTGAACCACACACATACAGACATAATTTATCATTTCACATTCAATTTTTATATAAAATACAGATTAAAAATGTCTAGCTTACTACAATTCGTAAGGAAATACACACTAAAGATGACTGGCACAGTTTGATCTGCGGTATGTCCAGGCTGTTATCATATATTTAATTTTGGATAACACTGCCTGCTCTCATCTCTCACAATGTGTAACGATATGGCGTCCCCTCTAGAATTTCTTCTGCCAATATCCAGTATATTGGCCAATCGTTTTGAATATTTTCAAAAGAGTACACAGTCATTCAAATATGTTCATTCACTTTTACTCCGTTTCTAGGCATTTATTTGTTATTCATAGGTCACCCAATCAAATTTCTTTTAACTTCAAAGTTCAGCCAATGGCCTCCCTCGTACTATCTTAGGCTTTCTGTCACTACTATGTTTCAACAAAATTCAGGGATATCCATCCCAAGCAGATATGATCAAACCTGACAGTATCTCTGTTCTCTATATGTTTTATTACCAATATCTAATTATCTAATGGATTTTTTAGATAATTTATTACATATTCCTAGTCCCCTAGCCTTCCTGTACACGAATATAAGATTTTCAAGGGGCTAAGTGGCGTAGTTAAGAATACGATCTTTTTTCGATGTTAAGTGTTTAATTTCAACTACCACCTGTTCAATTCTTTACGACTGTACTATCAGTATAAAGTCAGGAGCCCTACGTAAAATATCAGGTTTCCTAATAAGAATTAAACCTGTTTTCTAAACCTAACATCGTATAGTTAGTTTTTTTCATCACTGTTTATTTGAAAAAAATCAGGCCATGCACACTGCGAGTTGGTTTATTTTTAGACACACTGCGAGTGGCTTGCGTTACTGTGTTCCATGGTCCGTCTATCTCTCTCTGTTTTTTTTTCTTCTAAGCCCGTCTGTCTTTCCAAGGCTAACCTTGTGCGCGATTTTGCACTAATGTTAGTTTTTAAAATCAAGGTCGTCTAGAAGATTTTACTACACATTCTATTTTTAGAACTACGGTTATCGCCGTATCGTTAAGCCTAAGCATTTTATTTAAGAACGAACGAATTAGGACACGTAGAAATCTTGTGTTAGCCATTACGGCGTTATACAACGAAGGCGTTATCTATACTGGGAAAGCACTGGTCTTTCTCCATTCTTCTTCCTATCGTATTATTTCGTTCGGCTTTACATTTATGTTCTAATTTATATATGGGTATTAGAATTTTTCACCACAAGCGGCCACACCTCGGTACACCGTCTCGACTGGCGGGCTAAACCAGGTGAGGGTAGCCGAGGGGGATTCAAACCCTCGGTGACAAACAGGGCTTGTCTCGGCTGTCCCGATAAGTTCATCTCATTTGTCCGCCAGTTCCATGAAGGTATGATGGCTCGCGTACTGAATGATAGAGAACCTTCTGAACCCTTTCCCGTCACAAACGGTGCTCGCTCCGACACTATTCAGTATAATATTTGCAGCCGTGCTCTCTAACGCATGGCAGTAGTGACAGCGTACACATCAGATACAGGACAGATGGGAAGCTATTCAATTTGAGACGATTACAGTCCTTTACGAAGGTGAATGAAACAATGATCTCTGACTTCGTCTTTGCGGACGACTGTACCTTCAACACCTGCACAGAATTGGACATGCAGAACAATATGAGGAGGCTTTCTGTAGCGTGTGATGACTTTGGTCTTACCATCAATATGAAGAAATCTGAAGTAATGTTGCAACCTGCTCCTGGGAAACCTTACTGCCAACCAAATATCACAGTAAAGAACCAACGTCTCCAAGTGGTGGACAGCTTCGCTTATCTTGGCAGTACCTTTACGAAAGATGCGAATATCGACTCCGAGGTCAACAACAGAATTGCCAAGGCAAGAGCGGCTTTCGGAAGGCTAAGAGTAAATGTCTGGGATCGACAAGGAATTAGTGCCGCCACCAAGATAGAAGTATATCATGCAATAGTGCTCACTACCCTCCTGTATGCCTGTGAAACATGGACAGGGTATAGCAGACATGCCAAGAAGCTTAATCATTTCCACATGAGCTGTCTTCGCAGGATTCTCGGGATCAAGTGGCATGATAGAGTATCTAATTCTGAGGTCCTCAACAGAGCACATCTCAAGCATGTACACATTGCTGCAGAGGGCCCAAATTAGATGGACCGGACATGTTGTTTGCATGCCCGAAAAACCCCTCCCAAAGCAGTTGATGTACAGCGAACTGTCCGTGGGTAATCGAACAGTAGGGGGACAAAAAAAACGCTTCAAAGACACACTGAAAGCTTCGTTGAGCAGCTTCAAAATTGATGTCACATCCTGGGAGACTATCGCACAGGATCGCTCTGTCTGGCGGACAAACATTACTCAAGGCGCTCGCATTGCAGAACAGAATTTAGCTGATAAGGCAGAAAGCACGCGTGCTGCAAGAATGGCCAGAATGCACAGCAACACTACTATCGACTCTAACAATGTGTGCCCCGTATGTGGCAGGGCCTGTAGGGCCAAAGTAGGACTAATTAGCCACATGAGATGACGGCACAACCACATGAGATGACGGCACAACCACATGAGATCACGGCACAGCCACATGAGATCACGGCACAGCCACATGAGATCACGGCAGCGATGTGTCACAACTCGAGTCTGAAGCTGTCGCCATCTTCGCTTGCGATGGGCAACTATTATTCTTAATATTAGATAGATAGATAGATAGATAGATAGATAGATAGATAGATAGATAGATAGATAGATAGATAGATAGATAGATAGATAGATAGATAGATAGATAGATAGATAGATAGATAGATAGATAGATAGATAGATAGATAGATAGATAGATAGATAGATAGATAGATAGATAGATAGATAGATAGATAGATAGATAGATAGATAGATAGATAGATAGATGAAGCCATGTGAGTCAGTACGTTATATATAACTTACCACGTAATTTTTAGAAGAAAATGAAGAAAAATTGCGTAAGTCTGATTTTGTCAAAAGTAAATAACGTTTATTGCAAAAATACAGTCGAGTAAAAACAAGAATAATATATGTCAATACTTGTATGCATGTACAATATGTCCATGTTTGTGTGGGATAAACAAGGTTATAAAATCAGCCTTGTTAAATAAACGTTCGGATTTTATTACAATAATCGGGGTCCTCTGACTCCATCTTCTTTTTACCCGCCTTCTAGTCATCTCGTTTTTTCTTGCAAACCTCGTACATTTCGATACACGCGATGATTGAATCGGGGTTGGGTGTTGGATAACATGGCAGGACCATTGTCTGGAAGCACTCAAGATCAAATCCTGGGCAGTCTGATGTAATCAAAGTTACTGCGCATGAGAAAACTAGCAGAGAAAAGAGCCCCACAAATTTCATCTTGGTTGATGTGTTGATGAATCGTTGAATAGCTGTCAGAAGAATTGACCTGCTTGTCAGCTGGGCTTGTCTTAAAGCTATGGAGAAATCAAACGGAAGGGATGTTATTAATATTTTATTCTATACTTTTGTTATTGTTAGAAGAAAACCAAAAAAATAACTACAGACAAGAAATTGTAGACTATCATTTTTTTTAAAACAGGCTGGTTGCGTTAAACAGAAGAATTCAAAAGTTACAGCAAGATCACTCATTAAGAACTGGTGATAAGATCAGTCATGCGGAACTGATTTTTTTTTTTTTTTTAACAGTAGTGGTATTTTTTTTTTTTCCTTAACCAGCGGCACTTGGGCTTTCAGCCCTTCGGCCCAATGACATGTCATTGCGAGGCTGGGGAACCTGTGGCCTTTCCTTCCAACCCGGTCAGGAGCTTCGCTCCTTCCCATCCACAAAGGGTGTATTACTTGAGCCGTTCAGGTTATTCAGTCAAAATCCCGGTCGTTGACACTCCTTCAATCGCCGACGCCCGGGCTTGAACCTTGAAAACCTGGTCGCCAGTACAACGTTGTAACCATTACACCAGCGCGGCTCCCAAACAGTAGTGGTATAAGAAGTGATGTAAAGACATTGGCCGTTAGATAAGACATATTTTGAGGAAAGCAGGTGATAGCATCTCAGTGCAGTCCTTAGCCTGGAATTCTTTTGAGATAGACAACAGAAACGTGGAGAAATAAACTGAAGAGAGACATTAAGGGGATAAGAAAGGTGCGAACTGACCTTGAACTATTGGTTCAGGTAAGAAAGCTTAACACGACGATTGTTGAAGGTCTATGCTTCACACAGAGGTGAAAGGTCTTCATAAACGTGAAGAGTTGCCGTTCTATTGAAACATTTGTTTACCGAGATAGAAATACTGAAGACTGGTCTTTTATTGATGTGAAACATTTGTTTACCGAGATAGGAATACTGAAGACTGGTCTTTTATTGATGTAAAACATTTGTTTACCGAGATAGGAATACTGAAGACTGGTCTTTTATTGATGTGAAACATTTATTTACCGAGATAGAAATACTGAAGACTGGTCTTTTATTGATGTGAAACATTTGTTTACCGAGGTAAAAAATACTGAAGACTGGTCTTTTATTGATGTGAAACATTTGTTTACCGAGATAGGAATACTGAAGACTGGTCAGTTATTGACGTAAAACATTTGTTTATCGAATTAGGAATACTGAGAAGACTTGTCAGTTACTGATGTGAAACATTTTTTACGCTGTAATCAAACTAAAGATTGATCAGTTATTGATGTGAAACATTTTTTAGCGCTCTAATCAATTTAAAGATCGATCAGTTAATGATGTGAAACTTTTTTATCAACGCTGTAATCAAATTAAAGATTGATCAGTTATTGATGTGATACATTTGTTACTCGATCTAATGAAACTAAAGTCAGATTAGTTATTGAGACTAGCTAGTTCTAAACTCTGGAGCTACCAAACATTAAGTTTATTATTACTATTATCTCTTAACGTTTGTAATGATTCTCTACAACAGAGTGAATAAAAATAGGATGTAGTGAACGTATTAATACGACTAATAAAATAATCCACATTAAGACCACGAAACCTTCGTCGAAGACAAGACGTTCATAAACAGAAGGAACGTGTAAAATAATCTACGTGCATTAACATACAAGACATATAAACAAACATAATTACTATTGTTCAGTTTTAATATCTATCTATCTATCTATCTATCTATCTATCTATCTATCTATCTATCTATCTATCTATCTATCTATCTATCTATCTATCTATCTATCTATCTATCTATCTATCTATCTATCTATCTGTCTGTCTGTCTGTCTGTCTGTCTGTCTGTCTGTCTGTCTGTCTGTCTGTCTGTCTGTTCATCTATCTGTATTTCTATAAATATATATATGATCCCGTTACACGCCCATTGAGGCATATTGGGAATATGGTATTAGGCCCATATTTTCTTGACCATCGGCACACTAGGGGTGATGTGGTCAGCATCACACCAGCCACCGTTAACCTTCCCAGAGTTGCTCTGGTACCCAGTTCATGTGGCTGGGTCGACCCAGTAGCCATTTGCGGTCTAAAAATTCCCACCTCAACTATATATATATATAATGAAAGAAGATATACCTGCAAGTTGAAGTTGTAGTCTATGAGATGGTCTTAGAGCAGCCTTGGCGTATGGAAGTTGTGAGTGAAGGTGTGACCAGCAACTACAGCTATATATTATGAATAACATGTCCTGTTTTTGTGTTATGCTTCATTAATTCTGAGTACATATATCCGTCAATAATTGTGTTTATCATTGTTTCACAAAGGTCACCTACCGGTTTAATCCCTGTGTACTGATGAAAGATTAAAAGATAATCGTGTTGTTCAGACAACCCATTTATTTTAGTTTGCCAACCAACTAATTCATGTCAAAAAATAATTTTCCATTTTGCTTTGATCATCCATTGATCACTTTGTGATTGCCAGGTGCAAACACTGGTATATCTAAACTTTTAAAACTACTTAGTAAAAATAGAAGACAACTATCCTGTACTGATGACGATATCTGTCATCGTTTCGACAAATCTTAGCTAGACTGGACTTGTTGAATATGTTAAACAAAAAAGGCAGTGGTCAGTTTGTGGCTGTTGACATCTCAGGAAAGCTTTTCTAGGAATGACACTGGTGATGACCATATGCTCTTTATATGTTCTTTATATGTTGGGCACCTTTGAAGTAAATGATCACCAGTCATTATATCAGTGTCACAAGGTTACACACATAAGTAGTTTCTATCTTTAACTATCCCCAATATCAGTACAGTGTATAGATACTATCGGTACCTAGTCTTAACACCAGGTTGTCAAACTGTAAGGCAATCTCAACGTGTAAAGAAGACGAGAGAATGAAAGAAGGAGAAACAACTCACATAACCGAAGTAAGTCTCTTGAACAACTACTGCAACCACGTCAAGTTAAAACAAGGGAAAGTACATCCTGCATGACACGACAGACTGAACTGCCTAAGCCGACAGCTCAACAAAGCAATTATTTTCAAACGCCTTATCAGGAAGCCATTCTTATCTCTGAAGGTAATAATTCATTGCATTAAATTTGGTATCTTGATGGCTAGACAACAACGTACGCATGGGCCACCGAGTGCTTGAGGTGACTGGGTTCAACATTGTTAAACAACTCTCGCAGTGTTTTGCGCTATTCTCTCGCTTGAGTGATCACACAGTAAGGCCGGTTGGTCAATTCTATTGTGCGAAGTAAAAGTTCGGTACTTTCTGTTTGCGATAGCGAACAGAACGTCATATACTTCAAGGAATCAAGCCTGTTTAATATTATCCAGTGTTGTCATGCAAGTATATCAAACACTGTAGGAACGGTGCACCCATTAGATAACAACTTACATGCATTTACATTCATACTACGACAACATTGTAATGCATGTCTCCATCTACCGGGTGATGAGCGAGACAACAGTGGGCAGTCCAAGAGAAATAAGATGGACTACATTTTCTACATTGGAAGATCTGGAATATGCAGATAACATTGCACTACTAGCACATTCACATCAACACATCCAGGAAAAAACGGATAGACTTAATAAGTATAGCCAGCAGGTGGACTTGATCATCAATCTAAAGAAGACAGAGGTCATGACGCTCAATGTGAGCAACCCTGAGCCCATATCAGTAAGGAATCAGCAACTGGAACAGACAGACACCTTCACATACCTAGGATGTAGAGGTGGACAAATCGACACACTCCGCTGTCTCGAGACAGTCGGCACCAAGGTTGCCACTCAAGTTCTAGAGATAAACCCAGATTTTCTTCTTTAAAAAACCCAGAAATACCTAGATTATTTTATGCATCAAATATACGAAGATAGACGATGCTTACACAATCTTTTAGTGCAACTTTAGCACAAATAAGCTGTGTGCTACCAAATGTTATTTATTTCTTTATTTTTATTTGATTTTTTATTACCAAAAATTCACAATTATATAAAAATGATTTTATTAACACCCCAATATATCACATAGGCAGCCTTGGTGCGCTTCAGTGACATATTTTTTAGCAACTGTGCTGTCTGGAAACTTCTGCCTGCAACATTCAATCAATTGATCAGCTTGCGAAAACGGAGTATTATGTTCTGCCATGAAAGCCGACAACAGTATCTCCGCTGTAGCAATTTTGTCTTGGAGACAGGGCTCTTTTGGTTTGATGAAAAACTTGTTGATATTCAGAGTTTCGCTTTTGGCTTCGAAGTTTTTCATGTGCTTCTGTGTGCTTTTATGTGTCAATAAAGCTGTTTTGTTGGCATTAGTTAATGTACAGGAACAGACCATACAAATCACAGCATAGCGATTGCCAGAGTCCGGCTTTATCCAATCCTTCAGTTCGCTGTCTATTAGCCATTCCTCAGCAAAAGCCTGCTGATACCACGGCTTCACTTTTTAACACGGTTGCGTGTGTGTCGTCACGCTGCTACAACTACCTAGCGTACGTTCATCATCGCTCATTTTTTAATCTTAATTTTAATTATTTTTTGACCCCAAAAAAAAAAAAACAAGATGCTGTTTATCTGCTTAAGTCTAAAATTTAAAAAGAATACTTTAAAACACATTGCAAAATGACTGAGTATTGTAGATGACAGCCATTAACAGAATAACAGGAAATAGATAGCTGATGTAAAGGAGTCAAAAAACAACCTCATTGCTTTGGTTAAAAACAAGAATTAAATTTAAGTGGAATAAAAAATATATAGCACATAATTTTTTACATTTAATTATAATATAAATATAATTTATAATGCTCAGCGCACAGAATTTACATACGGTTCATTGTAAATGCCAATTGTCAAATATACCCAGATTAATGCAGATTTGGAAAAACAATACCCAGATACCCAGACGGAAGCCAAAAAACCCAGATCTAGTAAACAAATACCCAGCTGTGGCAACACTGGTCGGCACAGTGGATTAAACTGTATCGACACACTGTTTCGACACAACGGCACAACATTTGCCCGTGTCGGGACAAGTCTCTAGCAATAGAAAGTATACATGAACTGTGTGAGACAATCTCTACAGTTTTTCTTGCGCGCTACTGGCGTGCTGTCTGCTTGGACTTACGTGTGTGAAAATCTATGACGTTTCGTGTGACCACAATTCAATATTTTTACACAAGTCTTCATTATGATGAAATAAAACGGAGATATGATAATAGCTGCAGTATATGTGAAAATAATAAAAAACAACAATAATAATAACAGTAATAACAACACATGATATCAAACTAGAGTAAGCTAGTTTTGGTAGACAATGATTCAAATCCACACCGAGTACACCGATATCAGCAGAACTAATAAAGAGTCCATTACATTTATAGGAACACACGGACACTTTCAACTTTAACATACTGCCTAAAACATTGACAACTGCAGCACTGACACAATTTCCAGTGTCTATAACTTTTCAGCAAAAATAATATCACTTGTAAAATCAACTCATCATTACACATCCCTGAAAAATATGACATGTTTGATATTCCATACTATCTTTGAATTTTCAGGAAAAGTCTTTTATCTTCTCACTGCAAAGGTCCCAGACGCTTGACTCAAATTTTACAAAGGCCTACGGATGGTGAGACAGTGTGCCTCTTTGCAAAACAGCGAGGGAGACAGGAACTGAAACTGTTTCGAAACAAGAAGCAGGCTCTGTTTCGGTTCTTTCGGACTCAGCGCTGTTTCGAAGCATTGTTTCGACACACACAGACAGTAGCCATCTCTACTAGGATGCATAGTAACACCAGACGGCGGAGCAAGCAAAGACATCGACAACAGAATGAACAAAGCAAGAACAGCCTTTTTTTTAGTCTAAACAACATCTGGAAATCCTCTCAGTATAGCACAAGCACAAAATTAAGATTATATCAGAGCTGTGTGCTTTCTGTGCTTCTCTATGGTGCGGAATGCTGGAGAGCTACGGAGAAGGAAATGTCGAAATTGTCCTCTTTTCACACAACATGCCTAAAAAGAATTCTCCGAATCTTTTGGCCGAATACAATCACCAACCAAGATCCAACCATATCGACTGGAGGCCGACCTCTGTGTAATCTACGTTTTGCTGATGATATTGATCTGATAGCTGGAACAGAATCAGAACTTCAAGACCTTACCTCTAGACTGGAGAAAGTAACAAGAACGTATGGGATGGAAATTAATATAGAAAAAAGCAAGATATTGGTGAATAGCCATAAGAAACATGTTCCAACCAACATTACGTTAAATGGGCAAACGTTAGAAGAAGTTAACACCTTTAAATATCTCGGGTCCACTATATGTAGTGATGGAAGATCAAGTAAGGAAATCAAGACAAGACTTGAGATGGCCTCAGCTGCCATGACAAGGTTGAATGTGATCTGGAAAAGTAACATCAGTTTATCTGTGAAGATCAAATTATACATATCACTTATATTATCTATTCTCTTGTATGGGTGTGAGGGCTGGACACTCACTGCAGATACGAAGCGAAGGATTCAGGCTTTCGAGCATAAATGTTATAGAAGAATTTTGCGCATTTGCTATAAAGAGCACAAAACAAATGTCTATGTTAGAGAGAAGATAAACACTTATGCAGGCCACCAAGAACCACTTTTGTCAATAGTGAAACGTCGAAAGCTTGCCTGGTTTGGGCATGTAACTCGTCATGACTCCCTTTCGAAAACGATCCTCCAGGGAACAGTCGAAGGTAAACGGAGAAGAGGAAGGCAAAGAAAATCCTGGGCTGATAACATCAAAGAATGGGCAGGACACGATTTTTCCACACTTGTACGCATTGCTGAGAATAGAGAGCAGTGGAGGACCCTGTCTGCTGATGCTTCCATCATGGCACCCCTACGACCCATGACGGGTTATGGGTTGAGATGATGATGATATATATATATATATATATATATATATATATATATATATATATATATATATATATATATATATATATATATATATATATATATATATGTGTGTACGGGAGCTGCGCTGGTGTAATATTTTCCTCATTGCGCTGGCGATCAGGTGTTCAAGGTTCAAACCCAGGCATGCGCATTTGAAGGCGTGTCATCGACCGGGATTTTGACTGAATAACCTGAACGGCTCCTGAGATAGCTCCTCTGTGGAAGGGAAGGAGCGAACCTCTTGACCGTGTTGGAAGGAAAGTCCACAGGCTCTCCAGCCTCGCAATGACATGTCATTGGGCTGAAGGGCTGACAGCCCAAGTGCCGCTGGTTTTATATATATATATATATATATTTGTATGTATTGTTTTAGTCAATAAATCTTGTTACTTGTGTGTTCTTTATGAAACTTCATTATGTCGCATTCGTAGAAAAAGAGAAAGTGAATGACTAAGAAATATTTCATTCTTTTTTCATCTCCTGTGAAGGAGAAATGTTGGAGTCGTCAGCCATATGGGACAGGGAGATAGCAGTATAAACTTTCTTACAATATTTGGAACTGAATTCCGGCTATCATAATACCATGCTCTCATTTACCTCTTATTTCGTAACTCGTACCTCAGAGCCACCGTCCTTATTGAGTAACCAGAAAAATTACTCCTCAGTTCATGTTCGAATTAACTGGCGGCAGGGACAAACACGATAAAGAAAGAAAACAGACAGATGGCTAAAACACGGGAAAAAACAGACAGAGTACGAACACAAGAACAATAGACAGACAGACAGAAGACATAAGCAAGAAAGAAAACAGACTGGTGGCAGCATGAAAGAAAATAAAAAAACAACAGGTTGACAGAAACAAGAAGAGTAAGAAAACAAAATTGTAGCACAAACGGTGATATAGGAATGGACATGAAGAACGAACAGAAGGTGTAAAGAAAATAAGGAAAAATAAAAACAAGATATTTGGAAAGAAGAAATACCTTTTAATCTGTCATAAGTTGTATGGCGAGGACTTTGGGAAATTTATTTGTTTTTTTTTTAACTGAACAAACTTGTTAGATCTATCATCGCCATGTACACAGTTTTCTCAATGACACGTTTGTAGCCAACAATGAAACAATCCCACTATCTGTGGGGAAAATACGAAGACGGCGCATTGCTCAGTGAAAATTAAACGCAACACGCTTTAAAGTAATACTCATGTACGTTACCAGATTTTCAGGAACATTTTTGGATTCGTTTCCCCAAGCATATTACACAGGTGTCATCGGAAATCGTTGGCTGCACATACGAACATGTATCATTGTTCTTAGATTTAAACACAGCAGTGTAGAATTAATAAACTTTATGAAAATGTCTAGTCAAACAGATCTGTACAATACAGTACACATTGCTGGCTGTAAGAAATGATCAGAGTTAATAGATTTTAGGATGTTGAACAGGAAATTGAAGGGATCATATGTCCCATTCCGCCAAAATAATTATTGATACGTTTGCCGAATTAGTCCCACAAATTTATGCGTCCTTAAATAATGATTTGGGGATGAAGTAATAAACAGTTTATTAAAAATTGTGTTGTGTGTGTGTGTGTGTTGTTTTTCATTTGTTTTTTATTTAATAAGTTTGACTACACAGAACGTGGTAAGATGAAATGTAATTATAAGGAAAGAAATGACTACACAGAACGTGGTAAGGTGAAATGTAATTAAAAGGAAAGAAATGACTACACAGAACGTGGTAAGGTGAAATGTAATTATAAGGAAAGAAATGACTACACAGAACGTGGTAAGATGAAATGTAATTATAAAGAAAGAAATGACTACACAGAACGTGGTAAGGTGAAATGTAATTATAAAGAAAGAAATGACTACACAGAACGTGGTAAGGTGAAATGTAATTATAAAGAAAGAAATGACTACACAGAACGTGGTAAGATGAAATGTAATTATAAAGAAAGAAATGACTACACAGAACGTGGTAAGGTGAAATGTAATTATAAAGAAAGAAATGACTACACAGAACGTGGTAAGGTGAAATGTAATTAAAAGGAAAGAAATGACTACACAGAACGTAGTATGGTGAAATGTAATTAAAAGGAAAGAAATGACTATACAGAACGTGGTAAAGTGAAAATAAAATTAAAAGGAAAGAAATGACTACACAGAACGTGGTAAGGTAAAATGTAATTAAAAGGAAAGAAATGATTAAACAGAACGTGGTAAGGTGAAATGTAATTAAAAGGAAAGAAATGACTACACAGAACGTGGTAAGGTGAAATGTAATTAAACGGAAGTAAATGACTACACAGAACGTGGGAAACTGAAATGTAATTAAAAGGAAAGAAATGACTACACAGAACGTGGTAAGGTGAAATGTAATTAAACGGAAGTAAATGACTACACAGAACGTGGGAAACTGAAATGTAATTAAAAGGAAAGAAATGATTACACAGAACCTGTTGAGGTGAAATGTAATTAAACGGAAATAAATGACTACACAGAACGTGAGAAGGTGAAATAAAATTAAACGGAAGTAAATGACTACACTGAACGTGGTAAGGTGAAAATAAAATTAAAAGGAAAGAAATGACTACACAGAACGTGGTAAGGTGAAATGTAATTAAAAGGAAAGAAATGATTACACAGAACGTGGTAAGGTGAGATGTAATTAAAAGGAAAGAAATGACTACACAGAACGTGGTAAGGTGAGATGTAATTAAAAGGAAGTAAATGACTACACAGAACGTGGTAAGGTGAAATGTAATTAAAAGGAAGTAAATGACTACACAGAACGTGGGAAACTGAAATGTAATTAAAAGGAAAGAAATGGTTACACAGAACCTGTTGAGGTGAAATGTAATTAAACGAAAATAAATGACTACACAGAACGTGGGAAGGTGAAATGTAATTAAACGGAAGTAAATGACTACACAGAACGTGGGAAGGTGAAATGTAATTAAACGGAAATAAATGACTACACAGAACGTGAGAAGGTGAAATGTAATTAAACGGAAGTAAATGACTACACAGAACGTGAGAAGGTGAAATGTAATTAAACGGAAGTAAATGACTACACATAACATAAGAAGGTGAAATGTAATTAAACGGAAGTAAATGACTACACTGAACGTGGTAAGGTGAAATGTAATTAAACGGAAGTAAATGACTACACAGAACGTGGGAAGGTGAAATGTAATTAAACGGAAGTAAATGACTACACAGAACGTGGTAAGGTGAAATGTAATTAAACGGAAGTAAATGACTACACAGAACGTGAGAAGGTGAAATGTAATTAAACGGAAGTAAATGACTACACAGAACGTGGTAAGGTGAAATGTATTTAAAGGGAAGTAAATGACTACACAGAACGTGGTAAGGTGAAATGTAATTAAACGGAAGTAAATGACTACACAGAAAGTGAGAAGGTGAAATGTAATTAAACGGAAGTAAATGACTACACAGAACGTGGGAAGGTGAAATGTAATTAAACGGAAGTAAATAACTACACAGAACGTGGGAAGGTGAAATGTAATTAAACGGAAATAAATGACTACACAGAACGTGAGAAGGTGAAATGTAATTAAACGGAAGTAAATGACTACACAGAACGTGAGAAGGTGAAATGTAATTAAACGGAAGTAAATGACTACACAGAACGTGAGAAGGTGAAATGTAATTAAACGGAAGTAAATGACTACTCAGAACGTGGGAAGGTGAAATATAATTAAACGGAAGTAAATGACTACACAGAACGTGAAAAGGGGAAATGTAATTAAACGGAAGTAAATGACTACACAGAACGTGGGAAGGTGAAATGTAATTAAACGGAAGTAAATGACTACACAGAACGTGATAAGGTGAAGTGTAATTAAAGGGAAGTAAATGACTACACAGAACGTTGTACGGTGAAATGTAATTAAATGGAAGTAAATGACTACACAGAACGTGGGAAGGTGAAATGTAATTAAACGGAAGTAAATAACTACACAGAACGTGGGAAGGTGAAATGTAATTAAACGGAAGGTGAAATGTAATTAAACGGAAGTAAATGACTACACAGAACGTGGGAAGGTGAAATGTAATTAAACGGAAATAAATGACTACACAGAACGTGAGAAGGTGAAATGTAATTAAACGGAAGTAAATGACTACACAGAACGTGAGAAGGTGAAATGTAATTAAACGGAAGTAAATGACTACACATAACATAAGAAGGTGAAATGTAATTAAACGGAAGTAAATGACTACACTGAACGTGGTAAGGTGAAATGTAATTAAACGGAAGTAAATGACTACACAGAACGTGGGAAGGTGAAATGTAATTAAACGGAAGTAAATGACTATACAGAACGTGGTAAGGTAAAATGTAATTAAATGGAAGTAAATGACTACACAGAACGTGAGAAGGTGAAATGTAATTAAACGGAAGTAAATGACTACACAGAACGTGGTAAGGTGAAATGTATTTAAAGGGAAGTAAATGACTACACAGAACGTGGTAAGGTGAAATGTAATTAAACGGAAGTAAATGACTACACAGAAAGTGAGAAGGTGAAATGTAATTAAACAGAAGTAAATGACTACACAGAACATGAGAAGGTGAAATGTAATTAAACGGAAGTAAATGACTACACAGAACGTGAGAATTTGAAATGTAATTAAACGGAAATAAATGACTACACAGAACGTGAGAAGGTGAAATGTAATTAAACGGAAGTAAATGACTACACAGACCGTGAGAAGGTGAAATGTAATTAAACGGAAGTAAATGACTACACAGAACGTGAGAAGGTGAAATGTAATTAAACGGAAGTAAATGACTACTCAGAACGTGGGAAGGTGAAATATAATTAAACGGAAGTAAATGACTACACAGAACGTGGGAAACTGAAATGTAATTAAAAGGAAAGAAATGATTACACAGAACCTGTTGAGGTGAAATGTAATTAAACGGAAGTAAATGACTACACAGAACGTGATAAGGTGAAGTGTAATTAAAGGGAAGTAAATGACTACACAGAACGTTGTACGGTGAAATGTAATTAAATGGAAGTAAATGACTACACAGAACGTGAGAAGGTGAAATGTAATTAAACGGAAGTAAGTGACTACACAGAACATGAGAAGGTGAAATGTAATTAAACGTAAGTAAATGACTACACAGAACGTGGGAAGGTGAAATGTAATTAAACGGAAGTAAATGACAACACAGAACGTGGTAAGGTGAAATGTAATTAAATGGAAGTAAATGACTACACAGAACGTGAGAAGGTGAAATGTAATTAAACGGAAGTAAATGACTACACAGAACGTGGTAAAGTGAAATGTAATTAAAGGGAAGTAAATGACTACACAGAACGTGGTACGGTGAAATGTAATTAAACGGAAGTAAATGACTACACAGAACGTGAGAAGGTGAAATGTAATTGAACAGAAGTAAATGACTACACAGAACGTGAGAAGGTGAAATGTAATTAAACGGAAGTAAATGACTACACAGAACGTGAGAAGGTGAAATGTAATTGAAAGAAAGGAAATGACTACAAGAGAATGAATACAGTCATCAAGACATGCAATAGATAGAGCACGCTATAATTCGTTCCCATTATTTATTTAGCGGGTAACTTACTCATTTATTCATATTAAAATTTTGAGAAGTTTTTATTCGGTTTTCTATTTAAGCATTTTTGTATTAGAATATTTTAATTCTCTGTGGTTCTGCCATGATATACATTTTTTTTACTATTTCTGTTGGAAGAAATATAAGGCAAGATAACTGACATCTTCAAATGTGGCTAAGACATTTTCAGTACTTTGTGCAAATCGGTGTCTTCACATTCTAGCTGTAGACAGCCTTTAATCGATAAGTATGCACATAGGTAGGTAGGTAGGTAGGTATGTAGGTAGGTAGGTAGGTAGGTAGGTAGGTAGGTAGGTAGGTAGGTAGGTAGGTAGGTAGGTAGGTAGGTAGGTAGGTAGGTAGGTAGGTAGGTAGGTGACAAGATCACTTAAGTTGAACTAATAACCAGATCACTCATGTGGAACTGATGACCAGATCACTCATGTGGAACTGATTACTAGATCACTCATGCAGATTTGATGAGAAGATCACTGAATGTGGAACTGATAACAAGATCACTAACGTTGAACTGAAGAGAAGATCACTCATGAGGAGATTGTAACAAGATCACTCATGTGGAACTGATGACAAGATCACTCATGTTGAACTGATGACAAGATCACTCATGTGGATTTGATGACCAGATCACTAGCGTTGAACTGATATCCAGATCACTCATGTTGAACTGATGACAAGATAACTCATGTTGAGCTGATGACTATATCACTCATGTTGAACTGATGACTATATCACTCACGTTGAACTGATGACTATATCACTCATGTTGAACTGATGACTATATCACTTATGTTGAACTGATGACTATATCACTCGTGTTGAACTGATGCCCAGATCACTCATGTTGAACTGATGACTATATCACTCACGTTGAGCTGATGACTATATCACTCATGTTGAACTGATGACTATATCACTCATGTTGAACTGATGACTATATCACTCACGTTGAGCTGATGACTATATCACTCATGTTGAGCTGATGACTATATCACTCATGTGTGGTGAGTTGATGAGGTATAAATATGGTGATACGGGACCTAGTGTACTGAATGAGATCAGCTGTGAAGGTTTCTGAAGATAATAAGTTTGGTGTGTATACAGAAGACCTTACTTGCTACCACATTTCGATCTCAATCAGATTTATTCTTGATCAATGTGAATAATAGCTTCGTTAAGTGTCTAGGGTATCGTAATTGTGTTGTGGAATAATCTCAATACAAAACATATACAAAGAAATATTAAATCCTAAGATAAACTCAACTAACTCCAGCTGTTAAATTTTATAATGAAAAATTTTCTGTTAAACTTTATTGGTCCTGAGCCTAAATATTGTTTTGGTCAGGACTTTAGTCAATGATAATCAATTTGATTGCATAATATAATTACAAATATATATTAAAATATTTACATGCAATAGACAGTATGTCTATAGTACATGGGTACAATTTTCAAATGGATATTCTTTAATATATCTAATTACTGGTATTCTGAAGCCGGTTGGGGATTATCCTCATCCCAATGTTCTTTAGTTTTAATAATATGGTCTCTGTTATTCTTTTTGGAGGAATGTTTTTATTCAATCTTTCATGAATAGTAATAAGTTGTTCCAGGCCAGATATATCACTTATCTGAGCCCTGGAATCGCAGCAATTGCAGTCAGTTTGGCCAAACGCTTCAAAATCCTCTGGTCTTAAGCCTTTTTTATAACAGCAGGTGTCAGAGACTCCTTGATCTAGTGCTGAATTGCTCTATCATTCAGTATCAGCATCATACAAGTACCAGCAGGAACCCCTGTCAAAGCAAGTTATGGTTCTGTCTTAATATCAAACTAATTCCTCCAAATTTACCTGTAAACATACATTTCACCAAAGAACATGGTCAGCTCTTCTGACAACCTAGCTTCTCCACTTTCATGTGATGGAACAAATGGTACCAGTTTTCTTTTATTTTTCCCTAATAGAGGCTACGCCTCTGCCATGCCTGCAATACTTCACCATGCAATAAGATAGGTGTAATGTTTCTGCATGATCATCATATATATTCCTGTAGTTCTAACTTTCTTAAATGGTCCATAGTATAATGCATCAATAACTAGGCCATGCCTAAGTCTGCCATGGAACCATTTAATTACAACCTTTTGTCATGGCCTTTTCTTATACACAACCCTTTTTTCAAATTAATAAGTCAATAAAATCAATCTTACCACATGTAAAAGAAATCTACACAGGTTACGATGAATAAGGCAATTGAATATGGCACACTTTTAGATTTGCCCACTGTCCCAGACTGATTTCTGTAGTTATATCTTATAAAAAACCGCACAAGTCTGTCACCGCTTCCTGCTCTTATGAATATTTTTTTAATGGCAACGAGCAGCGTACTCTTTCGTTAAGGTCACATGCCTTGGCCAATCGGACTACGCCTATCTTTATTTTTGAATTAACTTTAAAAAAAAATCTCACACTACTATGTGTTACTATCAACAACTAGATTCGTATATCCAAGTTAGCCAATCATACCTCGGCTTCCTTCAAATTCAAGCCAATCCCCTACTTCGTATTATCTTAGCCTTCTTTCACCTACGTGTTTTCAAAAAAATCATGCAATTCCATCCAAGCAGATATGACTCGACATGACAGTATCTCTGTTCTCTATATGTTTTATTACCAATATTTAATTATCTACTGGACTATTTAAACAACCAATTACATATTCTTTGTCCACAAGTCTTCATAAACCCGAATATACAATTATCATGAGACTAAATGGCTTATTTAAAAATACTGTCTTTTTTTCGATCTTAGTTGTTTATTTTTAACTAACATCTGTCCGCATCTTTTTAGCTGTACTATCAGTATAAAGTCAGGAATCAGATGTAAAACAGTGGAATGTCATGTTTCCTAATAAGAATTAAACCTGTTTTCGAAACCTAATGTCGTGTCGTTAGTTTTTTCATCACTGTTTATTTGAAAATCAGGCCATGCAAACGGCGTGCGAGATGGCTTACACAGCGACACACAGCGAGCGGCATAACTGCATGCGTCCCTCAGTGCATCTCTCTCTCTCTCTCTCTTAGTTCGTCCGTCTGTCTTTCTAAGTTATCCTTGTGCGTGTAATTACACTAATGTTTGTTTTAGTATCTAGGTCATTGAGAAAATACAGTACATATTTTATAGGGGTGTGGCGATACAATTATTTGAAGAATGCAGCAAGAAAAGCAGAGATTTTGCGTTCAGCCCTTCCGGCGTTATTAATCTCAGGCTTTT
This sequence comes from Oreohelix idahoensis, assembly GCA_024509875.1. NCBI lineage: Eukaryota > Metazoa > Mollusca > Gastropoda > Stylommatophora > Oreohelicidae > Oreohelix > Oreohelix idahoensis. The sequence continues at coordinate 55,941 of JAMPIV010012421.1, forward strand.
GCGCTATTGGAAAAGCACTGGTCTTGCTCCATTCTTCTGTCTTTCTTATATTTGCTTTCTGCTTTACATTTATGTTCTAATTTATATATGGGTATTAGAATTTTTCCCCACAATTCTCCCCACTTAAAACAGACATCATATGTCAGTCCCTAATTCTAGGTACACATAGATAAATTTCTGTCTATGCCTGGTGATTACTCTTATTCTCATCGCACGGATGGCGGCTTAGAAAATCTGCATCAACGTTTCGCTGATTTTATTTGTATCATGGATTAATGCAGTTGGGTCAATTCAAAGTAAGCACTACTGACGAAGGTTGCCTCAGACCTCTGCAATCCAAGAATCCATTTTAGTTATGTTACTGAACAGCTGCAAGTGTTACTGCTGGTCTTAATGCTGCTTAGCAATCAATATTCACAATTTCTCTTCTCTGAGTCTGCTCAACGACATGTCCCGAGAATATTAGATGTTCCTCAAATTGTACGTTATGAGGAGTTGATCTATATGGTGATATCTGAGTTGTGAAGGGGATCCAATAATTTCCTGATCAGCCTTAATAAACACTCGGACTATCCTCAATTCAAAAAGGCAACAATTGAGACACTCTGCTCCTCCGAAATGTTCACAGCCAAGTGTTCTACTTCTTTATTTCTTACGAGTGCCTGAAAACATACCTTTATGTTTGTCTAATATTAATTTACTGTTTACAGGCCTCGGGTTTCCCTTCCTTGTGTGTTATTTATGTTTATACGGTACCAGAAACCTACCCTCTGTTCTATACTAATGTCCTTAAGTCTTCTACTATTTACTGGACCCAGTATTAAGGTCTTTGTCTTGTTTGGACTGACACATACTGTTAATAGGAGAACAACAGAAGTGATTGCGTCATTTAAGGGCTGAGTTGCCCACTGTATACTTCCGGTGTTATCTTGTGTGTTTCGTACTGATAAATAGCCAGCAAAGCATCTTTTTTTGGGGATGCCTAGCTGGCCGTGGGGTCAGTGTGATTCGCTTGATAGCTAGGCGGAGTTGTCGTACGGAAGGTACGGGGTTCGAACCCTGGGTGGGCCACTCACGTCTGTTGTTTTTCTGTTGTCCAAGTGTTCTACTTCTTTATTTCTTACGAGTGCCTGAAAACATACCTTTATGTTTGTCTAATATTAATTCACAGCCAACAATTGGTCTGATCTCAGGCTTGATTGAATGTGGAAACAACCTTCTAATAATATTCTTATAATATTCTATAATGTGCCACTTAAATGGAGGCCATATTCACCAACTATATTTCCGCCTACCGACAATTTGGTGAATTAAGATAATATGTGGGGAAATGAGTTTCTGCATCAGAAATCAATTCGCCCTTAGCTTTGCTATAATATGTGTGGGTGATCTCCATCCAGGGTCCGATCAATACTTCCCCTTGGACGGTGTAGGGTCGGGTGACTACCAATGTCACCAGTGCCCTTTTCATGCTATATTAATAGCCATATGGTGAAGCGCTGTGAGCATTTTCCGAATTGTTCACTCGTCAACTCCCCAATTTTCTTCTAACATTTTATTTCGGGTTCAAATCTGGCGGATTATCCTCAATATTAATTTCAGCCAGTTCCCTAACTGCGGCTTCAAACTGTGCCTGGGTTGACTGATCTGAGTTTCTATTTTCTCTGGATGCCCTTCTCAGAGTTGCTAATCTAAATACTTTTGGTGAAAACTGTTGGTGGGAAGGTAGATACCTATCCTCTATGTCAACCTTATTATTTTTATTTTCCTTGTTATTTTTAGGCCCATATGTTTCAGAATGCTTGGCTGGCATCTGATTATGATTTTCCCAACTTGGGGACTGTACCTTGCTACATTTTTCACAGGCCCCCACAAATTGTGCAATATCAGCAGCTACTTGGAGCCAGTAATATTTTTCAGATGTCCTTTTACGTGTGGTTCCATTCCTCTGGTGTCCACCGTCAGGTACAACATGAGCTTGTGCCATCACTTTTTCCCTGTAGGGAGTTGGCAATACCAACTGTCCCTGTTCTTTGGATCCTGTTCTAGCTTTCCTGAAGAGCAGTCCCTCCTTTAAATAGAATTGCCCTTTCTTAGGGTGTGTATGGCTTGTTGGCAATTTGCCAAAGCAAGGTTTTAGTGATTTATCCTTTGCCTGGGCCTTTCTCATCTGCTTATGGGAATAAATTAGTGGTGGTTTCTCCTCCGTTCTACTAGGGGTCGACCTAACCTGAAGCGTGGCCATTATCACAGGTTTTACCGGGCTTCCTAGAAAAACATATTTACTTCCTAACACCAGCGGGTAATTAGGGTCGTCACACACGGCTGCTCTAATCACTCCTTCCACGTACCTAGTCTTGACATTTATCTCGGCTACGGGAAGTGTCATGGTGGATATTCCCTTTACGGCCCCTTGTATCTCCACTTTCCCTGTGGTATACTGTTCAGGGTGCACTATGGTTGCACTCACAACTGAGTCATATTCTAAACCTGAATCGTAAAGGCGCCTAACCTTGGCACCATTACATGTCACTTCTTCACAGATGGGGGGATGTTGAAGATTTATATGATTCTGTCAGTTTCTTCTTCCCCTTGTCCACTGTTATCATGCATGCCGCGTGATATGGAGGAACTTTCCTACCACATTCACTAGTATTATGATTATGCATCCTGCATATTTGACAATATTTTCCTTCCTGTCTGAAGGGTTTGCTGTCATCATATTTCCTTTCATTGAATTGTGGGGTTTTATTTTTATTATCATAACGTGGCCTATCAAACTGGTGCTTACCTTTGTTCTGATCTCTATGATCAAACTCATTAAAGTTTTGTGGTGCCTTAAAATTATCTACCTGTTTCTTTTTATTACCAGTTACCTCTGCTTGAGCTGCCTGATATCTTTCAGCGACATTCAGTAACTCACCCAGCCTCTCTGCACCTTGTTCCATGAGAAACTTTCTCAGGTCTGGAGCCATGGACTCTCTTAGCTGCTCTATAAGGATCATTTCCTTAAGATCTTGGGTTTTCCCCAGAGCAGCCCATTTCTCCAAGTATGTCTCTAACCGTGCAGAGCACTGGTGATATGTCTCACCTGACAGTAATTTAGCATTCCTGAACTTTTTTCTATAAAATTCTCCATTCTTTTCATATCTTAACAAAAGAGCCTGCTTTAACATGTCATAATTGTTTTGGTCATCTCTGCTCATCTTGGCAAAAACTTCATAAGCTGTACCCCTGAGTCCCTGAGATAACTTGAGGCTCCACCTCTCTCTCTCTAACCCATATGTAGTAGCTAAAAGCTCAAATCTACTTAGATACCCTTCAATATCATCGTTTTTCTCAACAAAATGGTCTACATGAAAACCCATAGCTGAGGTTGAGGCTGCCTGACTGGTAGTAGCATCGGAGGTAAAAGGGCTGGCACCATTTTCAGGAGCATGGCCTTGAAATTCTAACTCCCTTAGTCGTAACTCATGTTCCCTTTGTAATCTCTTCTCCTCCTTTTCTGCTTCCCTTTCTGCAGCCTGTCTCCTTTCTTCTGCTTCCAACTGTAACTTCTTAGCCTCAGCCTCCAATGCCCTAGCCTCTTTGTCAGCCTCAATCTGCAGCCTCTTAATTTCTTTATCTGCCTCTAACTTTCTTTCTGCTTCAAATTTTCTTTCTTCACGCTCAATAAATTTGTCACATTCAGTTGTGACATAAGCAATCATAATTTGCCCCTCCATTCCCAGCTCTTTAGCAGCCTGTACAGCGGCAGATCTAAATTTGGCCAAATCAGCCATTCTAACTCAAGTAGATCTACTAAGGTTCTAAGAAATTCTAAACTTATTTAAAATAAATATTAACTAATTACTACTGGTGGAACAACTTATCACTGTAAAATCTCCTCTTAATTATTGTTACTGTCTTAGGGGTGTTCCTAACCTCTACTAAGACCAGTAATACAATCTTGAATTTATATCCTACTGCTAATTTTTATTCCTGGAGTCAGTTGATATATGCTGTATGAGATTCCTATATATGCCAAATTCCAATCCTGGACGAGCCCCCAATATATGTGGTGAGTTGATGAGGTATAAATATGGTGATACGGGACCTAGTGTACTGAATGAGATCAGCTGTGAAGGTTTCTGAAGATAATAAGTTTGGTGTGTATACAGAAGACCTTACTTGCTACCACATTTCGATCTCAATCAGACTTATTCTTGATCAATGTGAATAATAGCTTCGTTAAGTGTCTAGGGTATCGTAATTGTGTTGTGGAATAATCTCAATACAAAACATATACAAAGAAATATTAAATCCTAAGATAAACTCAACTAACTCCAGCTGTTAAATTTTATAATGAAAAATTTTCTGTTAAACTTTATTGGTCCTGAGCCTAAATATTGTTTTGGTCAGGACTTTAGTCAATGATAATCAATTTGATTGCATAATATAATTACAAATATATATTAAAATATTTACATGCAATAGACAGTATGTCTATAGTACATGGGTACAATTTTCAAATGGATATTCTTTAATATATCTAATTACTGGTATTCTGAAGCCGGTTGGGGATTATCCTCATCCCAATGTTCTTTAGTTTTAATAATATGGTCTCTGTTATTCTTTTTGGAGGAATGTTTTTATTCAATACAGGAGATCTTTCATGAATAGTAATAAGTTGTTCCAGGCCAGATATATCACTTATCTGAGCCCTGGAATCGCAGCAATTGCAGTCAGTTTGGCCAAACGCTTCAAAATCCTCTGGTCTTAAGCCTTTTTTATAACAGCAGGTGTCAGAGACTCCTTGATCTAGTGCTGAATTGCTCTATCATTCAGTATCAGCATCATACAAGTACCAGCAGGAACCCCTGTCAAAGCAAGTTATGGTTCTGTCTTAATATCAAACTAATTCCTCCAAATTTACCTGTAAACATACATTTCACCAAAGAACATGGTCAGCTCTTCTGACAACCTAGCTTCTCCACTTTCATGTGATGGAACAAATGGTACCAGTTTTCTTTTATTTTTCCCTAATAGAGGCTACGCCTCTGCCATGCCTGCAATACTTCACCATGCAATAAGATAGGTGTAATGTTTCTGCATGATCATCATATATATTCCTGTAGTTCTAACTTTCTTAAATGGTCCATAGTATAATGCATCAATAACTAGGCCATGCCTAAGTCTGCCATGGAACCATTTAATTACAACCTTTTGTCATGGCCTTTTCTTATACACAACCCTTTTTTCAAATTAATAAGTCAATAAAATCAATCTTACCACATGTAAAGAAAATCTACACAGGTTACGATGAATAAGGCAATTGAATATGGCACACTTTTAGATTTGCCCACTGTCCCAGACTGATTTCTGTAGTTATATCTTATAAAACACAGCACAAGTCTGTCACCGCTTCCTGCTCTTATGAATATTTTTTTTAAATGGCAACGAGCAGCGTACTCTTTCGTTAAGGTCACATGCCTTGGCCAATCGGACTACGCCTATCTTTATTTTTGAATTAACTTTAAAAAAAAGATCTCACACTACTATGTGTTACTATCAACAACTAGATTCGTATATCTAAGTTAGCCAATCATACCTCGGCTTCCTTCAAAATCAAGCCAATCCCCTACTTCGTATTATCTTAGCCTTCTTTCACCTACGTGTTTTAAAAAAAATCATGCAATTCCATCCAAGCAGATATGACTCGACATGACAGTATCTCTGTTCTCTATATGTTTTATTACCAATATTTAATTATCTACTGGACTATTTAAACAACCAATTACATATTCTTTGTCCACAAGTCTTCATAAACCCGAATATACAATTATCATGAGACTAAATGGCTTATTTAAAAATACTGTCTTTTTTTCGATCTTAGTTGTTTATTTTTAACTAACATCTGTCCGCATCTTTTTAGCTGTACTATCAGTATAAAGTCAGGAATCAGATGTAAAACAGTGGAATGTCATGTTTCCTAATAAGAATTAAACCTGTTTTCGAAACCTAATGTCGTGTCGTTAGTTTTTTCATCACTGTTTATTTGAAAATCAGGCCATGCAAACGGCGTGCGAGATGGCTTACACAGCGACACACAGCGAGCGGCATAACTTCATGCGTCCCTCAGTGCATCTCTCTCTCTTTTAGTTCGTCCGTCTGTCTTTCTAAGTTAACCTTGTGCGTGTAATTACACTAATGTTTGTTTTAGTATCTAGGTCATTGAGAAAATACAGTACATATTTTATAGGGGTGTGGCGATACAATTATTTGAAGAATGCAGCAAGAAAAGCAAAGATTTTGCGTTCAGCCCTTCCGGCGTTATTAATCTCAGGCTTTTGCGCTATTGGGAAAGCACTGGTCTTGCTCCATTCTTCTGTCTTTCTTATATTTGCTTTCTGCTTTACATTTATGTTCTAATTTATATATGGGTATTAGAATTTTTCACCACATCATGTTGAGCTGATGACTATATCTCTCATGTTGAACTGATGACTATATCACTCACGTTGAGCTGATGACTATATCACTCACGTTGAGCTGATGACTATATCACTCATATTGAACTGATGACTATATCACTCATGTTGAACTGATGACTATATCACTCACGTTGAGCTGATGACTATATCACTCACGTTGAGCTGATGACTATATCACTCACGTTGAGCTGATGACTATATCACTCACGTTGAGCTGATGGCTATATCACTCATGTTGAACTGATGACCATATCACTCATGTTGAACTGATGCCCAGATCACTCATATGGAACTGATGACCAGATCACTCATGTGGATTTGATAACCAGATCATTAATGTTGAACTGGTGACAAAATCATGTATGTAGATTTGATGACCAGACTACTCATGTGGAACTGAGGTATAGTGTTGATAGAAACTACACCGTGAAGAGACCAACTTGCTTCTATCAGGTGAGGTATAGTTTTGATAGACACTAAGCCCTAAGAGAATTTCTACCTTCTATTGGGTGAGGTATAGTTTTGATAGAAACTAAGCCCTAAGAAAACTTCTAGCTTCTATCAGGTGAGGTATGGTGTTTATAGAAACTAAGCCCCAAGAAAACGTCTACCTTCTATCAGGTGAGATATAGTTTTGATAGAAACTAAACCCTAAGAAAACTTATAGCTTCTATCAAGTGAGGTATAGTTTTGATAGAAACTAAACCCTAAGAAAACTTATAGCTTCTATCAGCAAACATGGAGGAGCAGCCCTGAACATGGCTAATTCTAAAAAGGACTGCTAGCTTGGGTGACGTTCATAGATACTATGTTCTGAAAACGATTAACAATATCTGTCTGCAAGCTTGATGACGCCATGAAAGGGACTTATAATGATTACCCGCTACGCCATAGCTTTTCAACATTTTTCTCTTCCCGGCACACTGAACAAGGTGCTAAAATTGTCAAGGCACTCTATCAGTTTTTGTCTATTTTTAAAGACATATTTTATTATTGAAAAGAAGAGTATTAAAATTGTGTTTAAAAGTTCAACAGTTAAAATTGTAATTATTGTGTTATTTTCTTTTAATAATGTTGGTCTGGATTTCAAAAGATGTACAAAAAATTATATTCATATTTGTTATAATTCTAATTAATGAAATGAGATATCAGTGAAAAGATGTCAGTTGAACAAAAAAATCTTGTGACGTATTCCATTGGCCTAAATTTAAAAAGTGTCCACTTTTCTCTCTCTCTCTCTCTCTCTCTCTCTCTCTCTCTCTCTCTCTCTCTCTCTCTCTCTCTCTCTCTCTCTCTCTCTCTCTCTCTCTCTCTCTCTCTCTCTCTCTCTCTCTCTCTCTCTCTCTCTGTGTCATACACCCTGTCATCCGTGCAGATGCTGATGCATAATGTCCACGACAAATGGTGAGAACTGAAATAACTGTCGACATCAAGAATGTCCAGAAATGTGGGGGGTTGTAAAAATACTTTGCAGCGTTATTTTGTGATGTGGAACAACATGGGCGGAAGTTGTTCGAATTTTAATGTGATCACTTTTTTTAAAAAATTAAACCGCAACTGTTCTCTTTCTTATCGACATTTTACGACAAATATATTGTGCATCTAAATTTACCTCGACGATTTTAATTTGATGTTATATTTTTTTTACTGCAAGCTATAAACTCCGTGAAAAATTATTTGTGGCTTTTTAGTGCATTAAAAGCCTGTGTTTAAAATATTTTTTTCTTCTTTTTGGTGTTATTTTGTTGTTGTTTGTACATTTAAGTCAAATGTAATCGATCCGCTAATGACATTATCAGTTTGCGATAAACGAGTCCAGAGCACAGGATGCGGATTTCATTATTCAGTATATTACACATAAAGTTAATTTTTTTTTTTTTTAAATTTTGATAAGAGTTGTAAATTACATTTTTTTAATGTAGTCAGTTGCGTGTATGTCTGTGTGTAGCGAGATTTGGTACCACTTGCTTTGTGTGAAAAAAAATATGTAACGCGACACACACAAACACACACACACAAACACACACAGCGCAGGGAACGCGACGGATCTTGCTTTGAAGTTTGAAGGAGGGGAAAAATGTGAATTACGTTTAACCGGACGATATCGAAGAACGAGGAAATAGCGAATATAGGGAATGGCCGACTTTAAAAGTTTGCATTAACAGGAAAGAAAATTTAAAGCTACAAGAGCAAGCCTGATTGAAAGTTATTAAAACTATAATAATTCACCAAAGGAGATAGACTATGAAGAATATCCAAAAGGATATTTTTCAAATATAAATAGTTTTAAAAATAATTAACATTTTTCATCGTCATCACATCTGCTAAAAGTTAGCGAAATATCTTTAAAAATTTATTATAACTACATGTCTAAACGGATTTCAATAAAACTTGGATAGAATGAAAGCCTCACATGGGGAAAATGAAAGGATATTTAGGAAAGAAGAAAGGATATAAGTGTGTAGTGAAAAGAAGAGAAAACAAGTACAGAAAAAGCACAGATCGCCTCAAACCAAGAGATTAAACGAAAACCTTATGGGACTTCAGAAGGTGCTTTCTCGTACGGGAGAGACGCCCAAATATAAGGACAGAGCGGTGCCTTGAAAATCATACACGCCAAATCCAGAAGCGAGAGTGAGAACTGGAAGACAGTATCTGCAAGAAAAGTTCTTTTTTTTTCACACTGCATGCATGGCAGATTAACGTCAACCATTACAGCCTCACCGTGAGCTTATTAATCCTAAGAGGGTATGTAAGTTTATTAAAGATATACGTATGACTAATATCATTTTATTTCAGATGTTATTTACGATTTGATTGTATCAGACATAACAAAAAGGGAATGACGCTAACCAGAGATAACCTCCACCCAGGGCCGGATTAAGCTAGTACGGGGCCTGTAGCATATGTTAAGAAAGGGGCCCTATATTTAAAAAAGCAATAAAACAACACAAATATATTTGAACACATACATTTTTAATTTGCACAGTAATTATCATTATCAAAAGTAACAATCTCTTTTGACCCATGGTGCTCCTTAGTTCATTTTTAATAAGTTTCAGTTTTGAAAATGATCGTTCTCCACTGCAGTTGGTTACCATTAGTGACAAATAGATGCGCAAGGCGATTTCTACATTTGGAAAACAAGACTCCAAAGAATTGTCAATTATCAAACGGTAAAACTGTAACTCTACAAGGTCTAGAGTAGTGCCAATATGAGAAGCAAGATCAGTTTTCAACAGTTCTGTAAACTGCACAAGTTCTTCACAAAGACTTTCTTCCAGATCTTCCGGATATGATTTAATAAGATTCGATGATCTCGTTACCACCTCTTCAAGTGTAAACGACTGTAACTGACTAAGGAATCCAAATACATCATTCAACTTTTGATAAGCTTTCTGGCGTTTTGACAAGGCAGAAAGCAAGCTATCAATAAGGACAAGACATGTTCGGATTTTAAACTGCTGAGAAGGCGTTTGAGATTCAACAAGTGGATCAAGTGTGCTGGAACCACTGAAATCATCATACTCTCGATTTCGTTTGTGTTCTTTTCGAGTTTGTTCTTGATAATGTTCACATTCAGTCAGATCCTTGGCCTTTTGCTCTATGTCTGCAAAAGTAGACCGCATAGCTTGAATATACCCCCGCAGGGATTCATAGAGTGCACAAGCTGTATTCAAATCTTGGTCAGAAGATTGCAAAGAAGCACTGGTCATTTGAAAACGCTGTAATACTTGATCCCACAGCATGATCATTATTCCTGTTTCTAACTTCATCATGGTTGAAAGTAGACCACGAGCCTGTTGACGACATTCTGCCTTCTGTTCATTGTTATCTGAAATATCATCCAAGACTTGTTTTATTGCAGAAAAGCTGTGTAAAAGTGCTTTTGTTGCATCTGCCCGAGCGGACCACCTGGTATCTGACAGTCTTTTCACAAAGGGTAAATGGGACTTATTATGAGTACCACCAGCACATAATGCAGTAGAAAGGAGACCCCACCGGTAGGTAGAAGCAGAAAAGAAGGTGTACAGGCTTTCAACAAATCCAAAGAAAATGACTGCTTCCGTCCGCAAACAGTTAAGATAAAAATAATGAAGAGTCACACTAAGTCACCCTCTTATGCTCTTTCTCTCACAATTTCGTGACACCAAATGAAAAGGCGCTAAAGATGGCATAAATCACAAGATCATTGATTTAACGTTCGTATTAGAAGATGACCAAAAAATTATGTACATATTTATTGGCGCGGGGCCCCAAAAAGCGCGGGGCCCGTAGCATATGCTACTTTTGCTACTATGTTAATCCGGCTCTGCCTCCACCGGCATTGTCAGGAAGCATAACCATTAATTGGTTAGCCAAATATATCATGGCTAGTTCTTGCCTGGAAGCTTACGACATACCAGCAAGTACATAAGTGACTTGGCATCCATAAGTGGAAGGCAAAGGTTATATCGTACCCATGTATCATAACATGTAATTTATTCATGTATTTTGTTAATTCTGCACAGTGGACAATATCTTATCATGCTATCTCTGTAACATACTACCATGAATCATTCATTTATATACAAACACTGAAAACATGGTCGCCTCATGAACAGCAGTGGTTGATAAGATTGTTGGAACACCATGGCCACCTATTACCTTTCGTTCCAGGTTTTATGATCAAGTTGTATGATCATTCCTGATCGAATTTAACTAAAGACTTGAGGACCGTTGCTAACTGAAGCCTAGAGGTCAACCAATCTTCAACACCTTAGTCCCCCGTAGTTATAGGGCGGGCTGAAGGACAGTCTCTTGATTCAAGTGTGTCTCGGGAACCTCGAGCAGACGTGGCTAATACCAGATGAGTTATATGTATAACCATCTAAAAAATCATGTGAGCAGTTTCTAAAACGACTGTCGATGGTGATAACAGCTAGAGACTAGTTAGCAAGATATATATATATCAAAATATACTGTGACAAACTGTTCTCAATTCATTGGAAGATTCATCCAAGATTTTTTACTATTATTTATTTTAATTTGTAACTATAAATAATCATACATTTTACCATCTTCCAACACCCATTTCTCATTACAAGAATATATAGATGTACATAATAAATTATGAAATTGTACTCATTTGACTTGGTAAATTTTTAACTGTTAAATTTTGAGTTACTTTTTCTAATTTAATTATATTATCACATAGAGTTACTATAGCGAAAGTGGCATAGTATACTTCTGAAGCCTAAATCTATTGTCCAGCTCAGAGTATTCACAGCTGTAACTCACTTGTGATACCAGTGTACTTCTCGGGCACTGAAACTTCATACTTTCTGGAGAGAGATTCTACTTCTTCTCCACCACTATCATCATACTAGGAAAACCTTTCGCTACACTGCGCACGCGCATGCGATAGTGTGTGTGTGGAGGGGGAGGGAGGAGAAGTTTCAATATTTTTCTTAAGAAAGACAATCTTGTTGGAAAGAATACATCTAGATTATTTGCAGTTATCGCCCATTTCACTGATGAAACAATACAAAAAAATAAAATTAATATTAATTTTAATGTTATTCATTTTATTATTTTTACGACTGATTACACTAGTCAACAAATTTTCAAAAGTTATTTGTACCAGAAATTAAATACACCATTTCTTATTGATTTTGACATGCTGATTTCAAATATCATAATGAAATTCACCAATTGGCTCTGGGTTTTTTTTTTAATGATGAATTTACATTACAGTAATACAAATAATGTATGCTTGTTTAATTCTCTGGGGGTGAACAGCTAGTCTTTCTACTTTAGCATTATAAAAATTGTGGTTACATACTCAATTAATTGATATTTCAACATAAAATGATAGAAAAAATCAAAACATTATTTAAAGTTCACATATCATGTTTTAAAAAGGCACATTTGAACCCATTCCGTCATTATTCAGTCGCTGTTCGAGCTCTCTTTGCTTGCTTCTTGTAGTCAATCGATGAGGTGTCTCTTGTCACAGTCCAACAGTAATCAGCAAGCATTGAAGGGCTCCAATTGCCTTGATACCTTGTGTCCATAGCAGCAATGTCCTGGTGAAATCGTTCACCATGCTCATCACTAACCGCTCTACAGTTTGACGTAAAGAAATCCAGATGAAAATCCAGAAAATGAATTTTCAAAGACATGTTGCAGCCAAGACTTTTATACTTCAGAAGGAGATTTTCTACAATTTCAATGTAATTATCAGATCTGTTGTTTCCAAGAAAATTGTCCACCACTGACTTAAATGCTAGCCATGCTGCTTTTTCCTTGCCATGCAACACGCAAAGAAACTCGTCATCATGAAGAAGTTTTCGAATTTGCGGACCAACAAATACTCCCTCTCTTATTTTAGCTTCACTCAGTCTTGGACATTTCTGATGAGGTATTTGAAAGCCTCATCTGTTTTCTCCATTGCCTTGACAAAGTTTTTCATGAGACCCAGCTTAATGTGCAAGGGTGGCAACAAAATCTTGCTGGTGTCGACAAGTGCTGGGTTCTCAACGTTCTTACTGCCAGGCTGCAATGACTGCCTGATTGGCCAATGTCTTCTGATGTAATGGTCACTTCGTGCACGGCTATCCCACTCACAGAGAAAGCAACAGTACTTGGTGTTTCCACCCTGTAGTCCAAGCAAAAGAGCGACCCCTTTTAAGTCACCGCAAAGTGACCAATGATGATGATCGTAGTTTATACACTTCAAAAGCTGCTTAATGTTTTCATAAGTTTCTTTCATATGAACTGCGTGACCAACTGGAATTGACGGTAACACATTACCATTATTCAACAAAACAGCTTTAAGACTCGTCTTGGATGAATCAATGAAAAGCCTCCACTCTTCCGGTATGTAGTTGATTTTGAGGGCTGCCATTAAACCAGAAATGTTGTGGCACGCAGAAAGGTCACCCTCTTTGAAAAAGAATGTAATAAGCGGCTTCTGTCGGTTCCTATACACAGAAATTGTAACATCTTCTGCCAGAAGATTCCACTGTTGCAATTTGGAACCCAAAAGCTCCGCCTTGTTCTTCGGTAAATTCAGATCTCTTACAAGATCATTCAGTTCACCTTGGGTTATTAAGTGTGGTTTAGTGGATGTAGTTTGCTCAAAATTTGGGACGCTTGAGGTTGATGGTTCAGGACCACCAATGTCCTCTTCTTCATCAGGGGAAGCAGCTGAAAATGATTCTGGCACTTTGGGAACTGGTAGGTCATCGCCATGTGGTATCGGACGTATTGCAGAGGGGATGTTTGGATGTTCCAGAGTCCATTTTTTCTTCTTTGATATGCCTTTCCTAATTGGAGGGACCATGCAAAAGTAACAGTTGTTGAGATGATCAGTGGGCTCTCTCCAAATCATTGGGACTGCAAAAGGCATAGCTTGCCTTTTGCCAGTCAACCACAGTTTAAGATGTGCTGCACATGTATTGCAGCATATGTGTGGCGCCCAGCTCTTATCTTGATCTCCTATTCTGCAACCAAAATACAAACTGTACGCCTTCTTAATCACTTTAGTTATATTTCGTTTTTGTGATAGAAATGTCACCTCACCACATATATAACAGAAATTATTAGCACTGTTCACACATGTCCTAGGCATTTCTAACAACGATACTTTTGATAAGGACAAATGCACTAATGGCAAAATTTTATCAGAGATAAGATATTTATACACAAAGGTGATGTGCAATCGCCCACAACAGTTGCGTCATATATATAAATTAAACGTAATTAAATAAACTAGTAGCATATATCTTGAAAACTAGAGCCAATCAACATTTTTTAATTTCATTTTCGTTTTCAGCACACCAAAATTAGATAAGATCAGCTATTTTCATTTCTGGTACATTTTGGTTGTTGACTAGTGTTATTATATAATGTTATCGGGAATACACAACTATGCCATGTTTCAATGCTATTGCTCATCTGGAAGTGATTGAACAATCGATTGCAAGATTTGAAGGTGACATACGTTGCAAGTTAAAGAAAGGCCTGTTAAAAAAAAAAAAAACAACCCAGTATGACAACCTCTGATAGCAAGTAGAATTTATGAGGCAACTTTGAATGCTCGGAAAATCAAGGCTATTTCAAGAACATGACCTCATATCCGCTTGTAAACCACGTCTGCTGTGATGTGCCGTGTACCCGGATATATGTTTATTACTGTTCACGACGATGATGACAAGTGCTGACAGATTACGGCTAAGCCTTGTTGCTTGAACTCTGACCTTGCGTGTGTGTATACTAGGAAGCTATATACCTACGTCATTGTTGTTTATTTGTGCCAGTGTTATCATAGACGAATCTGCGATTAAAATATAAAGTGTGTTGTCGTGTGAAGAATTACGTGAGTATATTTTTAATAAGTTTGTACACAAGTAATAACAACTAATGTATCTAAGCACATTCAGCTCCCCAAGAAATATATGTCTTGGACAGATGTAAGCCAAATTTCGCTGTCCTGTGACATCACTTCAGGGTTTTTAATGTTTTCTTCATAACTGTCTTGTCCCGTTTCCTTGTCCGTGTATGTTTTTTGGTCACGCTGTAATTTTCTTACACTAGGAATTTCAAAATAAGAACTGCCAACGAGTTTTCACAGTGTGTGTTCCATGGAACATTAGAATGCCCTTCTCATCACTTGTCTTACAGGAATGCCCTTCTCATCACTTCTCTTACAGGAATGCCCTTCTCATCACTTGTTCCATCGAACATTAGAATCCCCTTCTATCACTTGTCTTACAGGAATGCCCTTCTCATCAATTGTCTTACAGGAATGCCCTTCTCATCACTTCTCTTACAGGAATGCCCTTCTCATCACTTGTTCCATCGAATATTAGTGTAGTGGGTTTGATGGTATTGTATGATGGTGATGGTACTAAGTGTGATGCATGAGGTCAGCTGTGAAGGCTCCTGAGATAAAATGTAGCTGTGAATTGTCAGAAGGCCCTTCTTGCTACCACTACGACCTCACACCTATTTTTTTTTTTACTAATGAATGTGGCTACGTTAAATGTCTAGGGTAATGATATGTACTGTGGTGTGGTAGTTTACAGACACACACACAGATATTTACTAAGTCTAATAATATTAACAAATGTTATAATACACTGAACTAACTCAAGTGTGTAAAAATTTTGATAGTAATTTTCTTACATTTATTTTGCTCTGGACCAAGTTTTATTTGGCCAGAACATATGAAAGGTTTAGAAATTATGAAAGAAATGCATGAAATATTACATAATAAATGCAAGGTGTGTACATATGTATGTTACTAGACTAGTTAGTATTATTAATGTTTATAGTAGTCATCTATTTTGGGAGAACATTTACTGGTTGTGCTGTTGGGGTGGCCTCATCACTCCCTATCTATAGTGACTACACATTGTCCAGTTAATTGATGGAATTTTTATGGGTGTGTTAGCAAATAAGTTGAGTTGGTGAATTCTCAGCAGACCAGAAGCTCACGTAACTTTGAAGATGTAGCTCTGGTGCTGAGATCTGGTGGCCCCACCTCTCCGTGCTTGGGGGCAATATAAGAAGTATGGTGGCCCCCACCTCTCCGTGCTTGGGGGCTATAATAGGCTGCTCTGACCAAAGGTTACTGCACGGATCCACTCTAGTAAAATTCAACCACTCATTTGACACCGCATTGGTGCCAACTGAAACTCACAGCTCTGCAATCAAAGTATTAGTTATGTGTCAGAATTTCATTCTCTAATCATGTCTGGACACAACACTACACAACAACAACACCATATAGACGGGTCAGATCTCTCTGACCATACAGCACATTTTACCATGTTGGTTTCACATAGGCTAAGTTCTCCCAGACTACAGATTCTGAAATATGTTCATTAGTTTCCTGCCCTAAAATAGGATAGGTAATATGTTTCACTGATCTCAACACTTGATCTGTCCTTCCTAATCCTTGCTGGAGTTTATGTATTTTATTTGTCTCTAGACCCTGAACTGGGGCGGGGGGTCTAGAGCGAACCCTTACTTGTTGTAAGGAACAGATTATGCTATTGCAGTATCAAATCACTCGAACCTTAAACAAATATTAAATGTACAAAGAAATAAGGTTAGTCTTACCAGAAATATGAATATGGTACACAGTTAAAGAAATGCTAGCAAAACTCAGCTGAGCTGCTGGCCTTATGATGGCGTCCCTCTAAATACTTCAATAGCTTCTGGGGATACACCAATTAATAATTCACTGTGTCTACCAGGACAACTTATTCTGAATGAACCAAAATGCGCGTCTGAGCGCCGATAATATTTTCATCTAGGGCCAATCACTGCCGTACGTTTTTCAAATTCAAATATCCTACCACTAAAGTCATTTCAGTCATGCTTCAGTCAAGTATGGATTTTTGTCTGTTAGTCCGTCCGTCTCTACTTGCGTTTTCACAAAAAACATACTTGGTTTTTGAACCAACCTTGCTTTCCCCTACACAATTTTGTCCTTAAAGTTATTTTTAGCCACAGCTCCCACCAATTTCCCCTCTCTTTCATTCTAACTAGATTTGAACACTTGAGTCTCAAGGTCGCGATTTTTGTGCAAATTAGTGACATGTTTGATTCAATGCAGTCTTTCGCTGATGTGAACAACACAGTCTTTTGTCATTATCTTTCTTATTATCTGTCCGTCTGTATAAATGAAAGCATATTATTTCACTGCTCAAAATGGGCCATCCGGCCAGCTAATTTTTATATTCCTAACATTAATATTAAGAAAAAGTTACTTTTTAAATTTTGTAATATTTCAAGCATCTGCGTTTGCCGCTGAATTCAAATAAAAGGCTTGGTATCGCAAAAGCGTCCAAGAAATGACTGTGGCGTATCATATCCAAGGTCCCTTCTGTCGATTTCCTTACTTTATGTCAACTTGGGGAACGTGACTTTTTCCTCCTTGCCCCACCAATTTGCGTCCATTTAGCCTCGCTAGTTCCAAGCACGCGTTCAGTCAGATTTTTGTCTTTTGATCTTCGTTCCGTTTTGCCTTCAAGTCTAACAATTTAATTTCCATGGCGGGTGATGACCCGCGGCGTGGGCGATCATGTATTCTAGCAGCTTACGCATAGTTTTTATCCCTACGTTGTATCATTGGAGATATTTTGACGTTGTATCACGGTTAATTTTGTGACACATCTCCCCACTTGAAAACATGCCTACGGCAAGTTCTAAAACCAGTAATACACATAGATAAAATCTCTCCTTACGCCTGCCATTACTCTAATTTTGATCACAGGGGTGTCGACTTAGGAAATCTGCACCGACATTCAATTTGCCTGGGATATATTGGATACTAAACTGATAAGGTTGAAGCAATAAAGACCACCTCAGCAATCTTGCGTTTTCATGCTTAGCCTGAGATAAGAATACGAGAGGCTGATGATCCGTCTCGACCACAAAAGTCCTACCATACAGATAGATTTGAAACTTCTTTATTGCCCAGACTAACGTTAAACATTCTTTTTCGCTTGTGGAGTATCCTTGTTCCGCCTTATTCAATTTGCGGCTTGCATAAGCGACTGGTTTCAGTTCCCCATCTGGTGAAGATGATCTTTGCAACAAAGCCGCCCCGAGTCCTACATTACTGGCATCGGTTCTCAAGACAAAGTCCTGTGTCAAATCAGGTAGTTTGAGAATAGGCTTGCTAGTGAGTTTTTCCTTTAAATCTTGGAACGCTAATTCACTTTGCGCAGTCCAATTAATTTTATCTGGAAGTCCCTTGCGAGTCAGATCAGTCAGAGGAGCACAAATAGAGTTAAAATCTTTGATATATTTTTGATAAAATCCGCATAACGACACGAATGATCGCACGTCCTTTTTTGTTTGTGGTCTAGGTGCTCTCTGCAGTTTTTCCAAGTTCTTGGGATCAGGGGTCATGCTACCCTGATATACAGTGTGTCCCAAGAATTCCAACTCTTTGCATCCAATGCAACATTTTGTTGGCCTAGCAGTTAAGTTCGCCTCCCTAAGCCTATTAAATAACATTTCTAGAGCTTCAATGTGTTCTTCAAATGTCTCTGTGGCGACGAGAATATCATCCATGAAATTCGTGATACATGGGTTATTCAGGGGATCCAACAATTTGCGCATCATCCTTGAAAATACACTCGGAGCATTTTTCAGTCCGAATGGTAGCATGTTGAATTCATAATGTCCATCTGAAGTGCTAAAAGCCAAATAAGGTCTCACTTCAGGCTTCACTGGGATCTGGTAATAGCCTTTACTAAGATCCACCTTTGAAAAGTATTTTGCCTTGTTCAGTCTGGCAAATAACTGTTTTGTGTCTGGTAATGGATCCACTTGTCCTTCTGTGACAGCATTCAGTTTTCTGTAATCTATGCACAGTCTGTGTTCCCCAGACGGTTTTCTCAGCAATACGACACTAGAGCTAAAAGATGATTCACTGTGTGAAATAATCCCTTCCTTCAACAAATAATCTATTTCTTCCTTCAATGCCTTCTCCTTCGCGAACGGAATAGAATAGGCTCTCATACAGATTGGGTTTGAGTCTACCAGTTTCATGTCATACTGTAGCAAATTTGTATGTCCTGGTTTATCTGTTAATACATCTGTATGTTCCTCCAGAACCTGTTGAACTCTCTCCCTCTGGTTTTTAGTCAGGTGCTTACTGACTTTTACCTGTGCTGCTGTTTCACAAGGATGTAATGGGTATTCATGTGAGGTGAGTGGTTCCTTTTGCATTTGAGTTGCGATAGCTAAGGTCAGTAAGGGGGTGCTTTCCTGGAGTGGTCTGTCCAGATACTTCTTTAACAGGTTTACATGATAAACTTTCTCCTTCCCCTTTTTGTCAATTTTATAGTTTGTTCTAGACACCTTCTCTAGAACCGTATATGGACCTTGCCATCCAATTTGTAATTTATTCTGGCTACCGGGTAGTAGAAGCAGCACCTTCTCTCCCACTGCCAGTTCTCTGTCCTTTGCCTTCCTATTAAAATATGCTGCATGTTTCTTCCTGGCTTGTTTCAAATTATCATTTGCCAGTTTCCATCCAGCTTTCAAACGAGTGGTCAGTTCGTTCACGTATTGATAATGTGACAGGGGCGCTAGGGGTACCTCACACCCAAGACCCGTGCACTAAGAAAATTTATAAAGGATCGTTTGACAGGGGTTGCAATTATTGGTTGCTTGCAACCCTCTCAGCAGCAGACTTAACAATTCAAGCAACCCAAAGCCTTAAGCAGATCAACATTTAATTCTACCGAACACCAAACAAACAATCCAACAAACACCCAGTCAGTGTTCATAGACTGTCTGAAAAATAATAAATAAAACAACGTCTAAGTGAACATCAATAGCATGGATAATAACACTTACCATACAGAAAACATGCGCCCACCTGATATCATCAACTATCTCACACACTCATGCGTGTCGTCCAATGCGACTAGTATGGTGTTGTGCATGAGGCTGGCAATCGCACCGGGTAACATAGGTTGCTACCGAAACCACTACTGCAAGAGCATCTGAATGCTTCATGCTGAGGCAAACCACACCGGTGGCCCCATGCTCCCTCAGGAGCGGAGAAGAGAAATATACATCTGGTACGCCCACGTGCTCTCACAAACCATTGTTCACACAACAATAATAATCAACTGGGCATAAAATAATATTCTTCAATACATGTACAACAAATAATCTCAATAATGAGAATTAACCACCACCTCACAACTGGTCTATCTCAATATTCGTTACTGCATTCTGAAGCATGTCGTATGTGACGACTCGTGCGGCTGGGAATCTCATCGCATGAAACACATTATTACAGGAACAACCACTGTAATAGCATAAAAATGCTTCTGTTGTCTTGTGGTGGACACCAGCCGCATTGGTGTTTCCATGCTCCACCAGGAGCAAACAGAGAAACACCTGTCTCAACAAAGGAGTGGCCTCGCGCTCTCCAGAAATCTAAATACATATTCTCACCTCACAGTAACCCATTAAATATACAGTAGAATTATCAATAAACGTGAAATACACTAAATTACTCTTACATAAAGAATACAATATAATTATTCTCGACTTAAGCCAAACTGGGACTAAATACACAACGTGTCGCTCGGCATAACATATTATAGGTTTACCACGCGGAGCGTGTTTAATCAGACTCGCTATCGCCGCCTTTTATCACCACGAGGCTACTATCTTGCGATCGTTAATCTTATCTAAATTTCCAGTGGAATAGCCTTTCTGAAGAATGAAATAATCGCTCTTAAACTCTCACATCTATCTATCTATCTATCTATCCCATTAAACATTAAAATAGCCACATCGATATAATTCAGAATTATATAAAACTAATTCTAATTTAAATTAACTCACGTGCTCAAGGCATTTACAGCTTGGCTCTGTCGTCTGTTCTCTCTGGCGGCTGATACTAGGAAAGGTCCGCTGGTAGCTCGCTATCTCTTTTTATAGGCACTAGGCTAATCACTCACTTTACTGCGCTAGGCGTATTAATCTACGCCACACAGATAACACACGCGATTATGCTCCAGAATGCATGAAAACACAGATATACACAACTAGAGCAAAAACACAACTAATTCGTAGGCTTATTATGGCCTTGTAATAAATCTGCTTGAAGATAACGTGACCAAAAGGCACTAAACCACATAGACAACATGACTGCCCAGATGGGGCCAGCGCCGAGAACGACAGACCTCAAGATGGCGCTGTCACAATAAGATGAGGTAACAGTCTCTTCCGCCTTCTCATCTGTCCAGGTCCTTAATAGGGCTTCTAATGGACCTTTTATTGGCCTCCCAAATTGCAGAGTTGCGGGAGCCATCCCGGTTGAACTATGTGGTACCTCCCGGTACGCAAACAATGCGGCGGGCAGGAATTGATCCCACAGATCCGGTTTTTCGTGTGCCAGCTTTCTCAGGATAGAAATGAGAGTCCCGTTGAACCTCTCTACCTGGCCGTTCCCTTGCGGATGGTACGGACTACAATGAAAGTGTCTGGCTTGAAATAGCTTAAAAACTTCTTCCGTTAGTTTCCCCTTGAACTGAGAACTATTATCCGTCAAGATTTGATGCGGGAATCCTAATCGGGTAAATATTGTAAGTAGTGCCTCTGCTACATGTTTTGAATCAATTGATGGCAGGGCTACCGCCTCTCCCCACATAGAACAAGTGTCCACCAGAGTAAGGATGTAACTGTTCCTCCTCTTGGTCCGAGTGAGAGGTCCTACAATATCCACTGCAACCCTCTCAAAAGGTGTTCCCACTATGGGCATTTCCCCTAGAGTTGCAGGAGCAGTCCAGTGCTTTGGAGCTACCCTTTGACATTCTGGGCAGGATTTGACATATCTTTTTATATCCTCCGTTATCCCTGGCCAGAAGTAATGACAAGCTATACGCTGTCCTGTGGCGCTGATCCCCATGTGACCACTGAAGGGAATCGCATGCCCGAGTTCCATCACTTTATCTCTATATGATGTGGGAAGAACCAGCTGGTTGTGACCATTGGTTCCAGTTCCGGCCTTCCTGTATAATAGTTTGTTCTTCATGAAATATTCCCCCTTGCTCGGAGGTGTGTGGCATTTGGGCAATTTTTTAAAACATGGCTTGAGTGTCCTATCCTCAGCCTGCGCCTTCCTCATCTCCTCTGGATGAGCATTTATAGGTTCACCTTCTTCCTCCTTCTTATGTGACCTGGTCTGCACTGTCGCCATGATCACAGGTCTCTCGGGATTCCCCAAGAAGACGTATCTACACCCCAATATCAGAGGGTAGATTGGTTCATCTATCACTGCTGCTCTGATTTCTCCTTCCACATAGCCATGAGTGGTATGTCCTTAGTTGCCCCTTGTATTTCCACTGTTTCTGTGGTATACTGACTTGGGTCCACTAGGCTAGACTTCACAACTGAATCATAATCCAAACCTGTATCATAAAGGCACCTTATGGTGACCCCATTACAAATAACATCCTCACAAACTGGGGGGTGATAAGGTTCCTGTTGTCCATTAGGATTAACCTTTAATCTTTGCGTCCCCGACTTCATTGCAGCAATGTTTGAAGGTTTCCTTCTACAAAATTCGGTGTTATGGTTCTCTTTCTTGCACCATTTACACCATCTTTTTCCTTGGTTCAACGGTTTTCTTTCATTGAATTTTTGGTCATTGAACTGTGAGTTTCTGTCTCGGTAGTCATTTCTTGGCCGTTCAAAGTTTGTCCTACCTTTATTTCCCTGCTCCCTATTATCAAATTTATTAAATTGCTGTGGAGCTTTAAAATTATTTATGTGCTTCTTTTTAGCACCACTTACCTCTGCCTGGGCTGCCTGATACCTCTCAGCGACATTTAAAACCTCCCCCAACTTCTCTGCACCTTGTTCCATGAGAAATTTTCTCATGTCTGGAGCCATGGACTCTCTCAATTGCTCAATCATGATCATTTCTTTAAGATCTTGGGTCTTCCCCAGAGCAGTCCATTTCTCCAAATAGGTTTCTAGTCTGGCAGAGAATTGGTGGTATGTCTCCCCAGACAATAGTTTGGCATTTCTAAATTTCTTACGATAAAATTCCCCATTTTTTTCGTACCTCAATAACAAAGCCTGCTTTAACATGTCATAATTCTCCTGGTCTTCTCTGTTCATTTTTGCGAAGACTTCGTAAGAAGTACCTCTCAGTCCCTGTGATAGCTTTAAACTCCACCTCTCTCTCTCTAACCCATATGTAGTAGCTAATAACTCAAAACGTCCTAGGTACCTCTCTATGTCATCGTCTTTTTCAACAAAATGGTCTAAATGAAACCCCATAGCTGAGTTTGAGGCTCCCAGACTGGGCGTAGCATCTGAGGCAAAAGGGCTGGCACCATTTTCAGGGGCCGGGCCTTGTAGCTCCAGCTCCCTTAGTCGTAATTCGTGCTCCCTTTGCAACCTTCTATCTTCTGCCTCCCTTTCGGCAGTCAATCTTTTATCTTCTGCTTCCCTTTCGGCCTTTTTATCTTCTGCCTCCCTTTGCTGTCGTTTTTCTTCTGCCTCTAATGCTTTAGCCTCTTTGTCAGCCTCAATCTGCAGCCTCTTAAGTTCTCTATCAGCCTCAATTTGTAATCTTTTTTCTTCAGCTACCTTCCTATCTTCCCGTTCAATATATTTATCACATTCAGCCGTTACATATTGAATTAAAATCTGACCATCCATTCCCATCTCCTTTGCGGTCAGCACAGCAGCTGATCAGAACTTTGCCAGCTCCGCCATACTTTTTAAACAAATCTAGCAATGTGCAAAATAAATTTCCAACCACTAAAGTACTTCTAATTACTCTAGTCTAAATAATTCTAATTAATTAATTAACTAATTACTTATTACTGGCTGTGAAGATTCACCAACTTTTATCTGCAGGGACACTTTTAATTTTAAGGGAATTTTACAATTTTGTTCCCCTAATTTTATTTTTCCCACCAGGAGATCCTAATATACTTAATGGGCTAATTATCCCGGACGAGCCCCCAATATATGTAGTGGGTTTGATGGTATTGTATGATGGTGATGGTACTAAGTGTGATGCATGAGGTCAGCTGTGAAGGCTCCTGAGATAAAATGTAGCTGTGAATTGTCAGAAGGCCCTTCTTGCTACCACTACGACCTCACACCTATTTTTTTTTTACTAATGAATGTGGCTACGTTAAATGTCTAGGGTAATGATATGTACTGTGGTGTGGTAGTTTACAGACACACACACAGATATTTACTAAGTCTAATAATATTAACAAATGTTATAATACACTGAACTAACTCAAGTGTGTAAAAATTTTGATAGTAATTTTCTTACATTTATTTTGCTCTGGACCAAGTTTTATTTGGCCAGAACATATGAAAGGTTTAGAAATTATGAAAGAAATGCATGAAATATTACATAATAAATGCAAGGTGTGTACATATGTATGTTACTAGACTAGTTAGTATTATTAATGTTTATAGTAGTCATCTATTTTGGGAGAAAATTTACTGGTTGTGCTGTTGGGGTTGCCTCATCACTCCCTATCTATAGTGACTTCACATTGTCCAGTTAATTGATGGAATTTTTATGGGTGTGTTAGCAAATAAGTTGAGTTGGTGAATTCTCAGCAGACCAGAAGCTCACGTAACTTTGAAGATGTAGCTCTGGTGCTGAGATCTGGTGGCCCCACCTCTCCGTGCTTGGGGGCAATATAAGAAGTATGGTGGCCCCACCTCTCCGTGCTTGGGGGCTATAATAGGCTGCTCTGACCAAAGGTTACTGCCCGGATCCACTCTAGTAAAATTCAACCACTCATTTGACACCGCATTGGTGCCAACTGAAACTCACAGCTCTGCAATCAAAGTATTAGTTATGTGTCAGAATTCCATTCTCTAATCATGTCTGGACACAACACTACACAACAACAACACCATATAGACGGGTCAGATCTCTCTGACCATACAGCACATTTTACCATGTTGGTTTCACATAGGCTAAGTTCTCCCAGACTACAGATTCTGAAATATGTTCATTAGTTTCCTGCCCTAAAATAGGATAGGTAATATGTTTCACTGATCTCAACACTTGATCTGTCCTTCCTAATCCTTGCTGGAGTTTAGTTAAAGAAATGCTAGCAAAACTCAGCTGAGCTGCTGGCCTTATGATGGCGTCCCTCTAAATACTTCAATAGCTTCTGGGGATACACCAATTAATAATTCACTGTGTCTACCAGGACAACTTATTCTGAATGACCCAAAATGCGCGTCTGAGCGCCGATAATATTTTCATCTAGGGCCAATCACTGCCGTACGTTTTTCAAATTCAAATATCCTACCACTAAAGTCATTTCAGTCATGCTTCAGTCAAGTATGGATTTTTGTCTGTTAGTCCGTCCGTCTCTACTTGCGTTTTCACAAAAAACATACTTGGTTTTTGAACCAACCTTGCTTTCCCCTACACAATTTTGTCCTTAAAGTTATTTTTAGCCACAGCTCCCACCAATTTCCCCTCTCTTTCATTCTAACTAGATTTGAACACTTGAGTCTCAAGGTCGCGATTTTTGTGCAAATTAGTGACATGTTTGATTCAAT
The DNA here is from genome assembly GCA_024509875.1 of Oreohelix idahoensis. Taxonomy (NCBI): domain Eukaryota; kingdom Metazoa; phylum Mollusca; class Gastropoda; order Stylommatophora; family Oreohelicidae; genus Oreohelix; species Oreohelix idahoensis. The sequence goes on from JAMPIV010012421.1 coordinate 81,506, forward strand.
GCAGTCTTTCGCTGATGTGAACAACACAGTCTTTTGTCATTATCTTTCTTATTATCTGTCCGTCTGTATAAATGAAAGCATATTATTTCACTGCTCAAAATGGGCCATCCGGCCAGCTAATTTTTATATTCCTAACATTAATATTAAGAAAAAGTTACTTTTTAAATTTTGTAATATTTCAAGCATCTGCGTTTGCCGCTGAATTCAAATAAAAGGCTTGGTATCGCAAAAGCGTCCAAGAAATGACTGTGGCGTATCATATCCAAGGTCCCTTCTGTCGATTTCCTTACTTTATGTCAACTTGGGGAACGTGACTTTTTCCTCCTTGCCCCACCAATTTGCGTCCATTTAGCCTCGCTAGTTTCAAGCACGCGTTCAGTCAGATTTTTGTCTTTTGATCTTCGTTCCGTTTTGCCTTCAAGTCTAACAATTTAATTTCCATGGCGGGTGATGACCCGCGGCGTGGGCGATCATGTATTCTAGCAGCTTACGCATAGTTTTTATCCCTACGTTGTATCATTGGAGAGGTCGTTTTAGTTATTTTTAGCTCAGACACAATTATCAGGTAGCTATGTTTTTTTAGAGTAATTGTATGTGTCATACATTTACACGTGTGTGTCGAGTGGTAGACTGGTTACAGCGCTAGCTTCCCGAGGCAAAGTTACCGAGGATTAAAACGTATAGCATCACGCTCCAGTCTACCCAGCTGTAAATGGGTACATGATTCTACTATCGAGTTAAGGACAGACTGAATGGGAACTAGTCACTCCACGTCATAAAGCTGAGACCAAGTGTAATGACTTCTCTAACACTTTATCCCACTACAGCAACAATTAATGTGGATCTACCCTTACCTTGTACCTAATTTACACACCGATAATCCCAAAACCTGCATAGGCCACTGTAGCTTTCTTGATGTCAGATCAGCCATTTCATTTTATGAGCCGTCTCCGCATCAAATATTGGCTATACTTGATCAATAACTTTAACGGTACACGGACCTGATGGCACGGAGGGAAGACTTGTCATAAGTTTGGTGAAGGCTTATACTCCTTGGAGATGTGAGGAATGATGATGGTGGTGGTGATGATGATGATGGTGGTGAATGCTAAGAGATGCGTCCCTGCATGAAATTTCAGGTTATCATTTGGTTCATATTGCCTACACTGGTGTATTTGTGATCTGTTATTGTTCATATTGCCTACACTGGTGTATTTGTGATCTGTTATTGTTCATATTGCCTACACTGGTGTATTTGTGATCTGTTATTGTTCATATTGCCTACACTGGTGTATTTGTGATCTGTTATTGTTCATATTGCCTACACTGGTGTATTTGTGATCTGTTATTGTTAAGGTTGATCACAATCCTCATCACTGCACTGCGGGCAAACCCAAAGCTGCTCAATCTTCCTCAGCAAACGTCTAAGGGTATGAATACTAATTGTTGCTGTTGCGCGCAGTTGTATACACGCCAGATGCATCCTCTTATACGTCAATCTTTGCTGGTCTTACGTTTGATGCCAAATTCCAACAATCTTAGCCTTGATGATTCATCGATTGCAATGTCATCCTCAAATAGGCGATAATTAATTTCCCTCAGTATCTCTCCCTTATCCATATCCAATGCACCTTTTACGGGTTGTCTTGAAGCTAGTCTATCAGCCCTTTCACTGCCACGTCCCCCTGCATGACCAGGACAGTAGATCCACGCCAGGTCCTGAAGATTTGAGGCTTCTATGAGGTTTTCCATTCGTACTGGAACCATCAGCGTAGGACCTTCCGAGGCGTGGTTTGTGAGTCCCAGTGACAAACTAAGGTGAGTGCGAGGGGGCGGTCTGCCCCGGGGGACCCCAGGAGGGGTGCCATCGAACACTATTATGATAGTTTTTACTGTTAACAATATATTTGCAAGTATGCTTCTTTGTGGGAAGGGGTGCAATATGTAGGATCCACCCCGAATGCCAGATACTTTAAAGACGCCCATTGTGAGTCTGATAGCAAAAACTGCAGCTTTATCACCATTATCTGTCTGAGTAATAAAACGCTCGAGAAATGCATGCCACGTGTCAGCATCGGTCTTCAGGTTTATTCCTGTCAAGCTGAGAATATTTTAGGAATTGGTTGGTGCTAACTGTTCCTATTTATCCTTTGATGTCTTCTTCTTCTTCTTCTGTCGCCTTCAGACTTCCACATTTATGACTCTAATAAAGGCAGTAGTCAACTCAAGGTTCCCGACATCTCCAAACAGTTTTTCGTTGACAGAAGTGGGTTGTTGCCATATGCTACTCCGTTCATTTCTGTAGGTTGGGCAGTACTGCAGCAGGTGTTCGACTGTCAACGGGGTAGTGCCGAAGGTGCAGAGATCTGTTGCACCAATTTTGTACATGTGATATAGATGGTATCTCAATCTATTGTGTCCAGTGCGAAGCCGAAAAATGGTGACCTGTTCTCTCCTAGATAGCTGATGATATGCATCATTTTTTAAATGGCCTGGGTGCTCTCTTTCCCATTTGGACTTGAATGTAGTTTTTAAAGTAGTTTTTGACGTATCGGAAGTTGTCTCTATATCATTTTGTTGTAAGGCTCTTCCTTCCTTAGCAAGTTTGTCTGCCTCCTCATTTCCTGGTACGTTGCAATGAGCTGGTATCCACTGGATTGTGTACTTGTGGAAGCATTTGGCCAGTCTTTCAAGAGAGTTTATCAGATTTTTATTATTTTAATTTTGCCTCGTTTTGTCGAGGCGCGTCCCGTTCAACCTAGCCGGTTATATTAGAGCGCATGTCCAAATATAAAAGACCTTTAGGTGTGGAGAATTAGTTATGTGTTAGTTATGTGTTAGTTATGTGTTAGTTATGTGTTAGTTATGTGTTAGTTATTGAGTTTATCAGATCTTTCAATCCTTTAGCACGGGGGCTGTTCAGAGTTGTTATTACTGAGAGGGCATCTGTAAAGATTACTATCTGTTTTTCTGCATGTGCTTTGCATTCAATAAGAGTTTCCGCTGCCCCCATTTTCATTTTTTCTGCTTCAGCTAATTGAAAGTGAATATACTTATTGTAGTACTTTCTTTGTGTTTGTGTCTGTGTTCCCTTACTTTCAATGCTTGGAATATCACGGTTTTAGCACGCCGGTGGGCCCAATGTTCCCACACGCCGGTGGGCCCAGTGTTTCCACACCTAACAAGGGGCATGCTCCTCTGAGTGGTTTCTGTAGGGTCCCCCACCCATAGTCAATTGTTTTACCCCGTAGACTCGGGGGACCTGTTGTTTGGTGCCAGTTATTCGCCAGAACCATGTATGCGAAAGCAGGGGGCACCATGAGCAAGTACGGTTGGCTTGGTTGACAGAGGCCATGTATTCGCGCAGGCGTTACCTTCTATTTAGGAAAGGCCTGTTTTGTCAAACCTTGCCCCCATCCTTCGATGTGAGGACCAGAATTTCTAGAGTTTTTTTCAGTGTCCACCTTTTTTCACAAAGCCCATCAACCTGTGTTCTTGGCTTCTCTTGCCAAGCTGTTGAATTAATTGTTGCCTCTCTGCTTTTTCTCCTTCATCTCTCCTACATTTTCATCATTCATTGTCCTCACCTTTCGTGCTTTCCGCGATGACTTTGTCGCTCTTTCCTTTTCCATCCATGCTTTCTTCACTGTCTCAATCCACCAGGGTGATTGGATAAAAGGCGTTCGAGCTGACTTTTGTTTCGCATTTTGATGCACAGGGCTACAACTATCATGTGGGCTTGTATGATACTGGAAAGTTTGTTTCGGTTTCCTATGTCTGGTGGTCTTTTCCTTTTCAATTAGTATTACACAGGGTAGATGATCGCTTGCTTAAGCGTGAAATACATCGCAACGTGCAAAGATGGTGGCAGCACTAGTAATCAATGCTAGATCTATGACACCATCAGTATCCTCTCGTCTAGTTGCCAGTCTTGTTGGGCGTCCATAGGTTTGTGCTGCGTAAAGCCTAGCTCAGGGCAACACCCTGTGACATTCCCCCACTCCTTAGACACAACATTAAAATCACAGCAGTTGTATATTTTTTGTTAGGTTCTTCTGACAACTTAGCCAGGAACTCCCAGCTACCCTTTTCCGGAAGGCGATCTACGAGAGCATATAAAATAAAGACATCATTCTTGACCGCTTTTATGCATTGAAATCCCCTTCAATTACGCATCTTTATTAGAGCGGACACTTGTATCTAGTCATGCATGCTGGAGTTCATTTTTCACATACATCGCTTGCCCTCGTCTGCCAGGCGCACATGGATTTGGGCCTCCGGTACACATTTTCAGTCGGCGCTGGGTATGCAGAATGTGGACGTGTGGGATGTTGTTTGTATGATCACAGACCTTCCGACCACATCTTTCTTGTGACGGTCGTAGATTAGAACATGAATGAGTGTCATGTTGTTATAATCACGTGACGTATTATGTTTTAGTCCCAACCACGACCTTCTGTTACTCATAAATTACATTTGTAATAGATTTTCTTTTCGTTGTATGGTATGGCGGGTACCAGTTTGTAATAATATTTTTGGTCTTCCCTTTGTTCCGTTTATAATATTATTTGGTTTAGTCTTAGTCGCTTTGTTTTTGTTGCGTTGCTGGTTTTTTTTTTTTTTTTTTTTTGTTTTTTTTTAAATGTTCCGATGGTTTTGCTACTTGTTGTATTTGCTGCCACTTTGATTAATGTTCATTCTGTTGTTCTGAACCTGACCCTAATTTCGGTATCCTGGTCATGTTGCTGATGAAAGACAACACTCTGAAATTCATAGCGTGAAGCCAATTATTGTCAAAGCTGCCATACTGGGTGGTACCAACTGGAATCGCAGGTTTATACCACTATTACTAAACTGATATTCCCTTTCGAATGCACGCATCCGTTCAGCCATTCCTCTTTGAAGTTGTTTTGGAGTATAATGTTTAGCTGTTTGCATGTTGGCTGGAATGTTTGTTTGAACTAAGCTTGCTGCTAGTTTTGCTAATCTATCTGCTTTTTCATTGCCTGGTATGTCTGTGTGTCCTGGTATCCACCTGAGAGTGCCACTGATGAGCATGTTGTTACCAGGCCGTCAGTTGTTTCAACCAGCTTTATCATTTCATTATTTTCAGTTTGGGGGTTGTCTTCCAAAGCCTAAAGTGTTGATTTTGAATCGGTAAAGATTACGATAACTGAGGGCTTGTAGACTTCTTGCTTGAACTGGCTGAATATTGCTGTGAGGGTGGTGTTTATTGCTGTTATTTCAGCTTGGTAATTAGTACACAACTCTCCACATGGTTCATATATTTCTAATACAGTTTGGTTTACAATAACATAAGCAGCGCCAGATGACATTAACAATAATAATAATGTCTACAATTTCTTCTGACATGCACGTTTTATAAATAACTTTGAATCATGATAAATTATTTTCTGTCCACCTTAAAACAATTTTATGGAATCACAAAAAATCAAATTTTCAGTTTTTAAAGCCTTCGTCAATTTTTTTTTTTTTTTTTTCGTGTGAATCTTTTCTAGTCAGGATACTAAGCCTTCTATTTCTGGTGTTTAGGTTAATGAAGATAGACTCCCAGCTGTTCTCCCAGATTAAGTTGGGAGAACAGGTCCTGGAGCAGGTAGACCACTTTAAATACCTCGGAGCTATTATTGACCGAAAGGGAGGCATCAAAGAAGAGTTGGCCACTCGAAAAGCAGCAGCTGGGAGACTTTTTCAGGCCATAAATCGAGGATTCCTCAGCAAGAGAGAGGTTGGTAAGAAAACGAAGATGGCTGTATACCGCTCCACCTATGTCCCAGTCTTGACATATGGATGCGAGTCATGGGCAATGACTACAACCCACAAAAGCCAGATCCAAACCTCAGAAATGAGGTATCTGAGGAAGGTGGTTGAAGTAACAAGAAGAGACATGGTACGCAACCAGACGATACGTCAAGGCCTTAAATCCCACCCCCTGCAGACCCAAGTAGAACAGTCCCAACTAAGATGGTTTGGCCATGTCTGCAGAATGGGAGAAGACCGGCTACCACGACAAGCATGGGAAACACAGAGCCAAGGATCCAGACCCCCAGGACGACCCAGAGTCCGCTGGGAGGACAACATTAGACAATCTTTGAAGGACCGAGGACTAGAATGGAACCAGGCCAGGAGGAAGACAGCCGATAGGATAGTCTGGCGCTCTCTCTCCCAAACCTCTACACCTCACGGTAGAAGGGGAACGACTAAGTAAGTAAGTAAGATAGACTCTACTTACTGCGCCAGGAGAGATGGTTGTATTAGTCGATAAGATCATTTTCATTGTAAGATACTGATGATTGATATCTTTCTAAACACCATTTATGGATTCTTTCTAACTTGTTTATGGTTTCTTTCTAAACCCTGCTTATGGTTTCTTTCTAAACACTATTTATGGTTTCTTTCTAAACATTGTTTAAATAGATTTTACCTTCCTGCGTAGTCACATGACAGATACTGTCGTAGAAGAGAGAAGTATTAAAGACTTCCTTATACTTGGCCCCAGTTGTAGGAGTTGAAGTAACCAGTTGTAGGAGTTGAAGTAACCAGTTGTAGGAGTTGAAGTAACCAGTTGTAGGAGTTGAAGTAACCAGTTGTAGGAGTTGAAGTAACCAGTTTGTTACGCACAAATAATTACTTTTTTCCAAAGTCTTTGTATGATCGTTTTTCGTATGTATGATCATTATTTGACTGAAATGCATGTTATATATATTTTATGGTCAAAGGGACAGAATCCGATATATCGATACTGCTATTTTTTATGAGTTTACCTCCTCTTGTATAGAGACACGTTCGGTCTATAATGTCTTGAACGAAGCGTGACCATATCTCCTTATTTGGTAGTATCAGTCAACTGTTGTAGATGTTTGAAACCTTTCTTAACGCTTCTGTTCATGTCCATAAAAAGGCGCGACTGTGTAAGACTTTTATCTCGAATGTTCTTAGAATCGTCTTATTGTGAACAGCGACTCAGAGATTGTCACTCTGCGCATGTCTCGACTTGGTTGTCGTTTGTTGTTCCGCCCAGGTCGGAGAGTTGAGAAATGGACTGATTAGCGAGCGGACGCGACTGCGTCTTGTGATTCTCTGAGGGAAATACATTGTCTTTGTGAGTTAGTTAGCTAACTAGACTATTTCCCCGTATTATTCAAGCCTGCCTGGAGGCATATGTTCATGGTTGATTTTCCGAAATAAGGTAATTCCTCTTGTATCGAACTTTAGGCTATCATCTAGAGGTTCGTCATTTTGTCGCCTTTTTGCTCGCCTGTGTGATTCAAAATGGAGAGGTACTTTGACTAGGATTAAGTCATCGGTATCTTTATACCTGAACTAGTTATATATCTATGGGTCGCTCTAGACCAACAAGACTATTGTCTGTGTTCCAGGATTCGTTATATCAGAGATCACGTCCAAGTCAGATGGTTAGACTTAGGAAGGTTATAAAGGTTGAGCTGACCTGTAATCCATGTATGCTACTCACGTGCAGACAGTAAACGGACGTATTGTATACATCTGATCTGCTAGCATCAGGAAGGAATAATTATTATTGTCTATGAACATTAAGGATCTGCAGCTGACCACGGTTGCAGAAGTTATATGTATTATTTATCAAGCTTCGCTATGATATTTGTTTTCCATACAACTATTGAGTATTGACTTCTACATGACTGTCAGTTAACATGAGTTTGAATGCTGCATTCGTTGTGCTATGCCGATGATAACATAAGTATCATGACTGTTTTGTGGCGTGCAATAAATGGTATAAACCTAAAGCGAAGTTACCATTTCTATGACTCTACACGTCATGTTGCCTGTGGTGTACCCTGAACTGTTCTACTGCAACACACACACAGCAACAATCTAAACCAGATAAGACACCCACATCTTGCATTGTAATACCTGGTGTCGATAGAGGTGGTAATTTGACGGCATCCTAATTCCACCCTTATCAATTCATGGTGGCCAATAGTTGGTTTATTCTGGTACCAACTCTCAAGGGAATCAACAAACCCAGACATCATCAGCAGACTACAAGACAACATTGCAGTTGCTATTCATCACCTTTGATGAAATTTTTTTTGAAAGACGCAGCAGTACTGACAGTTGTTGATATTTTGAAACTACCCGGCGCTGCTCGGCGGTATTGAAGTTTGTCTACAAATAGAAGGACAAGTACCGAGCGAATGGATTTCCTGATCTGTTGAGAAGAAGGACAAGTGCCGTAACAACTGTTCCGGTCTCAGAATTACTGTTGCAGATTCAGAAGGTCAAGTTCAGAAGCTGTTTCCTGTCAGAAGCTGTTTCCTGTTAGAAGCTCATTTCCTTCGTCATGGCAGTTTACGAGAGCAGATATGGATCAACGTTGGATCATTGTCCTAAGAATGCTGATCACATCCTGTTCTGAACTGTGCTGACGTTGTGGATACATAGAAGTTAAGTGGCCTGTTTTGTTTGTGAACTGTGCCCTTATGTTCTAACTGAGCCTTCTGTCTATCACATTTTTCGCACTCTTTATATGTTTACATGTTATATGTTATTTGGATTTGTATTTATATGTTTATATTTCAGCGGGTTTTCTCGGTTGGGCGGTGTCTTTCAGTAGAAGATACCACGCCACAGAGGTTCTACTGTTAGCGTTTTCGTTAGGGACTGTGCGAATTGCCTACTGTGGAATTTGCTAGCGACAATCGTTGCTATATCTGTTTAGTTGTGACGAGTTGTGCTTTATTTTCGTTTTTTGTATATTTTTTTTTTGTTTTTCTCTTTCTTTCTGTTTTTTAGTTTCGATTTCAATTGTTTGTATTTGTAGGTCTCCTCTTTTCTATTATTCAGTTCTTCACGTATTGTTATTGTTTACATTGACGTTGATCTTTGTTATTGTTTACATTGACTCTGATCTTTGTTATTGTTTACATTGACTTTGATCTTTGTTTTGTTTACATTGTTGGTACTTTGTTATTGTTTACATTGTCTTGTTATTGTTTGCATAGTTCTTGCATAGTTAGCTTTCACTATTGTTACATATATGCTCATGCACTATTGATCTATAGTGCACTTATCATAACTAGCTGGTGGTTTTTTCCTTATGCACTATTGTAGTGCAGTTATGATAAATAACTGATGTTTATGCACTGATTTGGGTAGTGCACTGATAATTAAGAGGTGACTTGTGATATTATTGTACAACTGATAATACAAATTGGTGTTAAGTCTTGTTTCCCACAGAGATTGGAGTAAACATAGTAATTATACAAGCACTTTATTAAGTCTTGTTGCTATTAAGATTGAAATAAGATAATTAATTATTTCAGGTTCTGTACTCACATTTTAGACATCATGTCTACATTTGAGTACTTTATTGAGCAGGGTAAAGCCCTTGGGAAGACAGGTGATAAATTAGAAGAATTTGCGACTGTTCAATATGCCAAGGCATTGAAGTCGGAGGAAAAGAAAATGAAAGAACTAACTGAACAAAAGAGAATAGATGCTGAAAATTTAAAACTGCAGATGCAGGTAGATGAAAAGAGATTACAAATGGAAATGGAAAAACAAAAAAGAGAAGCAGAATCTCAGGAGAAGAGACTTCAGGCTGAGGTTGAAAATAAGAGACTTGAAAAAGAAGCTGAAAATAAGAGACTTGAAAAAGAAGCTGAAAATAAGAGACTTGAAATAGAGGCTGAAAATAAAAGATTAGAAAAAAAGTTACAGGCTGAGGCTGAGGAAAGAAAGTTACAGGCTGAGGCTGAGGAAAGAAGGTTACAAAGAGAGTCTGATGAGAGAAAAGCAAAAATGGAACATGAAGAAAAACTCTTAGCTTTGGAGTTAGAAAAGTTGAAGTTATCTAGTAATGCTAATGATGCTAATAAGGTATCATCTGCTAATAAGTCTAATGCTGTTGATTTCAAGCTTAATTTACCAGCATTCAATGCTTCAATTGATGATATAACATTTTATCTAGATAGATTTGAAAGTGCATGTAAGGTGCATAATATAGATAAAACATTATATGTTTATCATCTGTCCAAGATACTTAGAGGTGATGCTTTGACTTTGTTGGGTATGGTAGATGTGCCTGACAAGAACAACTATGAGGTTGTCAGGGCGGCATTGTTAAAGAAGTACCAACTTAACGAAGACGGATATCGTCTTAAATTTAAAAACATGTTACCAGAAACTGGAGTTGAATTCTCAGAATTCATCTCAGGCATACGTCTTACTTTTTTACGATGGGTTGAGCTTTCTAAGACAGAAAGTACATTTGAAGCCCTCATGGACTTACTTCTTAGAGACAAGGTTATGTCTTCTGTTAATGAAGCTTTTCTTTCTTTTCTTCATGAGCGTAAGCCTAAAAATATAAAAGAAATGGAAGAATACTGTAGCCAGTATGTTACTGCACATCCTCACATAACCATTAGCAACTCTAAGGTAAAAGAAGGTCTGCCAGTTGCTTCGGCAGCACCTTATGGCCCGAATTTTATGCGTAAATTTCAGGGTAGCCAGCAAAATTTCAATAAAAAGAGTAACCGTAATTATGCCCAGAACCATGGTAATCAATTTCAGGGAGATTCTTCTTCCCAGAACTGGAGACAACCTAATATTACACGGTATTCTATTCCCGGTAACTTTAGAAATTTTCATAAAGGTAATCGGTATAGAGGAAAATATTATTTGCAGAGACCTCAATACCAAGATAATAGAGGTTCTCAACAGCATAGAGATGGTAATGACAGTTATGGAAACTGGAACGCAAACCAGGATAAAAATTACAGTAGGGACTTTAATGATAATTGCAGAAGCAATAATGGTCGCGGTAGATCGCAACAGAAGAGAAAAAGATATCAACAGACAAACTCTGTTCAACAAGAATCTCAGGGAGCAGATAAACAGGTTAATAATGATAAAGACCATAATGCTATCGGATGCTCATCTTTTGACTTTGGTAGGGCAAATAAATGTATCCAATGCAGTACTTTATTTGATCCGAAAACCATTAGTACTCTAAGCTGTGGTCATCCTTTGCCCGCTCTTCCTGCTAATGTTGCTCATGATGGGAGAGGTTCTCTTATATTACATAAGGGGCTTGTAAATAGTAATCCAGTCTCGGTGTTGTTTGATTCTGGATGTACTACTGTCGGGGTTAGGCAATCTCTTGTAGATCCATTCTGTGCTACAGGAAAGGTCATCAAATGTGTCACATTTGGTGGCACGTTGGAAAAATATCCTACTGCCATAATACATATTGCTACTCCTTTCTTCACGGGAGAGGTCCACGCGTGTCTACTTCCAAACCCTATTGCGGACCTTATTATTGGTCGTATTCACGGAGTTAGGGAATGTACCCCACAGCAGATTGCTGTTTGGGAAGAGCAAAACATTGAAGCTACCAATACGGTGGTCACAAGAGCACATGCTCTGGATCCACCTCAAACTTCATTAACTAATAATGATGAAGTAAATGAACAAAATAGTCACTTGACTATTACACGTGACTCATTTATCAAATTGCAAGAAGAAGATCCGTCGTTACAAAAATTCTTCATTCTAGCAAAAAAAGGTGATCCTAATCAAAATACTAATAGAAAATCTTGGATTTCTATGAAGAACGGCGTACTTGTACGTATGGTACAAGACTCGACTACATCCACTCATTCACAAATTCTTGTGCCTAAGAGCATGAGGGTGCAAATATTGCAACATGCTCATGACTCGCAATGTGCTGGACATATGGGTTTTTCCCGTACAAAGTCGAGAGTTCTTGCGGCTTTCTTTTGGCCATTTGTAAGCAAGGACATACGAATGTACTGTCGCTCTTGCAAAGTATGTCAGGAGGTCAAATCTAAAGGACCACGACATGCTGCGCCTATTCAGGCTGCTGACATTCCAATTCGCCCTTTTCAAAAAATGGCAATAGATATTATCGGTCCTTTTAGAATTAAGTCGGCTAGAGGGCATCAATTTATTCTTACATGTGTCGATATGTGCACACGTTGGCCAGAGGCAATACCTCTCAAGAGCATCTCAACTGCTGATATCGCAGACGCTCTTTGGCTGATATTTTCTCGCTTGGGTTTTCCCGGAGAAATATTGTCAGACCATGGCACTCAACTGATATCAGACACTATGTCACAGGTAATGTCTATGCTACATATAAAAAGGTCTCTCAGCAGTATCTATCACCCAATGTCTAATGGGTTGGTCGAACGTTTAAATAGGACTCTAAAAACTTTACTGGGTAAAATAACTGAGGATCATCCTCAGGATTGGGACAGGGTCTTACCCGCGGCTCTCTTTGCGTATAGAGAGGTCCCCAATGAACATACGGGGTTTTCCCCTTTTGAACTTGTCTTTGGCGCGCAACCGCGCGGCCCTATGTCTTTACTTCACGATCTAATCACTGCCGATAATATTAGCGATGAGACTCAGTCTTCTTATGAGTACGTCATTGCTCTTAGGAAAAAAATCATTGAGGCATGCAGACTAGCAACTTCGTCTTCCGAATTTGCTAAAGAAAAGGCAAGGCAGTTTGCGAATAAGAATAGATGTCTACGACAACTTTGTCCAGGTGACAAAGCTCTCGTTCTACTTCCTTCAAGGGAGAACAGACTTCTAATTGCATGGAAAGGTCCATATGCAATAGTCTCCAAAATTTCTGATGTCGACTATGTTGTCGATATTGATGGAAAGCATAAAACTTTCCACATAAATATGCTCACGGAATTTCATGAAAGACCAGACTATTTGCAGCCTATTTTCCAGGCAACGGACAATTCTCAAGTACCTCATGGTCAATACTCATCGCTGTCAGTTATACAGGATGAGGAAACTACTTTTTCTGATGTCAATCTTCCTCTTTCTATGGTCCCACTTTATTCTACGGAATCTTGGAAAAACGTGACCGTTTCTCCAAATCTTTCCGCTGAGGAACATCGACAAGTTTCTTCGATGTTGCAAACATTTCAGGATGTTCTTACAGACATCCCGGGACACACACATGTCATTGAACATGACATTGTGCTAACTGATCATAATCCTATCAGAGTCAGACCCTATCCAATACCTATCCATTTCCAGTCTCAAGTCGAAAAAGAATTGGATGAAATGATACGTTTGGAAATCATTGAACCATCCACTTCAGCATACTCTTCGTCTATGGTTATTGTTCGAAAGAAGGATAATAACATTCGCATTTGCGTAGATTATCGCAAATTGAACCAAGTTACGAAGTTCGACGCTGAACCTATGCCTTCATTAGAAGAACTACTCAATAAACTTTCTAATTCTAGATTCTTTACCAAACTAGATTTGTCTAAAGGTTATTGGCAAGTCCCGCTAACTGAACGTGCCAAACCTTTTACAGCTTTTTCTACACCTAGGGGTTTATTCCAATGGAATTTCATGCCTTTTGGTCTTATGAACGCCCCTGCTACATTCGTACGCATGATGCGGCGAATTCTCGCATATCGTACAGATGTCATAGCATATCTAGATGATATCTGTCTATTTAGTGATTCCTGGGAAGATCACTATTTGGGTTTATACGAATTACTGTCTACTCTTCGCGAGTATAACTTGACTGCAAAACCCTCTAAAGCCTTTATAGGATTTAGTGAGATTTCTTTCCTAGGTCATCGTGTTGGTCATGGTCTTTTAAAGACAGAGGACCACAATGTTTCAAAAATACTTAACATTTCGGTCCCTAAGACAAAGAAACAAGTAAGGAGTCTATTAGGTTTGATCCAATTCTACGGACGATTCATTCCGAATCTGTCCTCCATTATGGCACCGCTTTCTACTTTATTGAAGAAAGGGTCGCCTAATTTGATCCGCTGGTCAAAAGAATGTCAATCCTCATTGGACCAGGTTAAAGACCTATTTTCATCTCCACCTATTCTTAGGTTACCTACTATTGAGAAGACTTTTGTTCTTCGAAGTGACGCCTCGTCAACTGGGATTGGGGCAGCACTAATGCAGGAGTATTCTGATACTCTGCATCCGGTGATGTATATCTCTAGGAAATTAAATGCTGCAGAAAAGAATTACTCGGTTTTAGACCGTGAGTTATTGGCTATGGTATGGTCTATTCTGAAGTTACAAAGATTTCTTCTAGGCGCACATTTCATTGTGGAAACCGACCAGAAAGCGCTTACTGCTATTCAGAGCAAAAACTTGAAGAGCTCGAGGTCCACTCGTTATGCCATAGCTCTTCAACCATTTCATTTCTCGGTTCGAGCTATCCGTGGTTCGGATAATGTAATGGCGGACATTCTGTCCAGATGCCCACACGATTCCACATGATTCTTCTGTCATATATATATATTTCCTGATATACAGTCCAATGTTATAATGACATGTTAGTAGTTTTTTTTTGTTTCTCACTTTTTTGAGGGGGAATTTATAACATTGTACCATGTAATTATCTAAGAAGGCTTAGTTAGTGATATACGGGCCAAAAGATCACTCGGCCACATTTAAATAAATTATTTTCAGGATTGTATTGAGAGATTTACCAGTTGTCTTTAAGATTTGTGTTATTGATATTTTCGCAGCACATCATTGAAGATGCGAAATTGTGTCCATTGTGGAACTTTGAGTATATCAAGTCCTGTCCTAGATTGGGAGCGGATGATGTCCACATCTTCTTCTATTGAATGTTTTATGTCAACGAAGATCAACACATGTATTACTTATTAGTTACTGATGCATTACATAATGTAATAAAATAGTGCGGTATATTAATATATTACACCGCTATTTGCAACACATTGTATGATATCATAATAATATATTTGATTTCATATATTGGTATGAGAATAATTTGACTTTTATTATGATGTTGCCAGCATTGTGGTTTGTGTTGGTGGCACCTTCCTGGGATATATACGCGTATACTTAGATAAATTTTTCTCTAAGGACCTGGGATATGATCTCAGTTTCGCTCCAAGTGTTGAGCTATTTTGTTAGGTATATCCGCGCATCATACGTGCGTTAGGAGCCTAGATTTTTCCGGCTCCAGGATTTAAAAAAAAAAAATGTTTCATTTTTTTTTTTCCCGGGAGGGTGCGGTAATGTTACGCACAAATAATTACTTTTTTCCAAAGTCTTTGTATGATCGTTTTTCGTATGTATGATCATTATTTGACTGAAATGCATGTTATATATATATTTTATGGTCAAAGGGACAGAATCCGATATATCGATACTGCTATTTTTTATGAGTTTACCTCCTCTTGTATAGAGACACGTTCGGTCTATAATGTCTTGAACGAAGCGTGACCATATCTCCTTATTTGGTAGTATCAGTCAACTGTTGTAGATGTTTGAAACCTTTCTTAACGCTTCTGTTCATGTCCATAAAAAGGCGCGACTGTGTAAGACTTTTATCTCGAATGTTCTTAGAATCGTCTTATTGTGAACAGCGACTCAGAGATTGTCACTCTGCGCATGTCTCGACTTGGTTGTCGTTTGTTGTTCCGCCCAGGTCGGAGAGTTGAGAAATGGACTGATTAGCGAGCGGACGCGACTGCGTCTTGTGATTCTCTGAGGGAAATACATTGTCTTTGTGAGTTAGTTAGCTAACTAGACTATTTCCCCGTATTATTCAAGCCTGCCTGGAGGCATATGTTCATGGTTGATTTTCCGAAATAAGGTAATTCCTCTTGTATCGAACTTTAGGCTATCATCTAGAGGTTCGTCATTTTGTCGCCTTTTTGCTCGCCTGTGTGATTCAAAATGGAGAGGTACTTTGACTAGGATTAAGTCATCGGTATCTTTATACCTGAACTAGTTATATATCTATGGGTCGCTCTAGACCAACAAGACTATTGTCTGTGTTCCAGGATTCGTTATATCAGAGATCACGTCCAAGTCAGATGGTTAGACTTAGGAAGGTTATAAAGGTTGAGCTGACCTGTAATCCATGTATGCTACTCACGTGCAGACAGTAAACGGACGTATTGTATACATCTGATCTGCTAGCATCAGGAAGGAATAATTATTATTGTCTATGAACATTAAGGATCTGCAGCTGACCACGGTTGCAGAAGTTATATGTATTATTTATCAAGCTTCGCTATGATATTTGTTTTCCATACAACTATTGAGTATTGACTTCTACATGACTGTCAGTTAACATGAGTTTGAATGCTGCATTCGTTGTGCTATGCCGATGATAACATAAGTATCATGACTGTTTTGTGGCGTGCAATAAATGGTATAAACCTAAAGCGAAGTTACCATTTCTATGACTCTACACGTCATGTTGCCTGTGGTGTACCCTGAACTGTTCTACTGCAACACACACACAGCAACAATCTAAACCAGATAAGACACCCACATCTTGCATTGTAATACCTGGTGTCGATAGAGGTGGTAATTTGACGGCATCCTAATTCCACCCTTATCACAGTTGTAGGAGTTGAAGTAACCAGTTCTCTTCCTCGATACATTTTCCGTTCTTAACTCAAGTTTAGTGTCAGGTACCGAGTTGTAGCCGGATAGACTGCAGCGTTTGCTACTAGGTGAACCCGGTAACATGACCACTCGAGGTAACCCCTCTAGCCACTCTACGAATCGGACGCTCTACTTGTATTGGATCACAATATTATTGTATCTTTAACTATTACCAGGATGTCATTGTCAATGATACTAACACTTTTTTCTGTCATTTTGGCAATCTGGCAATGAGTTATTGTATGGCTCACACTAACATGAAAAACAAAACCAAAACTCCATTTCTTTCCTTTGTACAGGTTATATACATCGTGCCAAATGGCTCAAAATGGCGAAAGCGACCAATGGCAGACAAGCGAGACGTCAGCTGACAACGAAAGTTCAAATGAATTTTGTAGTAAGTTGGAACTTGTTTAGAAAATCAGAAATAAGAGCGTTATGGTTCTAATTATATGTCCACATTCTCTTTTAAATAAAATGGGACTAACTTGGCTGTTCAGTTTAGCTTTTATATATATATATGTGTGTGTGTGTGTGTGTGTGCGTGCGTGCGTGCGTGCGTGCGTGCGTGTGTGTGTGTGTGTGTGTGTGTGTGTGTGCGCGCGTGGCTTCTGTAACCCCTGCTTTTACATTATGAGGTTGCTATTGACAACAAGAGGAGTCACACTTATGAGCATATTACAACATACAAATCTGTATCAGTGCAACAAAATGTGAGGTCATTTATTTTCTTTGATAAAATTTAATTTATCTGATTTATTATAGAAGTATATTTGCTTTTTTTTTTGTTTTCTTTCCTAATATGCCTTAAAGCGACGTGGGACAATGCCGTTTCTTTTTTCTAGTAGGAAATGTTTTGCCTTGGCCATCGGCATGTTGTTTTCTTCCAGATTTCTTTTACTTGTTCTATTCACCTTCTCTTTGCCCTAAATTAGCATGCCCAGCACGTGATGTGTTGTCCTAGCAGCAGATTTGGCTACTTATTAACCGCGCGTGTTCTGCATCTCAGCGTAGATGATACATTTTTTTTTCTTTCCAAAGAAAAAAAAACTGGCTTTTCTTATTTTTCCTTGGCACTTATTAAGCCGTCATCTGCTGGGCATCTCATCTCACATATTCAGATCTTCCACGTTTGGTGACACTACCATGTTTGGTGACATTACCAAGTTTGGTGACACTACCAAGTTTGGTGACACTACCAAGTTTGGTGACACTACCAAGTTTGGTGACACTACCAAGTTTGGTGACAGTACCACGTTTGGTGACACTACCTAGTTTGGTGACATTACCAAGTTCGGTGACACTACCAAGTTTGGTGACAGTACCAAGTTTGGTGACACTACCAAGTTTGGTGACACTACCAAGTTTGGTGACAGTACCACGTTTGGTGACACTACCAAGTTTGGTGACACTACCAAGTTTGGTGACACTACCAAGTTTGGTGACACTACCAAGTTTGGTGACACTACCAAGTTTGGTGACACTACCAAGTTTGGTGATACTACCAAGTTTGGTGACACTACCAAGTTTGGTGACACTACCAAGTTTGGTGACACTACCAAGTTTGGTGACAGTACCAAGTTTGGTGACACTACCAAGTTTGGTGACAGTACCAAGTTTGGTGACTGTACCAAGTTTGGTGACACTACCAAGTTTGGTGACAGTACCACGTTTGGTGACACTACCTAGTTTGGTGACAGTACCAAGTTTGGTGACACTACCAAGTTTGGTGACACTACCAAGTTTGGTGACACTACCAAGTTTGGTGACACTACCAAGTTTGGTGACACTACCAAGTTTGGTGACAGTACCACGTTTGGTGACACTACCAAGTTTGGTGACACTACCAAGTTTGGTGACAGTACCAAGTTTGGTGACACTACCAAGTTTGGTGACACTACCAAGTTTGGTGACACTACCAAGTTTGGTGACACTACCAAATTTCCTCCTGCAGCTCGTGTCGAAGTGGGATCTTCCTTTTCTGTGCATTGAATGGTGAACATTTATGGAAGATGTGATAAGTAATAGCTTGTAAGTGCTTTACCGAGGCTCGTAGAAGAACAAGGAATAGGAACAGAGACCTCTACCAGAAAATCGTAAACAACGTCTAAGGAGAGTTGGACAGGAGGAAAATCATCACATCCTGCAGACATAAAGTTTTTTTTTTTTTGGGAAAGTACCAGGTATAGGAAAAAGTCCAGCAGAATGGAAATCGGTGGACTCTGACAACAAGCTTGACGATCTATTTTTAACCGAGTCGGGCTCTTCTGTCCCATAACTGTAACTAGATGCTAGACAGAATGAGTATACTTGATGACCGGAGACATACATTGATGCCAAAAATACACAGAGACAATACAAAGATAATGAAAATAAAAGGGGAAAATTATAACCAGATTGCACTTTCAGAGGTCCTTATCTAAGGAGGTCAACGACACAACAGAAGGTCCTCATCTCAGGAAGTCAATGACAACAACAGAATGTCCTCATCTAAGGAGGTCAGTGACACAACAGACGGTCCTCATCTAAGGAGGTCAATGACACAACAGAAGGTCCTCATCTATTGAGGTCAGTGACACAACAGAAGGTCCTCATCTAATGAGGTCAATGACACAACAGTAGGTCATCATCTAAGGGGGTCTATGATACAACAGAAGGTTCTGATATAAGCAGGGCAATGGCACAAGATAGAGAAAGCCGAAAGGAGTTTTTTTGTTTTGTTTTAAGACGTGAAAGGATTTTGAGCTGATTACAGAAAGAATTGACACACGTTTGTTAACAGTCTATGCTCTGTGGGAAGTTGAAGCGTAGTGAACTAAATTAGAGGTTAAGAACATATTAATGTACGATAAACGTGAGCTGTAATAAGAATGTGCGTGATAATAACCACTCAATATATTCTAATGCTTCTTCCATAGATCCTTCCCAGAAACCAACAGACACGTCATCCACGGAAATCGAAGATTACAGTAAGTCTATACTTGACCTATTCCACACAGTGGAGACATTACATTATTGTATTGCCATGTCAGAGCTGTACTTTTTTGTTTACTACTTTTGTTTTCCTTTGGATTAACTTAGGGGGATTATTGTGAGTTTTATGTTTGTCGTAAGGAAAACAAATACTCAGAATAATAGAGCTACAATATATCGTTACAAGAATTACGTTGCATGTAATTTAGTACGCAAACGAGTAAGTAACCCAACAAAACCTCATTGTGAATAATTACCGCTGTGTTCTTTTTGCTGCATGTCCTGATGACGTCAATAATTCTCCTGTGATCACTTTATTATTGTCCATGTCCATGTCATTAGATCACTGTAGCCAAACTTATCAACTGTAGCCAAACTTATCAACTGTAGCCAAACTTATCAACTGTAGCCAAACTTATCAACTGTAGCCAAACTTATCAACTGTAGCCAAACTTATCAACTGTAGCCAAACTTATCAACTGTAGCCAAACTTATCAACTGTAGCCAAACTTATCAACACTACTAATAGTCCATGTTCAGTGCACCTTGACAAAACTGAGTGGCTTACTTGTCCTTTTCATGGATGTTCATTTGAGTTTTCATTATGCAATGCGCACCTTTTCTGTATGTTCCAGAAAAGCTGACGGGGTTTTTTCATTGTTTGTACAGGAAGTTTCACTTAGGCAAACAAATAATATGAGTATATGAACAATTGTATGCGAACGTTCCAGACTGCATGTTAACATTAGCGCATGTCAACATTAGCGCATGTCAGCATTAGCGCATGCCAACATTAGCGCATATTAACATTAGCGCATGTCAACATTAGCGACTGTCAACATTAGCGCATGTCAACATTAGCGACTGTCAACATTAGCGCATGTCAGCATTAGCGCATGCCAACATTAGCGCATATTAACATTAGCGCATGTCAACATTAGCGACTGTCAACATTAGCGCATGTCAACATTAGCGCATGTCAGCATTAGCGTATCAGTCAGATACACAAACAGACCGACAGAAAAGCTGTGAAAACTGTTTATTGATATGACTTAACTTGACTTTGATCCACTGTCACTGAGCGTTAGCTCTTGATCACTTAACATGCAGTCAAAGTAAGGCACAAGAGAGAATCTTTTGTTGTGAGCAGATAAGCCGTTACAAACATTGCCTTCTCTAAATTTTGTCTTTAATATTCTAAAACCACTCTTCATATTCAGGACATAGAATACGAAAAAAATAGTGTGTTTTATCTGACAGTTGCTAATGTAGCTTGTGGTACGCGGTTGTTGTTAAAGAAACATGTGGTATGTGTCGCACCTAAGTGTGACTGTTGCGTAGATATGTATGGCCTATGGAATCATATCAATAAAGTCTCCAGAAACTGGCTCGTTAAGACAAGAGAGAGAGACCTATTTGATATAAGGAGAAGAGGAAGAGTAGACGAATGATCTCCTCACATAGTGATATCTTAGGAATAATGAAGAGTGGGTTATTTATCCCCGCGACATAAACTTACTCCTAATATCGCGACACTGAATAAAGCCCCCAACCTCCCACGTGAAGGATTCTGTGTACATGTAAATATTTAACAAAGACAACACAAATAATATCAGTTACTCAACAGGGAGTTAACAATCAACAAGGCTATATAAGTTTATTTTGTAAATATATATACATATAAGGTTAGTAAAAAGTAAAATAATGGTGATTACATAATATCATTCACACATGAAATGTGAAACCATAACTAATTAAAAATGAGATTAAAACTATGTAAAGAAGGACATGATGATGGGATAAATTAAGCGTTACCACACTAGTTATAATAAACTGTAGAGTTCGCAATGCGGTGAATTTACGCCACTGTATGATCATACAATGTTATGCACTATCTGCCCAATTTATACGTTTTTTTCCCCAGTGTATATTTCAAAGATGAACAATTATTGCTGTAAGTCTCGCACGAAATAGCAGTTGATAGAACTTGTTAGATGTAATGTCCATAAACGATTTGAACTTTTTTTAGGTAGATGGACTGTTGACATTTGCCCCAGGGAACTGGCTTCAGTTTCGTCTTGAATATAACACCGACTGCCTTGACTCCTGGCAACAGATGGTGTTACTTTTATGTCTTGAATTCTTTACGAAATGGTCTTCTTTCTTATATTGGGCTTCGTGAAGTGAATTTTCTGAGTGAATGAACTTTCTTTGCGCAATACACTTTGCTTCATACAATGAGCCGTTGAGTGGATGAATTTACTTCATGCACTGAATCAATGAGTGAATAAATTTGGATAAATAATCGAATAGAAATACGGGCGCCTTGACGTGTACATTCGTGGGCGTGGGATATTCTTCCTTCTATCTTAGGCAGTTTGTGATATCCTGCCTGCAAATTCTGCTATCCGGACGTAGGCTTTCTAGCTTCTTTCCGATTAGACGTCAACCACTAAATGTACAGTATCAGATTTCTGCAGGACCGAAGACATAAGAGGCATTGTTAATATCACATTTAAAATCAATAGTTAACTCTCTTTCCATCGTATTATTCATTCAAATTGATCCATGTTATCAATCTGTTGTTCATTCTCTCATTTATAAGGGTTCGTCATAAAGCTGTATTAAATATAATGAGGATGAAAGTGAGTGTGCGTTCATGTCAGTTTGTACTGATGATATAATCTATATCAGGGGTGTCCAACAGTTTAAAGTAGTGTCATTGTCAGTTTCTGCAGTTCGGGGGGGGGACTTTAGATAAAAATGCTGATACACTCAAAAGACCATTTAAATCTGTAAGATAGAACTCGTAAAAATGTAAACTGTGAACTAAAAAAGCATTTGTTTGCATACTTTAACACCTAAATAAATTAAAATCCTAGTTATTTTAATTTAGCTACATAGTGTCTGTATTAAAAATGCACTTACTGATATTTAAATCTGATTTAAAAGTCTCCCTGACTAGACGATGTACTTAATGAGACACCTGGTACGTCTTTTCTTGTACAAGTTGTCAATGTCAGCACAAACAGCTGATGTGGCGACTCGAAGAGCTCTAGATAGAGGTTTATCTATCAGTGCTGGTCTTGATTTTGATTTAATGTTTTTTCATTTTTGAGAAAAGTTGTTAACGTGCTCCAAAAAAGTGAAATATAACGGTAGGCGTGTCTAGAAAGATAGGGATATGTTTCCGAGGAAATACATTTGCTTTAAAATGTCAGAAGGTCATGCTGATTAAACACTTTCTTCAAGTCACTGTTATTTTGAATATCAATAAGTTCCATCTGAAACAAGTCAGAAGCATTAACTCGTGCAACCACAAGTGGATCAGGAAACTATTGCATATCTTCATTGAGCTTTTTGAAATCAACAAACTTTGCGTTGATTTCATCTATCAGCCTAGCTATCATGACAGAATACATCTCAATGTTCCGAGTGGCTCAATTTCTTGTAGCTAGTGTGGGTAGATGAAAAAGTGAAAGTTTCTTCATACTCATCGGCCCAATGATCAGTTCCAGTTTTTTTTAATGAATGCCTGAATACGTTCAAAAAGTTTATTAACATGCTCATTCTTCCCTTGTAATTTTACATTCTAATCTGCAAAATGTTTTGTAATGTCAACAAGAAACACCAAATCACTCATTAATTCCACGTCATCAAAAAAAAAGTTACATTTTCCACTTTTTTTAAATCATGAATTCTTTGATTTCATCATGTATAGACCTGAACCTGGCAAGTTGTGCAGCTCTACTCAGCCGACAAACTTGACTGAAATAAATTATATCATTATTATCAGATTCTACCTCTCCACGAAAGGATTGAAACTTCTGTGATTGAGTCAGTTGGGTCGTATGAAGTTTACTGTAACAACAACATGATCCATCACGTTTCAAATCCATAATCTTCACTTATAGCTTCTCTTGATGGATAATGCAATGATATGAGATAATATCATGAGGCAAAGATTTTTGCATCAAGCTAACAAAACCATAGTGCTTGCCCATCACGGCAGGTGCTCCATCAATAGTTAAACCACAAAGTGTGTTCTCTGAAAACTGAATCTTACTTACACACGCTTGATCTGATTATAAATATCTTGACCTGTTGTTGTGTCCTTCATTGTACATAAGTCAAGTAACTCTTCAACGATCAAAAACAAATTCTGTAACTCCTCTTAGGAATGTTGCCAACTGAGCTGTCACTTATGTCAGCACTCTTGTTGATAGCTAAGCTATAAGCCTGACAGGCCTCTGATTCTGCATATCAGAGTGTTTTAAATATCGGATACCTAGTCAACTATCCTTCTTGTAAAGATGTTTCGTGAAAGGCTGATGTTCTCAACAATGAAGTTCTTATCCGGACATATAAGGCTTGTAAAACAAAAGGCCAAGCAAGATTTCATAAATTTTCCATCGGTAAATTATTTGACTCTTCTTGCTATTTCTTCAGGTATTAAAAACTTAACTTAATTGCTGCTTCTGAACTCTGATGTGATACTTTAAAAACGATTGCTATGTAATAATGTTTTGTCTGGGAGAGTTGATGCGATCAGCTCTAACCTTACCGATGAGACCGTCATACAGAATGGAGAGTTTCGTGCTGTAGTGTCTTTTGTTATTGTATTCTGTGAAAACCGCTAATGTTTCTTGACACATTAAACATAAAATACATCCATTATGATCAACAATGAAGAACTTTCCTGTCCAACTAGCTTAAAAAACACGACATGCACTATCAATTTTTCGTTTCTTACCAGCACTTGATGGCGCCATGTTTGATGTGAAAAAGGAGATAACTCTAATATGTTTGCGCTGTGCTTGGAATTTTTAAAAGTGGGTTGGAGTATCCTTTTTTTTTTTTTCTGCCTGTACTAGAATTTTTAAGTTATCGGAGGGCCAGAGTGAGGCCCTTGGGGGCCGGAATCCGGCCCGAGGGCCGTATGTTAGACACACTTGTTGTTAATGATACTGGCGGTATGTGATTATTATTTCATCAAGTACTGTATGGTTTATGCCAGGGGTCGGCAAACTTTTAGTAGTGTCGTGCCGAAGTAATGTTGCAAAGTCACTCAGCGTGCCAACCTAAGTCCACCATATTTTTATATACAACAATTATTGAAACAATTTAAAAATGATCTTGTATTAACATGTTTCCGATACATTAAATAACTATTCTATTCTTTGTAGATTATTCAATATTTTAATATAAATAGGAACAAATATCAATACAAATATTATGTTTTGCAAAATTTAAGTCCTGAACACATTAGTTTGAAATTTTATAATAAAATTGCCATATGTATATTTTGTTAAGACAGAAAGTCCAATAGTTTGAAGAACAAAACAATTAAATAAACCAAACATAAAACACGTTATTAAAATTTTAATATGAGTAATCATTGATTATTATTGATCTGAGTCATTAATCAATTAATGGGACCTGTGTCCTTGTTTCTCCTTGGCTAATTGTTCAATATCAGGTGTATATTTTGTCAATTTCAGCTTCACACAGGCTTCTGAATGCACAGTTGTTAGGCGACTTCTCTAGGGACTTAAAACAGCTTTCATGTGTGAGAAAATTTGTTCACATGTATAAGTTGACCCAAAAGCCGAAAGTAGAGCAAATGCAACTTTCTTCAAACAGGTGAACGCTTCAGGCAGGGATGTCCAGCAGTTGAGGATGGCAGCTGACTTTTCCAAGCAGCTTCCTTCAAGAGTTTTTCGCAATTCTACAAATGTTATCGTCCATAACTCTGATGCCTTGAATTCGATGTGTTGCATTTCAAAATTGTCAACATCAATCCACTCGAAAAGAGATAGGTCAAATGGGATTTTAGTATGATCAATTAAGTCGGGCTTGATGAGGTAAGAAAACATGGGCCCGTGAATTTTGAAGTCTTGACTTCGTTTAGCAAACTCTCCTTTGAGCGCTTCAACGTACTTCTGAAGCTCATCTTTGTTGACAGTAAATCGATTTGAATGAGCCTTTACGTTTGGAAAGTACTTGTATGTGTTAGTGGTAATATCTCTGCAAAATATGTCAAATTTTGACTCAAATCCTTTCCAGTGCTCAAAAAGATCAAGTACTGTTTGACCCTGCCCTTGTAAACGCAAGTTTAATTCATTCAGATTTTTAATTATGTCAGCTAGAAACATCAGCTTGCACAGCCAGTCCTCATCATTCAACTCCGGGAAATGTTCTTTTTCATCAAGAAACACCTTGATTGCTTCTAGACATGATACAAATCTGTTCAAAACATTACCTCGACTAAGCCAACGAAATTTGCTGTACAGCGGAAGGTCCGCATATGCGCTCTCCATTTCTTGTAGAAGAGACTTGGATTGCCTGTGGGTCAATGAAGAGCGAGAAACTATGAAGTTAACTATCTTGACAACAGTTTCCATTACAGAGTTCAAGGATAGTGACGAAATCTTCGCACACAAACTCTCCTGGTGTATAATGCAATGGAAGCTCAATACTTGACGTCCAATACGATCCTCAAGAAGTTTAACAAATCCTTTGTTCTTTCCGACAAATGCAGGGGCGGCATCAGTAGTAACACAGAATATTTTATTCATGTTAATGTTCTGATTTTCGAAATAGCTTACAAATGCAGTTATAATGTCCTCTCCCTTGGCTGTACCATCAAAAGGTATCAAGCAGCACAGTTCTTCATAAATACGGTCGTTGTCACAATATCGCGCAACTATATCTGGGCACGCCACGTCATTCACATCGACACTTTCGCCAAGAGCGACACTAAATACAACAGCTTGTTGTAACCCGGTTGTTTGTTTTACGGTTACATTTTCAGCCATATCAGTTATGCGCCTCTCGATTGATCTCGCAGAAGCTTTTATTTCTCGAATCCGAAACAGTATTGTTTCTTCATTTGGTAAATCACTAAACAAAATTTCAGCACTGCTCAAAAAAGTTTCCTTGATGTATTTTCCATCTGTGAAATGTTTGCCCTTCGAAGCCACACACTGTGCAATTTTGTAACTACATTCGGTAGCTTTATTTTTGGTTCCAATTACTTGATTAAAAATACTACTTTGTTTTTTGTAGCCAGAAACAGACATTTTTATGACTTCACTTTTCTCCTCAGAGTTTTTAAACATGGACTGATGTTTGGTTTGATAGTGTCTTTGTACACTTGACGTACGGCACACGACACTTTCATAACATAAAGCACAAACAGCACGATCCTTTTGTTGTATGAATTCATATTCGTTTGCCCAAAAGTCTTGAAACGAGCGTATATCAAGTTTTTGTCTTTTTTGAGTCATTTTAACGGCACCGTATTACTTAATAACAGCATCAACTTTTGTGCTGTGGTCAACGGACTGTACGGGCATGAGTATGCGACAGCCGAGAGAACTGTAGAGGTGGTGGTGGTCGGGAGAGAGGGGAAGGATAGGACGGAAATATAACTTCGTCGAGGTCAGTCATTGATGCTCCAAACTCACACTGGGAGTCAAAAACTGCGAGCGAAAACGAAATAAATACGCTCGTCCAGGCGCTAGCCAGACACTATTGCGTAATTATGATATTATGTCTCAGCTTCCCGACAAAATTTACTTGGGATTCTTTTCAAGAATCTGATCCTGCAAATTACGGTAGCAGGTAGACGCCAGACTAGCGGGCGCCGCAAAGTATAACCACTCCCCTTGAAATTCGTTGAAGAATGTTTGTTCTCGGAAACGATCGGTAAAAACAAAGACTTACGTGCAGTATAGTATGATCGGGCCTTTAGTTTGCATCAGATCGCACATTCTTACCTCCAATGTTTAAAAACTTTCGTTTTGAAGGGTTGTAAAAACAGGTAAAAGCTTTAAAAGAATTATATGCTTCTATTTAATTAAAAATTCAATTTTTAAAAAAAAAAAGAGATCATCTACTGTACAGTATTTTAATTCACTCAGCGTGCCATTGAAAATCGTTCCACTTGGCACGCGTGCCGTAGTTTGCCGACCCCAGGTTTATGCTATTCTAGGTACAGTATTTTTTAATTAGCTGTTAGCACTCAGCGTGCCATTGAAAATCGTTCCACCACCGTGCCGTAGTTTGCAGACCCCGCTATTTGGCTAACCGTATTATAGCATGTGTTATATAAAAGTGTAACAGTAATTTCTGACACGTTGTTTTTGTTATTGTATATGATGATACTTTGTAATCATCACTGCTGTTTGCTACATGGTGTGATTGTCACTGCTGTTTGCTACATGGCGTGATTGTCACTGCTGCTTGTGACACGACGTGATTATCACTGCTGTTTGTGACATGACGTGATTGTCACTGCTGTTTGTGACATGACGTGTTTGTCACTGCTGTTTATGACATTGAAGTTAATCTGTTTTATGGTTCTTTAATTGCGTTGAAGTTGCATGGAAGTTCTAATGTAATAATCTGTATCGTTCTAGTGATGTACCTTCTTGTGGCGTAACACATTCTGTTAATTGATGACCACTAGTTGTTAGATGTTATGAGCAGATGTTTATGATGTTATAGCTAGGAGATTATAAGACAGTAACAGTGTGAAAGATATTTTACCTATTTATTTATTACTTGTACCAGGTTTAGTGGAACTTGAAGTTTGCTTTGAGGGTGAACCAGCTCTACACCAAAGCATGAGAAAGTGCAAAAAGTATCCAGACCACAAAGATTTTATCCCTGTGAACCAGTTCAACATAGACCATCTCCCTTCTCGTTACCGTGACAACGACATCGTAGACTTGATCCGAGCTCTGTCAGCTCTAACTGTTCGTATTAAAGTCCGGAAACCAAGCCCTTCCCGGCCACAGCCGCCGTACCCGCCTAACCCTCGCATTGACAGGTTTGGTCGAGAGTGTAGCATCAATGGAACTGGATGGGTGAAACGAATCACAACTTACTCAGAAAAAGAAGTGAAAATGTGTTCATGTCGGGAATGTAAAAATTCTCCTAATGCACAAAAACAGTGGGGTCATATTGAAGTAATGACAGCAGCCCATGTTATCCATGACGAGATTGAAGCTAAAAATACCACAATGTATTTAGATTACGACACTCACGACATTGACTTGAGCAGTGTTCCCACTCTCTCTGACATAGGCGGTGTATGGAGAGATGTACGGGAAGACACGACTGTCATTTTTTGCTATACACACGACATGGCTCTCGTAGACAGACTTAACAAAATGGAAGGTCGCTACAGAGATATACAGAAAAAAGTAATGGACAAGTACTTTGACAGTGATAACGAAAATGAATTTGACGATGATCTGACAGTCATAGTGTCACACCCCCATGGATGTAGTAAACACGTGACAGTAGGTGAACTGAGAGAACGGACGTTCATCGACTATGACGAAAATTTAGGTCGGTATCTCTACACAACTCCGACTTGCCCCGGGTCTAGTGGAGGTCCGGTCTTCATCCTGGGGAAGGGATTGTGGTATGACGAACATCCTCACAGCGGGTTTACTGGAGCTACTGGACTCAACCGAAGTGCAATTTCATTTGACTAACCTGAGCGCTAACTTGAGGAAAGTATATTTACGTTAGTTATTGACCAGTCTTAAAAAACAGGCGAATAAGTCCCTAGGATCAATGTATAGCACAAACGATACTTTCCTGACAAATGCTTTTTTAATCTTCAGGACACCAGTGTTCCAGCACCATGCTGGGGCGAGTATGCAAGCAGAGTTGGTTCAGCTAGCAGTCCCTTTTAGGACAAATCCTTTTCGTGACTTCAAACAGAAGAGTAACTTGACACAAACTAAAGAATAGAGAAGATAAACTCTGATTTCGAACTCCCGCAGACTCGAAGGAATATCGGTCAAAGCGGAAGGCTTTGGGAGTAAACCCTTAGTATTATTCAGGAGCCTCGATTCTCTAAGACAGTCTACATCAGATATGTACTATTAGTCCTCTTCAAAACTTAGTATTTATCAGCGATAGCTGTCCTTGTCTCAAGACAAGCCTTGTTATGGGATTCTTCATGTTAGCTGATAGAAGCTAGTGGGCCTTTTAATTGCTTAGTTTTTATCAACACTTTACTTTGGTTGATTAAGGTCACTTATGTTTTTAATGGCTTAGTTTTTATTTATCAACATTTACTTCTCTTGACTGCGTTCTTCTTTCTTCTTCTTTGATCCTTAGCCGCCGACCGTCAAAGCAGTCAGTGGCCATCACGCCTAGTGGCGTCTTGTAGATCAACAACAAATTGATTCCTCTTTGCTCGGTCGGCGGCCACCCTTCGTACAGTGCCCCAACTCTGGTTCATTCTTTGCATCTCAGCCTCCACAGTCCTCCGCCAAGTTGTTTTTGGTCGGCCTCTCTTTCGTTTTCCTTCATCCTTCAAGGGTCCAAAGCATAGCTGTTCTTGTGATGGCATCGGGGTCTCTTCTGAGGACATGGCCAACCCAGCTCCAGCGTCTGCCAGCTATGATGGTGTGCATGTCCTCTTGCTTGCTCCGAGTAAGCAGATCTTGGTTGGTGATGGTATTCGGCCAAAAATTTTATTTATCAACGTTTACTTCTCTTGACTGAGTTCACTTATGTTTTTAATGGCTTAGTTTTTATTTATCAACATTTACTTCTCTTGACTGAGTTCACTTATTCTTTAATGGCTATTATAGTCTTATATAACCTACGGCCTTCAGTCTAGGCTGAAAGAACGTGTCTCGCCACAAGAAGAAAACCAACCTCCAGAAAACAAAAAACAATGACAAAGTATCTATCATTCAAGACTGTCGGCTCCATGAGAGATGCAGTTTGACAGCATAGCCTTCACCAGCTCCCTTGAAGGAGAACATGTACTGTAATAAGAGACGTCTGAGACGAACCGCTCACTTTAGTAGAGACATAGATATGATTTCACGAGAGCAATGAGAGAAAGCTGAGGCACACTACTAACTTTATCAGAGAAATAGGTTAAATTACATGAGAGCGATGACAGAAGCCTGAGACAGGTCGCTCACTTTAGCCGAGACATAGATATGATTTCACGAGAGCAATGAGAGAAAGCTGAGACACACTACTAACTTTATCAGAGAAATAGGTTAAATTAAATGAGAGCGATGACAGAAGCCTGAGACAGGTCACTCACTTTAGCCGAGACATAGATATGATTTCACGAGAGCAATGAGAGAAAGCTGAGACACACTACTAACTTTATCAGAGAAATAGGTTAAATTAAATTAGAGCGATGACAGAAGCCTGAGACAGGTCACTCATTCATCAGACAAATAGATGTACTTATACGAAAACGAACGCCGACAAAGAAACGTGGCCAAACGGTCTAACCATTTAGTTACTCAAGACTATTTCCAGTTGCAACTCACTTACTAGAACAATTCTACAACTTACAAATCTGGACACACTTTTGTTTCGTTAAATTCACAAGAGAACCTGAATTATATACAACTTTCACATTGTTATATTGTCATCAGTCTACTTGATCTCACTTGCTCCTGCCCACTTTCATTCATGTATCTGTTTCCCCACATATTCTCTTTCACTTTAACATCACATTGGTAAATTTGCATACAAATACTACAAGCACAAAATGTGTTGTCTCCCTTTCTTTTTTCCTGTTGTTGGAGTTGTCTGCCTCCTTTCTCGTAAAAACTGTGAGATTCTAGTGGCGTGTCTAGAATGTTTTAATATGACTCATATTAGACTTTCATTTGGAAGTTAAATTTTTCAGATAATTTTATTTGATTTGTCGTTAAGTTTATCTGATAATTTTTATTTCATTTGTCGTTAATTTTTCTGGCAATTTTATTTCATTTATCGTTAATTTTTATGACAATTTCTATTTCATTTGTCGTTAATTTTTTTGACAATTTCATTTGTGACAAATTGTGCACTTTCATTACTTCATTTTACTATTTCAGCTTGTCTAAATTAGCAATTTTAAAAACTATATTGTACTGAAAACTGTTGTGAAATGCTAATAAAGTCAAATATAACTGCACAGATACAAATATGGCAGCGAAATTTTGTTTGACCAAAAATGGGGTTCTCGTTTTGTATTCTTCTTGGTTCTATAGCTACTGGCTGTCAAAGCCAGTAGTTGTTTCGCCTGATGGCGTCTTGTGGAGCAGCAAAAAACTGCCTCCACTTTTCTTGATCACAGCCATCCCTCGTGCAGCGCCCCAGTTCTGATTCGTTCCTTGCGTCTCGCCCTCCACAGCTCTCGCCCTCCACAGCTCTCGCCAAGTTGTCTTTGGTCGCGCTCTCTTTCGACTTCCCCACGAGGTCTAGATCACAGCTGTTCTTGTAAAGGCATCGGGGTCTACTTTTCCCACTGGCAACCGTACGAGCCTTAGATTCCGGATGTTCATCCCACATCAAAGCGTGTTCATCTTTTGTTGTTTCCTTAGCGTTATGGATTTTTTGTTTTGTTTACATAAACAGGGATATCGTTCCTGTGCTAAAACGCCCAACTTGGATGACCAGGGTGCCTACTTTAGTCTGACGTCTATCCGCGCAGTTCTGTCCAGCTTGGTAGAATCTGCCAGGAGTAAAACTCCCCGTGGTACAGCTCTAGGGGTTGTCACTTGTCAGGGTGCACAAGCTGCCATACCACGACAAGGCAAAGGCACCAGTAATGGCATGAAAACTTGATGCCAAAACTGGCAAAAATTATCTATACGTTATGTTGCAAATAATTAATGAAAATGGGTAAGTGGTATGCACTCGTAAGAAAGAAAGACAGAAGAGAAACACTAAACGAGCGGAAAGTAGCAGAACTGACAGACAGTCCGGGGATTCGAACCAGGTAATATCCAAAGAGCGCCATTATCTCGTTCCGAGAGTAGACCGTAACAGGACACACGACCAGCTAAAAACAACCTACTCCCCTCTATCCAAAAAAAAAAAAAAAAGTAAGTCACCGGCGGTAGTTACGACGTTACATGCAACTACTGAATATAGGGTCTGGAACAACCAAGACATTTATAGACTTTATCATCTTTACAATGCTCCCATTCACAGGCATAAAACAAATCACACGATCAAGGACGCAGAACTGTGTCAAGCAACATCGTAAAGGAATAGGACAGATAAAGAACAGCATTGGTGGATTTAAGCATAGGATATGTAAATAGACAAAATAAAGAGCGAAACATGTGACCTTTCAGTAGTGTTATTTATGCTGCTAAACTAGGGGATATGCAAGCAACGTCATCTGGTGGACATAATATATAACTAGATGGGTATGTGTTTATGATTTCATCCAAAGTCTCAGAGTAGACGAAATGTTGGGGCTTCTAAATATATGTACCACAACAGTGCGTATTGTTTTCAGCAAGGGAAGAAGTCGAAAACATAATACAATTTATGTATACATTAAAGATCAGAAAATATGTACCTCCCCAATAACCCCATTCCTGGGCATGATATTTGACTAACAACAAATTTGTAACAAACACAAAGACCATCT
Organism: Oreohelix idahoensis; assembly: GCA_024509875.1. NCBI lineage: Eukaryota > Metazoa > Mollusca > Gastropoda > Stylommatophora > Oreohelicidae > Oreohelix > Oreohelix idahoensis. The sequence goes on from JAMPIV010012421.1 coordinate 114,375, forward strand.
GACAGATAATCTGTAGGGACCTCATTAATGTGCAGGGAGTCTTAATGGTTGGGGGTGGCGAGCACCAAAATAATGCTTTTGCTCTATAGGCCTTTCACGAGGGAACAAACAGACTGTGCTAGCATTGATTATGGTTCCGCTTAATCTTACAGCAAAATCTAAACTAGGCTAAGCTCTAAATGAAGTCAAAGAGCAACAGTAGGTCCGTCTAAATCACCTTAAGGCGCTGGAAGTAGCTCTGGCATAATACACATTAAACTAGGACGGGAATAGCTGAGAATTAATTATTGGATCAGTGATTTAAGACAGATCATACCTAGAACATAAAGCTTTTGTTACTGAGAAACCAAATATAAATAGATATCACACGAAGTGTAGAACAACTAAATATTTAACTCGGTACAAATAACTATAGAGCTCATTAACTAATAATAGTAAATATAAAAATGCTTTACCACCGTGGGAATAATTAAAAGCACAAATTACAGATTAAACCCTTATAGAAAAGCTAACAGCACACAGAAGACACATGCGCTAAGGCAGTAACAAGAAAGTACACAGATCAGCTCACAAAACAAAGCGTCGCTGTATACACCGATGCAATCTAGAGCGACTAGGTGCAAGGATAGAATTTGTAAACAGTAATAGCATAACAGAAAGTTCTTCCATCTTTACTGCTGAAATAAACATTTTAAAAGTATTAGAAATAATAATAATAATAATAATAAATTCTTTAAGCGCCAAACACGGCGCATAAGGCAGAAACCAGTGCTCTCCAGGTTGTTCGTTGTGACGCCACTCCTCTTAGCTCTTGCACATTATTTAGGCCCAACGTTCTTCCTTCTCTTATTATTGTTCTTCTGAGTGTTTCTTTTGGTCTTCCTTTTTTCCGCTTACCCTCAGGAACCCAAGTGAGCGCCTGTAGTGGTATTCTGTTGTTTTGCATTCGTAGGACATGACCGATATATGACCATCGTCTTTTCCTTATATAGTCGGAGACATATTTCTGCCTAGAGTCTTCTCTTATTTGTCGATTAGTCTTGAATTCTTTCCAACTGATGTTCATGAGTTTTTCTAAGACATTTGTTCTCGAATGTATTCAGCTTGTTCTCCAATGATTTTGTTATTTTCCAACTCTCACAGCCGTATGTTAACACTGAGATAACATTTGAATTAAACAGACGAAGCTTGGTATGTATATTCAATGATCGTAATTTCCAAATGTTAGATAATCTATTGAAGGCGCTAGCTGCCAAAGCAATTCTAGTATGGATTTCTCTTGTTGTGTCACCATCCTGAGTCATTTTACTGCCTAAATAATTGAAACTTTCAACTTTCTGTAGTTTTTCCCCGTTCAAGATGATATCAAAGGTCTCGTTAGAAATATTAGAAATAATCACTGATAATCCCCCAGAGGAAGTTAACCATCTTCAGAAATTCACTGTCATCATTACAAGCACTGGAACACAGACGAGGGTGCTGCCGACCAGCCATCAGTGAATAAGTTTTTCTGATCAATACATCTTTAAGGAACAAAGGCTGCAGTGAGCCCATGTAGGAATTATTGGAAACGAGTTAACAGATCAGGCTGTTTAACATGAGAGACTCGTGTGGGTTCCAGCCCATGTAAGAATTATTGGAACAAGTTAACAGATCAGGCTGTTTAACATGGGAGAAAAAGTTAAAGCAGTGTAAGAGTAGAGCTGGGATGGTGTGAGATTACTTGCAAGATACACAAAATTTATTTGAGGAGCAGAAGATCACACCGGAGCAAAATATTAAAGGTAGACATGCGTACAAACTTTTAAAAGCAGCAACAAAAAAAGTGCCAGACAGAGGAATCATGTCCTCAGGAATGCCGGGAAGAAAATGACATCGAACACTATCTCATACCCTGCCAAAAACAAGAACAACAGAAGAGTGACCGGAACATATACTTTAGAAATGACAATATGGATATTACAACGAATAGAGTGCTCAGTGTAGACGCCCCAGTGGAACTCCAAACAATAGTAAAACGGTTTATCCTCAAAGAATTCAACAAAACATAAAGTTAAATATCCAACTTTCTACATGAAATTATTGTGGCTGGTCTCAGAGCTTTGCAAGCCCATTCCCGTGTTTACCCTTCCGTTGCCGTGTAACAGGTTCCCCTAGAAGGCTCGGGCTATGTACAGACGGGGACGAGAACAGACATGAAAAAAGGTAAACAGTAAAAGAAACAAAGGTTCAAGCGTATCGAACTTTTGTATCTGTTCACCAAGATTAACCTTGAATCCAAGTTGTAACGACAGATACAGTGAAGAAAAACGGCACAAGAATCAAGCATATTCTTCATAACGATGGTTGGTACTTTAATGTGATTTAAACTTGAACACAACAATGAAGTGTAGGAATTACGAAAAAGTGATACGCGCAAAGTGAAGAAGTGTCAATAAATGTTAAAAGGGTCGGCATTGCATGCGCCGTGCGGGCATGTGGGACTGGCACGAGTTGTCACATTCAACTGTCTCCTTGCATTAATACAGCGTGCTGCTACATCCCAGCATCTGGGCGTTCCCAGCTCCGATACATAATATTTGACGTGCCTAAAATTCTCCTATTCTGGTAAATAAATTAGGGGGCTGTTGTAAAACTGGTAAGAAAATTATATATATATATATATATATAAACAAATAAAACGGTATTGATTGAGTGTTACAAATTAACGGTACACAGGAGACGCGGGACGTTTTCACTCTTCATCAGCCACAGTTACAAATAGACAACAAGGAAAATAAATATAGACAGGTTAAAGAAAAATACTGTAGACACTACGAGCACGAAATATATATATATATATGTGTGCATGGAGGCATACCTGAAGTCATCTTTATATGACCACCAGCTATACATAATGCTACAATATATGTACGTTGAAGTAAACCTATGTCTGTGAGGATAATTACATCCTCATTGACTCTTGACATCATCCACACACTTCCATGGATTACCCCTTTGGTGAAACTTGTTGAGAATCCGAAAAACAAATTCAAACAACAGATTCATTATATTTTTTTTTTTACAGTAATTTCAGTCCAAAGACTGGTATACATGTCTTAGAAGGGCAGATCAGGAGGATTTTAAAGAGCAGTACAGTAGTTTGCCGTTGCTTTTTTCTGTACCAGGGTAATTCTTTGGGTTTATAGTTTATGTAAAACTAAATCTCAGAACGCTCTGTGCAGGACGTGACAATTTTGGAAGAACCCAGGATACAATTTATAGGTCTGGCCCTCTAGTGTTACCCTTAACAATAATCTGGCCCTCGGCCAACCTTAGCTTGGCCACCACTGATCTACAGTATAGATCTTCTTCTTCTCGTTCGCTGTTGTTTAGTAATGTCTACACAAGAAGTCCGGTTCTCTGGATGTATGTTGCCTGAGATGGAGATTCTTGACTTTTGCACATTTTTCTTCCCAGGTTCATTCTTCCCTTTAGGTTTAATGATAAGCAAAACAGTCTCAACATGACAACGTATATCCAAAAGAAATACTGTAAAGTTCCAAAAACAGCAATGCAGTAAATTTATTGATCGTCATTCCACAAGCACTGGTATTTTCACAAATGACATGCTCGTTACTTTCTTATAAACAAAATAGTGTAAAATCCAAAAGGAAAATATATCCAACAGAAGAAAAAAATAAACTGGTCTTGATAACCTCAAAGACGAAGTTCACCTAACACTACAAACTGCCTTGCACCAATTTCTCTCTATCTAATCTCTAAGACGAAACTCGAACCTGGCTTGCCTAACACAACACAATGAGTACCTAGCAAATCTTACTTACTTACTTACTTACTTACTTAGTCGTTCCCCTTCTACCGCGAGGTGTAGAGGTTTGGAAGAGAGAGCGCCAGACCATTCTATCAGCTGTCTTCTTCCTGGCCTGGTTCCATTCTAGTCCTCGGTCCTTCAAAGATTGTCTAATGTTGTCCTCCCAGCGGACTCTGGGTCGTCCTGGAGGTCTGGATCCCTGGCTCTTTGTTTCCCATGCTTGTCGTGGTAGCCGATCTTCTCCCATTCTGCAGACATGGCCAAACCATCTTAGTTGGGACTGTTCTATTTGGGTCTTTAGCGGATGGGATTTTAGGCCTTGACGGATCGTCTGGTTGCGGACCATGTCTCTTCTTGTTACTTCAACCATCTTCCTCAGATACCTCATTTCTGAGGTTTGGATCTGGAAGACAAAGAGACAAAATACTGGAAAGCTTAACATGATGATATAGAACGAAGTCAACAAAATAATTGGTAAACAGCAATAATGACACGAGGTTGTGAAGAGACATGATCACCTTCCCTAACTGGCATGGTACTTCTAGAGCAAGAAAAATCTGGCCAACAATTTCACTCATTCAACTTTCTAAGATACACATAGTACTTCAACAAATTTGCGTTATGTCCTCTTGTTTTCTGTGCCATCAGTTCCAGGACTTTCCCTGTCTACTTGCAGGTTTTCTCAATGTGCTATCCAAGGCCTCTGTCTTCTTTATACCTCGTATCTGGTTCATGTCATTATTTCTACATTGGTGATATATTTCCATCTTTGAATTCTACATAAACAGCCATTAATACAGCGGGTAATAACAAATAGTGGAAAACCAAAGATATGGAGACGAGAACTGGGGTGGACATGAGAAGGGTAGAGAAGATACACAAAACTGTAACAAGATGGCACAGTACAGTACCGTTAGGCTGGCATTTGTTGAATGCTGGGCTGGCCCGTCCAGTAGGCGAGACTAGGCGGTCGCTGTAAGTCTATTATTATTTCATTTTCAGTATTGTAGCAATATCAATGGGCGCCGGTGTGCAAGTAGATTTTACGCGTCCTAGGATTGGAAATTTTAATAAAAACAAATACATTTTGGTTTTTTTCTTTCAATTATTTTTTTTTCACAGAAATATAAATTGAACGATTACTAATTTTAATTCTTACTCAAAATTCATCAGACCAATAATAACTATTAATAATTTCTTAAGTACTATTTGTCTTTAATTTGTCATGTCTTCTTCTTTGATCCACTGTCACTGAGCGTCAGCTCTTGGTGACCTAATTTGTCATGTATATCAGCGCCTTATTATTGTTTTTAGTTTGCGTCACGCTGGAGTGCGGTCGCACCCCCTTAAATCTCGTGCAGAAAAAAAGAATTTGACATTAGTTTCATGCTTCAAGAACTGAAATTAAAAATACCACCTTTTTTACAAAAATGCAGAACCGGAGAGATTTGAAGAAACAATAACTGAGTTGCGTGGGTTGGGAGACAACGCAGGAACATCCACAACTTTCAAAACGGAGAAACGAACTTTAAGAAAACAATATTGCACGATTATGAGTCAAGGGATGAGTTATTAGAAGATCCACTATTGAGATTTTAAATTGAATTTTATTTTGCAATTCTGGCATCAGTTGAAGAAAGATTTTAACTGGAAAGAATATCTCAAATCTTTGGCTTCTTGTATGATATTGCTTAATTGGCCACAGAACCATGCCTCCAGGTGCTCGAAAACTGTCAAAAATTGTCTTCGGTTCTATAATATACTGTTCAAAAAAAGAAATGCATAGCTATCCGATGGCGCGTTTTTATGAGTTTGTAAGTAAAATTTGGTGCTAGGGTATATAAAAACCAGCCTCAAATGTTCTTTACAGTGTCAAATGCCCGTGTTGATCTGAATTGCGTTCGTTTTTGTAATCGTTACAACGCAGGGGTCAATAGTGTTTATGATGCAATTTTTGACCATAGCTCATGTTGCGCGCACGTGAAAGCAACAAAATTTGGGGTGAACACTATTCACTGACTACGCATTTGAAACCCTATAAAAGGATAACGCCACACACAAAAAATTCAGTTCATTTTCAAGCAGACATTTATGGCGTCTCTATCGATAAATTTAAGGAACATTGCTATTGGCCGACTGCATGCAGGCGAAAGTCAAAGTCAGGTTGCCAGGTATCTAAACGTGCATCAGAGTACCATCAGTCGACTTTGGCACCGGTTCCAAGCCACTGGCTCAGTTGAAGACCGGCATCGCAGTGGACGACCCAGAGTGACAACAGCAGCGGAGGATCGCTTTATTCGGCCTCGTCACCTCAGAGACACGTTTACAACAGCTTCCTCAACTGCCCAGTCATTGCCTGCAGGACGTCATGTGTCTGATCAAACTGTCCGGAATAGACTGCATGACGCTGGACTTTGGGCACAACGACCTCACCGAGGACCTGTCCTTACGCGCCGCCATCGCCAAAATCGACTTCTTTAGGCCAACCAGCATCGTCCCTGGGCAGCTGACAATCAATGGAGACGTGTCTGGTTTAGTGACGAATCTTTCTTTTTGTTGCAGCGTCATGATAGACGGCGTAGGGTCTACCGTAGGTGAAATGAACGTTTTACCGAAAATTGCGTTGATGAAGCTCCGCCGCACGGTGATGGAGGTGCAATGGTGTGGGGAATGATCAGTTACAACGGAAGGAGTCAATTGGTGCACATTGAAGGAGGCTTGAATGCGCAACGATACGTCAATGAAATTCTTCGACCCCATGTCCTTCCACTTTTGGCTGCCCAAAGGTCTGTGTTTCAACAGGACAACGCCAGACCCCATTGTGCACGGTTGACCACGCAGTTCCTGACTGCCAACAACATTCTCACCCTTCCCTGGCCATCCCTGTCTCCAGACATGAGTCCGATTGAGCACCTGTGGGATGAGCTGCATAGACGTTGCTCCAGCCAATCGTCGTGATCTGTTCCAGGCACTCCAGGAAGAGTGGGCAGCCATCCCACAGGCCCACATCAGACGTCTGATCGCATCCATGCCCAGGAGATGCCAGTCGCTGATCGATGCAAGAGGAGGCCACACCATACTAACGGGAAAGCTCGTACGCCAAAAAACTCGTGACCCAGATGCAAAACAACTGCCAAATGATTGGTTGAACCCTAACGTATTCTTGTGTGCAATTTGAACAATTAACTCATTAAATTAAAAAAGTTATTGAATGTCAAAATTATGGCTATGTGTGTGCCTTCAGTAGCTATGCGTTTCTTTTTTTAAACAGTATACAATGGACGTTATGACATTTGCGCATTATGATTGACAGATGAGTTGAAAGCTTTCGCGGGGAAAATTACAGCAGGGAGTTCTCCAAAAGATACTATTATGTCGTGAAACATTCTAAATCCACATATATAAATTAAAAGGTAAATGTAAAGCCTAACACATAAATTCAATAAAAGGAAAGAGAAATGGTAAAAGTACAGTGCTGTCACAATGGCGTACAAAAATCCCCCTTGTTTTCTACTTCGTCTGCAAATTGTAACGTTTCACGTTGATAGTAAAGCCTACTGCATCTCTACACGCTTTCTACAATCAAACGTGTACTGTATTTCTAAGAAAACCTTGAGCTATGCACACTGCGTAATGACCTAAATTAATACTTCCATTAATTTCATTTTATACACTACGTTAACATAAACGGAAGGACAGATGGAATTAGGATAGAGAGAGGGAGGGCTGAAAGCAGGAACGCATGCAACACTAACACGCGTCTCGCGATATACAATTAATGCCACCCTCCCCAAGCGAAAGGCCAGAAGCACTAACTTTTTTTCAAATAGACCGTGATAAAAAAAACACTACAACTACGAGAGTTAGGTTTAAAAACCTGAAAAACGCTTATTAGGAAACATGACATTATACTGGTTTACGTTTGAAAGCCTGACAGTACAGCAGACACCCTAAAAGTTTGGAAGTGAGGAGGTGGTAACAGCACGACTATCCTAGAAGAAAATACATATTTTAAACGCCGCCACTTAGCTCCATTAAAACTTATATATTTGGGTTCCTTAGGACTTGCTGACAAAGAATATGTTAAGTGTTACGCAAATAGTCTAGGAATTAACAAATTATAGCCAAAAGAAAATAGTGAGGGTGTCAGACAACACCAAATCATAATCGCACAGTGGCATGTTTTGAAACCACTATTTTACGGGAAATAGGCCAACAAGTTAAATCCTATTTGATTGGATAGAAGTAAATGTAAGGCTAAACACGATTAGTCGGACTACAAATACTAATTTTTTGTTGTTAGGGAAACGTGAGTAGGGGTACTTTTTTTGAAAAGCTGTGTAAACATGGCCCGATTGGTTAGACCCGCCAATATAGTCAATTAGGAGCGTCAGTTCAGTGCCACATTTTAAAATAAACTTACTAAGAAACAGTGCGTTGAGATCCAGATCATATTTTTCTAAATAAAAGTCTGGGACAGAGGCAGATCGGAATTTGTGCCATTATTCATCGCCAGTCAACGAATCTGTGTATTATTTCCATGAATTGTGGTAAGCTTGACATATTCGATATATTTTTAATGAAAATTGAATGTAAATTGATAATTTATGTCTGTATATGTGCGTGGTTCAGTAGCAAACATGAGGCAAGGCCTAGATAGTGCTCCAACCTGAACAGAACGTGTCGGAGAAAAGAAAACTGCATGGAATTGCCAAATAGTACACTGACACCTATCTTATTGACTAGAAGGAAATAATGCTGGAATTGCAGAGGCGTAGTAACCATTAGGGAGGAGTATACTGGTGTAAATTGTTTCAGATGAAGCTAGCAGTTGGCCTACCGCTCTGAACTCAGTGTTTGTTCTGTATTGTGTTCAGTGTGGAAATAGATTATAAATTAGATCTGAAGTAGGAGGTACAACCTTCTTGTTTCAGGGACTGTTTTCCTAGTTATTGAAGCAGCACATGGTCTGAGTTTTGCTGAATCCAGAGGCTGACAGCATACTCCTTGGTCCAGATAGCGACCAGTGAGGTGTCTCCAGAACACAGTGAAGCAATCGAGCAGAGGAGTCTTTTCCTGCCGCCATCACGAAAGATAAGCTTCTGTGGCCAGAGTAGCTCAACATTATGTGCCCCCTCAAAAATTGACATTTTATTAAACACAGAGGGACAATTAATTGGTTCAATTGACAGGAACTGTGAACTTTTCCCAATACTATGTCCACGATAATCAAACACTTGAAGTCATGATGAAAAACAACAACCAAGCTTGAACAAAACCAGTATTACCTCATATTACTACTTCACAAATTACACACATAGAATAATAATAATAAAATATGTCAATACAAAGTTCATATATATAAACTGTGTACATACTACTTGTAATTACATTTGATTGTGATTCCTGGTTCACTGTGTAGTTGAATCAGGATACCCATTATTGAAAGAATTAATACATATATTTTTAAACTTAAACACTTGACTCATTTAAGATAGTCTTATAGAGTGTTATATGTGTGTGAGTGTCACAGTGTTGTAAAGTGTTGTGGAATAAATTAAATTGTTTATCTGTCTGTTGTTGTTGTGACTTACACTTCATCATTTTCATAACCCTAGACATTAACGTAGTCATCACAATATTCCAGAATAATTCTGACTGAGGTATAAATGTGGTAGCAAGTAAGGTCATCTGTAATACACCACACTTAATAGATACAGATACCTTCACAGCTGATCTCAGTCAGTACACTAAGTCCCCTATAAATATTTATAACATCCCACTTTACCACATATATTGGGGTCTCGCTCCCGGGATATTGAACTTTCTCCTATTATATATATTGGGAATAAATAAAAGTTAAAAGGTATCCTTGGGTGGAATTAAATAAAGTTGAGCTCTCAGTGCCTGTGGTTGTCCTTGGATAATTAATTACAGATTGTATTGTTTAGTTAGACATTATATACATTTACCTGTTAGAAAATGGCGGACCTGGCCAAATTTCGATCTGCTGCTGTGCAGACTGCTAAAGAGTTAGGAATGGACGGGCAAATTATGATTGCCTATGTCACTACTGAATGTGACAAATATATTGAACGTGAAGAAAGAAAATTTGAAGCAGAAAGAAAGTTAGAGGCTGAAAAAGAAATTAAGAGGCTGCAGATTGAGGCTGACAAAGAGGCTAGAGCATTGGAGGCGGATCGTGAGGCGGAAATAAAGAGGCTCCAGTTGGAAGAGAAAAAGGCTGAAAGGGAAGCAGAAGAAAAAAGATTGACTGCAGAAAGAGAAGACAAGAGAATTGACCGCAGAAAGAGAGGAAAGAAGATTGACTGCAGAGAGGGAAGCAGAGGATAAGAGATTACAAAGGGAACATGAGTTACGACTAAGGGAGTTTGAGTTTCAAGGCCATGCTCCTGAAAATGGTGCCAGTCCCTTTACCTCCGATGCTACTGCTAGTCAGGGAGCCTCAACCTCAGCTATGAATTTTCATTTAGATCATTTTGTTGAGAAAGAAGATGATATCGAGAGCTATCTAAATAGATATGAACTATTAGCTACCACGTATGGGTTAGAAAGAGAAAGGTGGAGCTTAAAGTTATCTCAAGGGCTTCGTGGGGCAGCTTATGAAGTTTTTGCCAAAATGAGCAGAGGTGATCAAGAAAATTATGACATGCTAAAGCAGGCTCTTTTGTTAAGATATGAAAAGAACGCAGAATTTTATAGGAAAAAATTTAGGAATGCTAAACTACTGTCAGGTGAAACCTATCACCAGTTCTCTGCACGGTTAGAGACATACTTGGAGAAATGGACTTCTCTGGGGAAAACCCAAGATCTTAAGGAAATGGTCCTTATAGAACAATTAAGAGAGTCCATGGCTCCAGGCCTGAGAAAGTTTCTCATGGAACAAGGTGCAGAGAGAATGGGTGAGTTACTAAACGTTGCAGAAAGGTATCAAGCAGCTCAAGCAGAGGTATCAGGTAATAAAAAGAAACAGGTAGATAATTTTAAGGCACCACAGAACTTTAATAAATTTGATCCTAGAGATCAAAACAAAGGTAAGCACCAGTTTGATAGGCCACGGTATGACAATAAAAATAAAACCCCACAATTCGATGAAAGGAAATATGATGAAAGAAAATCTTTCAACCAAGGAAGGAGGTGGTGTAAAAATTGTAAGATGAACAATCATGACACTGACCGTTGCAGAAGGAACCCTATAGTTATGGCCACCCTTCAGGTCAGGTCGACCTCAAGACAGGAGGAGGATATTCTGATAGATACCACTCCAGAAGAGATGAGGAAGGCACAGGCTGGGGATAAGACCCTCAAGCCTTGTTTTAGGAAATTGTCAACTTGTCATACAACTCCAGGCAAGGGAGATTTTTACATGAAAAACAAGTTGATTTACAGGAAGGCCGGAACTAGATCCAATGGTCACGGACAGTTGGTTCTTCCAAAGACATATAGGGCAGAATTAATAAGGAGCCTACATGTGAAACAAGATGGGGACCATGAGAAAATTGGTACCATCATCCAAAAGGTGGCTCACAATTATTATTGGCCCAAGGCAAGGTGGGACATTGAGAATTTTGTAGAAAGGTGTAGCATAGCACATGAGGGAACACCCACAAGTGGGAACATTGATCAGGACCTGGACACGCCACGGGGCAAACTTAGGCCTGACAATACAAAGAAAAATAAATTTGATAAAGTGGACCAAATGGAATGGGAGCCCCTTTTCACGGACAAGCTTCACTTAACTGTTTTACAATGGCCACTATGCGGAGAGTGCAAAAAGATGTCTTACCCCAGGATAAGCCGAAAATCCCTCAATCGGACTTAAACAAACTGGAGGAAGAGGATGTAGAGAGGAAATCTCTCATCAAGAATTCTAAGTGGGGAGAAAGCCCCAAGAAAAGAATTGGTAGCGGTCGTTTTGTGAATGATAATTCTGGGAAGAAAAATCATCACTATAGCGCTTCGAGTGGAAGAGACCATACCGGTGCATGGACAAATAGGTCCACAAAATTAAAGGTCCATATGTAACGCTGTTAAGAACGTGGACTGATGAAAAGGCAGAGGAAAATATTACATCCTCATACCAATATGTGAATGAGCTGACCACTCGTTTAAAAACTGGCTGGAAACTTGCCAATGAAAATTTGAGACAAGCCAGGAAGAAACATGCTGCCTATTTCAACAGGAAGGCTAAAGACAGAGATTTGGCTGTGGGAGAGAAGGTACTGCTTCTTCTACCCGGTAGTCAGAATAAGTTACAAATTGGATGGCAAGGTCCATATACAGTTCTAGAGAAGGTGTCTAGAACCAATTATAAGATAGATAAGAAGGGGAAAGAAAAAATCTATCATGTGAATCTCCTGAAGAAATATTTGGAAAGAGAAAATCAGGAAGAGACACACTTGTTGACCTTGTCCATTGCAATGGAGATGAAAAAGGAACCACTTTCATCATTTGAATATCCATTACATCCCTGTGAGACAGCGGCACAGGTGAAAATCAGTACACATTTAACGAAAAATCAGAAAGAGAGAGTGCAACAGGTTCTAGATAATCATACAGAGGTGTTAACGGACCGACCGGGGCATACAAACTTATTGGAATATGATATGAAACTGATAGACCCCACACCTGTCTGTATGAAACCCTATTCGATTCCTTTTGCTAAGGAGAAAGCTTTGAAGGAAGAGATAGACTATTTGTTGAAGGAAGGAATTATTTCACACACAGTGAATCTTCGTATAGTTCCAGTGTTGTGCTCTTAAGGAAACCCTCTGGAGAACATAGACTCTGTATAGATTACAGGAGACTGAATGCTATTACAGAAGGACAGGTGGATCCATTGCCGGATACAAATCAGTTGTTTGCCAGGCTAAATAAAGCTAAATATTTCTCAAAAGTGGATCTGAGTAAAGGATACTATCAGATTCCAGTAAAGCCTGAGGTTAGACCATACCTAGCTTTTAGTACCTCAGAGGGACACTATGAGTTTAACAGATTGCCATTTGGATTGAAGAATGCGCCTAGTGTCTTCTCTAGAATGATGAGAAAATTATTGGACCCTCTGAATAATCCATGCATCACAAATTTCATGGATGATATCCTTATAGCAACAGAAACATTTGAGGAACACATTGACTCTCTGAATATGCTGTTTAATCGACTTAGAGAAGCGAATTTAACAGCCCGACCAACCAAATGTTGCGTTGGATGTAAAGAATTAGAATTCTTGGGACACACAGTCCATCAGGGAAACATGACCCCTGACCCCAAGAATTTAGAGAAACTAAAGAAAGCCCCGAGACCACAAACCAAGAAAGACGTGAGATCCTTTGTCTCATTATGTGGTTTCTACCAAAAGTATATCAAAAACTTTAATTCCATATGTGCACCGTTAACTGATTTGACACGTAAAGGAAATCCAGATCGAATTACATGGACACCACAATGTGAATTAGCTTACCAGGAATTGAAGGAAAAGCTTACAAGCAAACCTATTTTGAAATTACCTGACTTAAGTCAAGAATTCATTGTAAGGACGGATGCCAGTAATATTGGGTTAGGTGCGACTCTGCTACAGAAATCAGATGCATTGGATGGGGAATTAAGCCCAGTGGCATATGCTAGCAGAAAGTTGAATAAAGCTGAAACCAACTACTCAACTAGCGAAAAAGAATGTCTTGCAGTAATATGGGCGATAAAGAAATTCAATATTTATCTGTATGGGAAGGCATTTAAGTTGCAAACGGATCACAAACCCTTGTCGTTTCTAGCGCAGGCTAGGCATGAAAATTCTCGGTTACTCAGATGGTCCTTACTTATGCAGCCATTTGAGTTTAGCATAGAGTATATATCTGGAAAGACAAATCTGAAAGCTGATTTTTTAAGCCGACATCCGTGTGATGAGAATCACCGTAAGCCCCAGAAATAATAATAAATTTCTCTATGTGTATATAGAATTATAAACTGACATATAACGTCTGTTTTAAGAGGGGAGAATTTGTCGTGAAACATTCTAAATCCACATATATAAATTAAAAGGTAAATGTAAAGCCTAACACATAAATTCAATAAAAGGAAAGAGAAATGGTAAAAGTACAGTGCTGTCACAATGGCGTACAAAAATCCCCCTTGTTTTCTACTTCGTCTGCAAATTGTAACGTTTCACGTTGATAGTAAAGCCTACTGCATCTCTACACGCTTTCTACAATCAAACGTGTACTGTATTTCTAAGAAAACCTTGAGCTAGGCACACTGCGTAATGACCTAAATTAATACTTCCATTAATTTCATTTTATACACTACGTTAACATAAACGGAAGGACAGATGGAATTAGGATAGAGAGAGGGAGGGCTGAAAGCAGGAACGCATGCAACACTAACACGCGTCTCGCGATATACAATTAATGCCACCCTCCCCAAGCGAAAGGCCAGAAGCACTAACTTTTTTTCAAATAGACCGTGATTAAAAAAAAACACTACAACTACGAGAGTTAGGTTTAAAAACCTGAAAAACGCTTATTAGGAAACATGACATTATACTGGTTTACGTTTGAAAGCCTGACAGAAGTCAAAACAGCAGACACCCTAAAAGTTTGGAAGTGAGGAGGTGGTAACAGCACGACTATCCTAGAAGAAAATACATATTTTAAACGCCGCCACTTAGCTCCATTAAAACTTATATATTTGGGTTCCTTAGGACTTGCTGACAAAGAATATGTTAAGTGTTACGCAAATAGTCTAGGAATTAACAAATTATAGCCAAAAGAAAATAGTGAGGGTGTCAGACAACACCAAATCATAATCGCACAGTGGCATGTTTTGAAACCACCATTTTACGGGAAATAGGCCAACAAGTTAAATCCTATTTGATTGGATAGAAGTAAATGTAAGGCTAAACACGATTAGTCGGACTACAAATACTAATTTTTTTGTTGTTAGGGAAACGTGAGTAGGGGTACTTTTTTTGAAAAGCTGTGTAAACATGGCCCGATTGGTTAGACCCGCCAATATAGTCAATTAGGAGCGTCAGTTCAGTGCCACATTTTAAAATAAACTTACTAAGAAACAGTGCGTTGAGATCCAGATCATATTTTTCTAAATAAAAGTCTGGGACAGAGGCAGATCGGAATTTGTGCCATTATTCATCGCCAGTCAACGTATCTGTGTATTATTTCCATGAATTGTGGTAAGCTTGACATATTCGATATCTTTTTAATGAAAATTGAATGTAAATTGATAATTTATGTCTGTATATGTGCGTGGTTCAGTAGCAAACATGAGGCAAGGCCTAGATAGTGCTCCAACCTGAACAGAACGTGTCGGAGAAAAGAAAACTGCATGGAATTGCCAAATAGTACACTGACACCTATCTTATTGACTAGAAGGAAATAATGCTGGAATTGCAGAGGCGTAGTAACCATTAGGGAGGAGTATACTGGTGTAAATTGTTTCAGATGAAGCTAGCAGTTGGCCTACCGCTCTGAACTCAGTGTTTGTTCTGTATTGTGTTCAGTGTGGAAATAGATTATAAATTAGATCTGAAGTAGGAGGTACAACCTTCTTGTTTCAGGGACTGTGGTCCTAGTTATTGAAGCAGCACATGGTCTGAGTTTTGCTGAATCCAGAGGCTGACAGCATACTCCTTGGTCCAGATAGCGACCAGTGAGGTGTCTCCAGAACACAGTGAAGCAATCGAGCAGAGGAGTCTTTTCCTGCCGCCATCACGAAAGATAAGCTTCTGTGGCCAGAGTAGCTCAACATTATGTGCCCCCTCAAAAATTGACATTTTATTAAACACAGAGGGACAATTAATTGGTTCAAATGACAGGAACTGTGAACTTTTCCCAATACTATGTCCACGATAATCAAACACTTGAAGTCATGATGAAAAACAACAACCAAGCTTGAACAAAACCAGTATTACCTCATATTACTACTTCACAAATTACACACATAGAATAATAATAATAAAATATGTCAATACAAAGTTCATATATATAAACTGTGTACATACTACTTGTAATTACATTTGATTGTGATTCCTGGTTCACTGTGTAGTTAAATCAGGATACTGTTAAACTCATACTGGCCAGTAGTTGTTAAATCACGCTTTATTTGTTAAATGACGTGAATGTCCACCAGTTGATAAATGTAGATGTTGGGACTGGTGTAGTAAAGTGTAACGATTGTCAACTCATTAAACCCAGCACAGTTTTGGTCATACAGGTCATCTTGTCCTGGAACGTGATGAGGCTCCGACAAGAATGTGAGTGTAGACAATGAGTGTGTATATGAATGTCAGAACGCGAATGGTAGAATGATTCGATAGAGTTGACAGGTTGGTAGTACATCACTCATACTCACACTGTTCGAATTCAAGAAGTACTGGAACTACGGTGGTCTTTTTATAACATTTAATGGGACGCACACTTGGACAGTACGTGTATGGTTACAGGAACAAATGTCGACATAGACAGCATAATGTTGATCACAGGAATATCATCTTAAGTTAGCATTCATGCTTGGCAAATATCATAATGGAGCATTCGTAAATAAGCATTCAGAGTTCCATCATGTAAATCATCTGGCTTTACTGACTGGGCACGTCAGACCATAACCAATATATAGGAAGGCTCCTAGACCTAACCTCGTCTAGCGAATATCCCTTCACGTAAAGTTCAATATATATATTTTCCATAAAGATATAGGAATCCCAGACATGGGTTCTCACATGTAGCAGTGATCTCTTGGTTCATCGAGCGATAGTACAGGCATCCCTTTTTCTCACTCGATAAATACAAAGTATATGGATTTCAACATGGCGGTGCTTCTCTCGTGAGCTTCACTCACTATTGGATACAGACCAAAATTGGTCATTCGTTAAATGTCCTCATTTCTTCATAGCTTCTATCATAGAGGTAATTGAATAATATCATATAATCTAGTGCTGATACATAGGAATGTCATCTTCCTTTGAATAAATATTCTTTTCAAAAGTACCACTGTGCATCTGCTTATCGACAACGATGGCGAAGCCCAAGTTCATAATAAATTGTGGTTTTACCTTTCTATGCGAAATATAACTTTGCCATTCCTTGGCAAAAGAGAATAAACACTGGGGTAAAGTACATACAACATGTCTAAATGACTATCACTTTTCCCCATCTACTTATAGATCACTTTTTCGGCGATAGGCCGGCTACAACAAAATTCGACATCCCGACAGGATGACAGCCATGAATCACACCCCTTGCTAGCGATACTTCCGCTGCATAGCCTTTGACCTTTTCTAGCGACAACCAACATAGTTCGACTTAGAAATGTAAAGATATCCATATATAAGACAGACTCGTCCTACTCATACAAACACTACGTATAAATTCAGGCCATAGATATACTGAAGCAAGAACAATCTATTCCTACCCAGGCAAAGAATAAATCGCAGTAGGCCTAAATTCGTCCGCGGAATCCGATCGAAGATGACGGAACTCCTTTCAAGGGAAGTAACTCAAAAATGACTTCTCCTTAAGCACTTAAAAAAGGAAATACTTTGTTTACAAAATATTTGCGAACATAATAAGTATATAAATGTATTATATTGCAAGATAGTAAAGATTGCACTTTACAGTCTTACCACACCTCCCGGGAAAAAAAAAAAAAATTTTTTTTTTTTTAAATACATCTAGGAGCAACGTAGAATAGGCTCACAACGCAAGAATACTGCGCAGATGAAAATATCAGGAATAACTATAATTCCTAATATGACCGGTGAGAATATATCTCAAAATCTGAGAGAAATTGTTTCTCTACGAATAAATGTTTCCAGGAAGGTGTGATCTACGTATAATACAATTCTGGTAATTATACAATGCATACCAAAAATTCACACTATAATCTTAAATTTATGATTTATGAAGAAACAATCATCAAAGAACAGCGGTGAATAAACATCAATAAACCGCTAAGTAGAGATACCATCATTCTATTATTAAATTACAAATGTGTATCTTAGTAAAGAAACAAAAAATAACTGTTGTAAAGTTATACATATTAAAAAGATCCAATATTTAACAGTTAAGTGGCATCATGTGGGCATCTGGACAGAATGTCCGCCATCACATTTTCTGAACCACGGATAGCTCGTACAGAGAAATGAAAAGGTTGAAGAGCGATTGCGTATCGAGTTGATCTCGAGCTCTTCAAGTTCTTACTTTGGATAGCCGTAAGAGCTTTTTGGTCAGTTTCCACTACGAAATGCGCGCCCAGAAGGAATCTTTGGAGTTTGAGAATTGACCAAACCATTGCCAATAATTCACGGTCTAAAACCGAGTAATTCCTTTCTGCAGCATTAAGTTTTCTGGATATATACATTACAGGATGCAGAGTTCCAGAGTACTCTTGCATTAGTGCCGCTCCAATCCCAGTGGATGAAGCGTCACTACGAAGAACAAATGTCTTATCTGTTGTAGGTAACACTAAAATAGGTGGTGATGAAAAACATAGTTTTGATCTTCTCTAGTGAAGATTGGCATTCATGAGACCAGTGAACCATGTTAGGCGACCCTTTCTTTAATAGTGTAGAGAGAGGTGCCATGATAGAGGACAGATTCGGAATGAAACGTCCATAAAATTGTATGAGACCTAAAAGACTTCGCACTTGCTTTTTAGTCCTAGGGATAGAGATGTTAAGTATCTTAGTGATTAGATGGGCTTCTGTCTTCAAGAAACCGTGACCTACTCGATGGCCTAAGAAAGCAATTTCGCTAAAGCCAATACAAGCTTTAGATGGTTTTGCTGTCAGGTTATACTCACGCAGAGTTGATAATAATTCAACTAACCCTGAATAGTGATCTTCCCAAGTATCGCTGAAAAGACAGATGTCGTCTAGATAAGCAATGACATCTGACCGATACGATAGGATTCGACGCATCATGCGTACAAATGTAGCTGGTGCGTTCATAAGGCCGAAAGGCATAAAATTCCATTGGAAAAGGCCTCTGGGAGTAGAGAAAGCGGTAAGAGGTTTGGCGCGTTCGGATAATGGAACTTGCCAATATCCTTTAGACAAATCAAGTTTAGTGAAAAAATGCGATTTAGAAAGACGAGTAAGTAGCTCTTCTAGTAAAGGCATAGGTTCAGCATCGAACTTCGTAACTTGATTCAATTTGCGATAGTCAACGCAAAGACGTATGTTATTGTCTTTTTTTTCCGAACAATAACCATCGGCGAAGAATATGCAGAAGTGGATGGTTCGATTATTTGTAAATCTATCATTTCATCCAACTCCTTTTCAACCTGTGTTTGGAAATGTATAGGGATAGGATAAGGTCTAACCCTAATTGGAGTATGTTCAGTTAGAACAATGTCATGCTCAATGACATGAGTTTGTCCAGGGATGTCAGTGAGGACATCCTGAAATGTTTGTAACATAGACGAAACTTGTCGCCGTTCTCCTAGAGACAAATCAGGAGAAACAGTAACGTCTTTCCATGATTCACTAGAATGAAGTGGGATCATTGGAAGCGGAAGATTAACATCCGAAAAACTTGTTTCCTCATCCTGTATTACAGACAGTGATGAGTAATGACCATGTTTGACATGAGAATCGTCCGTTGCCTGGAAAATAGGCTGTAGATAGTCAGGACGTTCATGGAACTCCGTAAGCATATTGATGTGGAAGGTTTTATGCTTCCCGTTGATATCGACGATGTAGTCAACATCTGAAATTTTCGATATTATATCGTACGGACCTTTCCAACTAATAAGGAGTCTATTTTCACGACAAGGTAGCAAAACAAATGCTTTGTCACCAGGACAAAGTTGTCGTAAAGTTCTCTTCTTATTAGCAAATTGTCTTGCCTTCTGCTTAGCAAATTCAGAAGAGGACGTTGCCAATTTGCATGCTTCGATAATCTTCTGTCTCAGCGCGATGACATACTCGTAAGAAGATTTTGTGTCATCGTCAATATTGTCAGCTGTTATAAGATCATGCAGCAAAGACATTGGCCCGCGCGGTCGCGCGCCAAAGACAAGTTCAAAGGGAGAAAACCCTGTATGTTCATTGGGGACCTCTCTGTACGCGAAGAGGGCCGCGGGTAAAACCCTATCCCAATCTTGAGGATGATCCTCAGTTATCTTCCCTAATAAGTTCTTAAGTGTTCTATTTAGTCGCTCGACCATCCCATTGGACATAGGATGATAGATGCTACTCAAAGATCTCTCTATCTGTAGAGTAGACATTACTTGAGACATGGTATCCGATATCAGTTGGGTGCCATGATCTGATAATATTTCTCCGGGGAATCCCAGCCGAGAAAATATAAGCCAAAGAGCATCTGCAATGTCAGCGGTAGTAATGCTCTTTAGGGGGATAGCCTCTGGCCAACGTGTGCACATGTCTACACACGTTAAGATAAACTGATGTCCTCTAGCAGATTTGATCTTGAATGGACCAATGATGTCTATCGCCATTTTCTGGAATGGGCGAATAGGAATATCTGCAGCCTGAATAGGCGCAGCATGACGAGGACCTTTGGATTTGACTTCTTGACATACTTTACAGGATCGACAATAGATCCGTATGTCCTTGTTCACAAAAGGCCAAAAGAAAGCCGCAAGAACTCTTGACTTTGTACGGGAAAAACCCATGTGACCAGCACACTGAGAGTCGTGTGCATGTTGTAAGATCTTAACTCTCAAATTCTTGGGTACAAGAATCTGAGAATGACTTGACTTAGTGGAGTCTTGCACCATACGTACAAGTACGCCATTCTTCATTGTAATCCAAGATTTACAATTTGAATCTTTATTCGGATCACCTTTCGTTACAAGAGTGAAGAATTTCTTAAGAGTCGGATCTTCTTCTTGTTGTTTTATAAACGAGTCACGAGAAATTACCAAGGGATCATCTTGGTTATGCACTTCATTATCTTCAACAGATGAAGTTTCAGGCATATTGAGAGCTTGAGCTCTAGTGACTACCGCATTAGCAGATTGCATATTTTGATTTTCCTAAACGGAAATTTGCTCCGGAGTGCATTCTTTGACTCCGTGAATGAGACCGATGATAAGATCAGCGATCGGATTCGGCAAAAGACATGCGTGTACATCTCCTGTGAAGAAAGGAGTAGCAATCCTAATGATAGCGGTAGAGTATTTCTCTATGGTGCCGCCAAATGTTATGCATTTGACTACTTTGCCTGTAGAATGAGAAGGATCTATGAGTGACTGCCTAACCCCAATAGTTGTGCATCCAGAATCAAAAAGTACTGAAACTGGATTGTCATTTACTAAACCTTTGTGTAAGACAAGAGAACCTCTCCCATCATGCGCGATTGACGCAGGAAGAGCGGGAAGAGGATGGCCACAGCTTAAAGTAGACACTGTGGTTGGCTCAAATAATGTTTTGCATTGGGGGCACTGAGATGCTCTCCCAAAATCAAAAGCGGCACATGCCATATTATTAGAGTCATCATTATCTTTACTTTGTTTATAGGCTTCGTGGGACTCTTGCTGTGCAGAGTTCGCCTGGTAATGAGCTTTATGTTTTTTGAATTGTGCTCTACCTCTGTTATTATTGCCTCTGTACTTATCATTGTTTCCACTATTATAACCCCTACTCGGGTTTGAATCATAGCTCCTTTGGTTACTATCATCATATTCATTATAATGAGTATCTCGGTAATTATGATCCTGTTGTCTCCATGAAGGAAAACTTGGATAGTTTCTAGAATGACTTCCTTTGCGAAAGTTCCTGTAATTATGACCACCCCTGAATCGAGGGCTGTCAGCTCTTCTCCAGGTATTCGAAGAAGAACCCTGAAATGATTGGTTACCTTGGTTCTGATAACTGTAATAGTTACCTTTTTTATTAAACTTATTTTGAGGTCCTTGGAATTTGTGAGAGTGATTAGGGTTGTATGGTGTTGCAGAAGCAAATGGCATACCTTCTTTAACCTTACTGTTGCTAATAGCTACGTCCGGATGTGCAGTGACGTATTGGGTACAATACTGTTCCATTTTTTTTAGAGACTTAGGTTTACGCTCATGTAAGAATTCGAGGAAAGGTTTATTTATACTTGACATAATCTTGTCTCTGAGTATCAAGTCCATAAGGGCTTCATAAGTCTTTTCTGTTTTGGATAGCTCAATCCAACGATCAAATGTAAGACGTGTCCTTGCAATGAATTCTGAGAATTCTACACCTGCCTCAGGCACCATTGTCTTAAACAACTTCCGATAACCCTCTTCAGACAACTGATACTTCTTTAATAAGGCTGCCCTAATAACATCATAGTTATCTTTGTCAGCCTCTTCAACCAAACTTAAACTAGTCAGAGAATCACCTTTCAGATTTTCTGATAACTGGTTAGCATATTGTGATTTGTCCACATTATGGGCTCGACACGAGCGTTCAAATCTATTTAGCCAGAATGTTATGTCATCACTGGAAGGGTTGAACGCTGGTACCTTGACCTTGTAAGTAAAGGGTTTACCATTACCACCAGATGCTTGATTACCATCCCTTATGTTTGTTAACTTTAACTTTTCTAACTCAAATGCTAAAAGTTCTTTTTGGTGTTCATGTTCTCTTATTGCTTTTTTCTCTTGAGCTTCAGCTTGTAATTTTCTCTCTTCTGCAGCAGCTTGTAATTTTTTCTCTTCAGCAGCAGCCTCATCTTTTCTTTTCTCTTTTTCCATTTCCATCTGGAATCTTTTTTCATCAGTCTGTATCTGCAATTTCTTTTGTTCATACTCTCTTTGTAATTTTTTTTCCTCAGCTTCTAATCTTTTCTCCTCAATCAATGCTTTTCTTTCTTCAGCAGCTAATGCTTTGTCATATTGAGCAACTGCCCATTCTTCTAATTGCTGACCAGTCCTATCAAAAGCCCTGCCTTGTGTGATAAAATAATCTAATGTAGACATCTTGTCTAATAAGATCAGTAATTTGCAAAAGTAAATAAATTCACTTTCTTAGTCTTAATCAAAGACCTTGTATGATAACTTTGTAACCTGTGGAAAATAGTACTTAACTATCCCAATCACTGTGGGAAACAAGCCTTACAAAGGTCTTGTATAAATCCTTATATAATAACAGCTATAAGTTGCTGGTTCACTCTATAATATAAGTGCAGTGCACCAGAAATAGTGTTTTATATCATCAACTGTGTACCTTTAGTAAAAGCAATTAACTATCAGTTGATTCTTGTACATCAATTTATATGATCAACTATATTTTAAATAGTGTATGTCGATCAGGCACAAAACAAAACAGTTATACAGAAGAACATGAAAACATTTGCGGAAATGAAATAAATCAAATGGGAAAAACAATAAAAGATAAACCGCAAGAGGATAACAAATACAAATAACGCCACAGTATATAAATATAAATTGAGAATAGAACTGAAAGATAGAATAGGGTAGACAAACAAATTACAAACAAATCAAAACAAACTAAAGAACAGAGGAATATTACAAAAACAACAATGAGTACAGTCTTCACAGCTAACACTAATAGCAACAGCTGTCGCAGCAAATTTTCAATCAAGAAAATTGCACCTATAGAAACGCACACATCAGACCCTCTATTACGTGGGATACTCTGTTGTGTGACACCGCCCAACCAAAACAACAACCCGCTGGATACAAACAAATATCACATATAAATATTTAAACATAAATACATAAATGCATAAATAGTATGGCAATATGATGTAAATAGAGTGTTGCAGAAAGAATGTGTTGTAAAGAAGGCTCAGTTACACTGCCTAATAGTACAGTACTGTGGTACTTTATTAAACAAATACTTCTGGTCTAATTATTTTAAATTCAACACAGAAATAGAAGCTCCATCGTTGATGTGAATGATAACAATCGATGTAGGACTTCTCAGTTCAATAACACTTCCTTTCGCAAACACTGTCAAATATTCTCCAGTCCTGATGTGTGATGTTCTATGTTTCAACCAAGCTTGCTGTGTAACACTGTCAGTTGTATGGCAAATGTCCAACGAACCAAATGTCAACAAACGCTGACCTAGTTACTGCATACTCTCGACAGGACAGGTCACGCTGACATCACTGTAGAGTTGTACTGTTGATGTATTTGTGTGTCGTAACAGACCCCAAGGAACGTCTGGTCTCAGTAGTTTACTTCTCAATATGGTCACTGTGCAGGTTGACCCAGGAAGCTGGCACACCAGTTGTTAAATCCAGTTGTTAAACTCATACTGGCCAGTAGTTATTAAATCACGCTTTATTTGTTAAATGACGTGAATGTCCACCAGTTGATAAATGTAGATGTTGGGACTGGTGTAGTAAAGTGTAACGATTGTCAACTCATTAAACCCAGCACAGTTTTGGTCATACAGGTCATCTTGTCCTGGAACGTGATGAGGCTCCGACAAGAATGTGAGTGTAGACAATGAGTGTGTATATGAATGTCAGAACGCGAATGGTAGAATGATTCGATAGAGTTGACAGGTTGGTAGTACATCACTCATACTCACACTGTTCGAATTCAAGAAGTACTGGAACTACGGTGGTCTTTTTATAACATTTAATGGGACGCACACTTGGACAGTACGTGTATGGTTACAGGAACAAATGTCGACATAGACAGCATAATGTTGATCACAGGAATATCATCTTAAGTTAGCATTCATGCTTGGCAAATATCATAATGGAGCATTCGTAAATAAGCATTCAGAGTTCCATCATGTAAATCATCTGGCTTTACTGACTGGGCACGTCAGACCATAACCAATATATAGGAAGGCTCCTAGACCTAACCTCGTCTAGCGAATATCTCTTCACGTAAAGTTCAATATATATATTTTCCATAAAGATATAGGAATCCCAGACATGGGTTCTCACATGTAGCAGTGATCTCATGGTTCATCGAGCGATAGTACAGGCATCCCTTTTTCTCACTCGATAAATACAAAGTATATGGATTTCAACATGGCGGTGCTTCTCTCGTGAGCTTCACTCACTATTGGATACAGACCAAAATTGGTCATTCGTTAAATGTCCTCATTTCTTCATAGCTTCTATCATAGAGGTAATTGAATAATATCATATAATCTAGTGCTGATACATAGGAATGTCATCTTCCTTTGAATAAATATTCTTTTCAAAAGTACCACTGTGCATCTGCTTATCGACAACGATGGCGAAGCCCAAGTTCATAATAAATTGTGGTTTTACCTTTCTATGCGAAATATAACTTTGCCATTCCTTGGCAAAAGAGAATAAACACTGGGGTAAAGTACATACAACATGTCTAAATGACTATCACTTTTCCCCATCTACTTATAGATCACTTTTTCGGCGATAGGCCGGCTACAACAAAATTCGACATCCCGACAGGATGACAGCCATGAATCACACCCCTTGCTAGCGATACTTCCGCTGCATAGCCTTTGACCTTTTCTAGCGACAACCAACATAGTTCGACTTAGAAATGTAAAGATATCCATATATAAGGCAGACTCGTCCTACTCATACAAACACTACGTATAAATTCAGGCCATAGATATACTGAAGCAAGAACAATCTATTCCTACCCAGGCAAAGAATAAATCGCAGTAGGCCTAAATTCGTCCGCGGAATCCGATCGAAGATGACGGAACTCCTTTCAAGGGAAGTAACTCAAAAATGACTTCTCCTTAAGCACTTAAAAAAGGAAATACTTTGTTTACAAAATATTTGCGAACATAATAAGTATATAAATGTATTATATTGCAAGATAGTAAAGATTGCACTTTACAGATACCCATTATTGAAAGAATTAATACATTTTTAAACTCTGTCTTATTACATAAGGAATGGGGGAGGAATGGAGAACGAGGCTTATTTTGTGATAACGTTCTGTGTCGTATTCGTGCACTGTATTGTTATTATCACATTATACAATAAATCATAATAATATACAGCAAGCAGATAAACACTATAGATGAATGGCTAGACAGATGAATGGGTAAGCTTGTTGGTAGGCAGAGTGAGGAATAGATAGGAAGATGGATGGTACAGAATACAACTAGGGAGCAAATTTTAAGTCCCGCCTAGGGTGCTTTAAATCCTTGCGCCGGCCCTGGTTGAGTGATTGTGTCCCACAGTGTGAAAGATAATGAATGTATGAATGAATTTATTTTTGGCTAAAACTGCTCTTTGTCCATCTTTATTTTTCCTTCCTCGTGAAACAAAAAGCTGGAAATCTTTTTCCTGTTTGGTTTAATTGATGGCTTTAAGCAGGACAGCACGAGAAAAAAGCTTGAAAGTAAACGTCTAAAAAACGCAGTACAGATGGCAATGAAACAAAATATATTCTGTTATCTGAGAATGGTCCTACTTTTTTAAACTGTTGTAAGCTGCGCACTTCCTGTAAACAAATTATATTCTAAAGAGCGAGAGCACGGTGACCTAAGATTCGAGTTAAAGCGACACGATCATGACATCAGGAACAGCCGGGAAGAGACGTATAGAACATTTTAATAATAATATTATTACTGTAGTTATATTGAGAATAAAACTATTACGAAGAGAAGGAGACGATAATAACGAAGAGTAAAAGTATGCTGGAGAAAAGAATAATGCAAAAATATGAAGAAGAGTTAGATGAAAATGATGCTGAAGAAAATGCGAAAAACAAGATGACGATCTGGACAAAAAAAGAGGAAGTCGAAAAGGAGGAAGGAATGAAAAAGTCAATGAAGACGACGAAGAAGATGCGGAAGAAGTAAAATAAAAACTAAGAAAAGAAGACGAATGTGAAGTAGATGAAGCACAAGTCGATAAAAAAGAAGAAAAGGTGAAGAGGCAGAGGAAGAAAAGGGTAAAGTAAAGAGGAAGGTGGAAAAAAGAAGAAATAGAAAAATATAAGATACAATGGTGAAGACAGAACATGACGAAGATGAAGACAAAGAAGAGGAAGAGATAGAATAAGGCAATAAAAATGGGGAGGAGGAATTAGTAATCAAGAAGAAGAAAACGTGAAGGAAAGACAAGAAAAATGACAAAAACAATTAGACAAAATATTCGACTTAGCGATGCACGTTTAACGCTTTCAGGGACATAATTTACCGGTTTCAAGGACCAAATTGGGGGGGGGGGGGGCCGCTAGAACATGTGAACAGAATGATTTGAAAGGCAGTTATGGTGGCTTGGTTGTCTCGGGAATCAGACATGAATAACTGCGCCTCGTTTCCTAGCTGTCTCAGAAAATGTTTGGCATCTTACAGTTTTTACATAATAACGGTACACGAAATAGGCGAAACTACACACAGGCACTCACACATACAGTTCAAATATTTAATTCATTATATTTACAATAATTTGACAAAATGTATGATTCAACTTTCAAGTATCGAGAACCGAATACATAGACACTAGGGGCCTACATATCCAAATTATAACCCATCAGAGTCTGAACGGGATAGTTTTATTCCTCAATTTAATTTTAAAAAATTCACTTGCAGCTGCTACAATCTGGGCAACTATTTAAAACAGCAGTAAAATTACAATAAAACAAAAGTAGTGTTTTTAATAAACAATTAAAGAGTGATCAACATTTTTCTACAACGCCTTCTCCTTCTATGCTTAAGCCCTCTTTATGTTCCTTGACAACGACTCGTTGCTAAGTATGGCTGAAAGTAAGCACAATCAGTGGTCGGGTCCCTAGTCTGTATTCAGAACACAAAGTAAGACATAAATTATGCCTGTCTTATTAAAGTTTACGTTTAAACGGACGGCAAAGTGACTAGCACCAGACATCGACAAATTAACTCGTGCCCTTACGAAGCTAATCACAGTCAACAATTAACGCGAAGTGAAGTGTGTCTAAGGACAGGTTGTGGTCCCAGGTTAGTTAAAAAAAAGTAATAATTTATGACTTGTCAGTATGCACCGTAAACCTTTGATAGATTGTTATTGGTGTAGTTGCAAATACTCGTTGGCATCAAGGAATGGTAATAAATTAAATCATTTCGACGTAACAGACGGCATATAGCCGGCGATCGTGCACAACGACGATAAATGTGCACATCAGATATATCAGTTGTGCATCAGACCCCCAGAAGCCATTTGGAGCAGAAGTATATCTATTTTTAGTGTACTATTTCAGCTAATTAATGGAAGAAATCTGCACCTGATTTTAAAATCGAAGAACCTTACTGTGCACAACGTCTATAAGAAATTATTATTGATTATTTCCTACTAAAGTGAAAGAAGTATGAACAACAGAGAATACCAATATTAGATTATTTACAGGCATGCAATTCATGAAATTTTATGTTTAATTTTAATGTTTTACTGTTATCTCAGTCACTTCTTTTTCTAGTAGTGATGTCAGCCCCTTGTTTCTTTCTTTTGTTTTATTTGTTATGTCAGTGTCTCTCATGTTCTATTCATTTAAGAATTTCTTTGTTTTCCTCTTTCAGTTCTGGACAAGAAGTAATAACAAAGATAGACCTGTTAAATAGAACAAGACAATCAATACAAAAGAGTGACAAGAAGAAGTGGATATAGATGACATACATGCTCCAAAACAATGTTACTTACTTAGTCATTCCCCTTCTACCGTGAGGTGTAGAGGTTTGGAAGAGAGAGCGCCAGACTATCCTATTGGCTGTCTTCCTCCTGGCATGGTTCCATTCTATTCCTCGGTCCTTCAAAGATAGTCAAATGTTGTCCTCCCAGTGGACTCTGGGTCATCCTGGGGATCTGGATCCCTGGCTCTGTGTTTCCCATGCTTGTCATGATAGCCGATCTTCTCCCATTCTGCAGACATGGCCAAACCATCTTAGTTGGGAGTGTTCTACTTGGGTCTGTAGGGGGTGGGATTTTAGGCCTTGACGTTTCGTCTGGTTGTGGACCATGTCTCTTCTTGTTACTTCAACCACCTTCCTCAGATACCTCATTTCTGAGGTTTGGATCTGGCTTTTGTGGGTTGTAGTCATTGCCCATGACTCGCATCCATATGTCAAGACTGGGACATAGGTGGAGCGGTATACAGCCATCTTCGTTTTCTTACCAACCTCTCTCTTGCTGAGGAATCCTCGATTTATGGCCTGAAAAAGTCTCCCAGCTGCTGCTTTTTGAGTGGCCAACTCTTCTTTGATGCCTCCCTTTCAGTCTATAATAGCTCCGAGGTATTTAAAGTGGTCGACCTGCTCCAGGACCTGTTCTCCCAGCTTAATCTGGATGTACTCTTTCTTCTCGTGATATCACCATGGATTTTGTTTTAGAGCTGCTTATGACCATCCCTCTCTTCTCCAGCTCTTCTAAAACAACCACAGCATGTCTCTCTAAAAACAAGGACTGAATGAAAGCCTTTGCTGTTCTCAACAACATTTGGAAGTCTTCCCAGTGCACAAACACCAAATTAAGACTGTATGAGAGCTGTGTACTTTCTGTGCTTCTCTATGGTGCGGAATGTTGGAGAGTAACAGAGAAGGAAATGTCAAAACTGTCCTCCTTCCACACAAATGTATGTGACCCCCGACGATGATAGGGGAAAAGAGAAGGAGAAATAGGAGGGTGGTGGAAGAGGAAGCCAAGGTAGCTGAAGATTTATGGGCAGAAATGAAAGGACAGTCCAAAATAAGAATAGGTAACAAACAACTATTGCAACTCTGTGTACCAGATGGGAAGACATGACTGAAGAAGACATGAACAGTTTAAGAAATTAACAAAATATATTTGGATAGAGAGATTCTGACAAGATATTAATATCAAAGGCTTAAGTAGAGAGAGACATGAAACGACAAGACAACACAATAGACATATAAAAACTAAGCACACAGTTATTCTACTTATTAGTTATTTTAAATGCTTTGCCATTGACTTGTACGTCTGATATGATTGAGTTATTTATCAGCAAAGAAAAATGATCCAAGCTAGTTCAGCGCACAAAGACCCATGTTGATGTAGCACACACAGATCCAAATTAGTGTAGCACACACAAATCCATGTTGGTATAGCACATAAAGATCCTTGTTAGTATAGTACATAGGGAGCCGCGGTAGCATAGTGGTTAGTGCACTGGCTTCCTAGCTCAGTGGTCTATGGTTCGATCCCCAGATGAGGTGGGATATTTTTAGGCCGCAAACGGCTCCTGGGTCGACCCAGCCCCAACTGGGTACCAGAACAACTCTGGGAAGGTTAAGGCGGCCGGCATGATGCTTGACCACATCACCCCTAGTGTGCCGATGGTCAAGAAAATATGGGCCTAACACCATATTCCCAATATGCCTCAATGGGCGTGTAACGGGATCCTTTACCTGTTTTTTTTAATAATACATACAGATCCATGTTAATATAGCACAAACAGATCCATGTTAATATAGCTGATGCATATGTATGTTAGTATAGCGTGTTAATATCACACACAGATCCATATTAGTATAGCACACACAGATTCATGTTTGTTAGCACACACAGATCTATGTTAGTCTAGCACACAAAGATCTATGTTAGTCTAGCACACAAAGATCTGTGTTAGTCTAGCACACAAAGATCTATGTTAGTCTAGTACACAAAGATCTATGTTAGTCTAGCACACAAAGATCTATGTTAGTCTAGCACACAAAGATCTATGTTAGTCTAGCACACAAAGATCCACATTAGTGAAGCACTGAGCAGTCTGTGTTAGTGAAGCACAGAAATCATTTGTTTTAAACATGTGCATCACTTAGTATGTTGATCTGTTTCAATGTTGTTTATGTTTTTTGGTAACTGTATGATGTGAATGTGGCTTTATGTTTGGTGTTTTGATGTTGTCTATGTTTTCTGGTAACTGTATGATGTGAATGTGGCTTTATGTTTGCTATTTTGATTAAATTAAAAGTACTGTGACTAATATTGTATATTAATTATAGCGCTGTAGTATATTTAAAGGTCCATTCTGAATTTCTGTATCAGTCAGAAGTCATCTGATTGAGGATGCCAGAACAAGTCAACCTGGACAAATCAGAAAACTTTGATGAAGAATTCCCTGAAAATGTCTCTATTAATGACTTGTGTGACTGTGGGTAAGTATGCCAGTGTGAGGACTTTGCCAGATAACAAATGCCTTAATTCTATTTTTTTAATTATTGAGCAATAGAAATATTTAACAAATTACAGATCAGATAACAAATGACTTAATTTTATTTGTATATTATGAAGCAATATAAATATTAAACAAATTACAGATTAGATAACTTAATTCTATTTTCATATTATTGAGCAATAGAAAAATTAAACAAATTATAGATCAGATAGCAAATGACTTAATTATATTTGTATGTTATTGAGCAGTAGAAGCATTAAACAAATTACAGATCAGATAATTAATGACTTAATTATATTTTTATATTATTAAGCAATATAAATATTAAACAAATTACAGATCAGATAACAAATGACTTAATTCTATTTTCATATTATAGAGCAGGACCGAAGATGCAGCAAAAGTAATAAATGCAGTCAGTGACCCATAGCTTGACTGCTTGCGTTAGGGTCAGCGAACCAGAGCTGACCAAGACCTTATTCCACCTCCAAGTGGTGGACTGGTGGTCCTGGAAAGAAGCTGCATCACTGCAGTCTCGATTGAAGAGGGAAGGCAAACCCGGTCCCAAAAAATGCCGTGCTGAAGTCGGATGTGTCGGCTAAAAGGTGCAAATATTGCAGCGTCGCTGTAAACACAACGCTACCAATGTCCTTTTCAGTACGAACAAAGAAGGAAGAAGAATGTTATTGGGCAATAGAAACATTAAACAAATAACAGATCAGATAACAAATGACTTTTCTACTTTTATTTTATTGAGCAATATAAACATTAAACAAATTACAGATGAAATAAAAAAAATTACTTAATTCTATTTTTATATTATTAAGCAATATAAATATTAAACAAATAACAGATCAGATAACAAATGACTTAATTCTATTTTTAAATTATTGAGCAAAAGAAGCATTAAACAAATAACAGATCAGATAACAAATGACTTAATTCTATTTTTAAATTATGAAGCAAAAGAAGCATTAAACAAATAACAGATCAGATAACAAATGACTTAATTCTATTTTTAAATTATTGAGCAAAAGAAGCATTAAACAAATAACAGATCAGATAACAAATGACTTAATTCTATTTTTAAATTATTGAGCAAAAGAAGCATTAAACAAATAACAGATCAGATAACAAATGACTTAATTCTATTTTTAAATTATTGAGCAAAAGAAGCATTAAACAAATAACAGATCAGATAACAAATGACTTAATTCTATTTTTAAATTATGAAGCAAAAGAAGCATTAAACAAATAACAGATCAGATAACAAATGACTTAATTCTATTTTTAAATTATTGAGCAAAAGAAGCATTAAACAAATAACAGATCAGATAACAAATGACTTAATTCTATTTTTAAATTATTGAGCAAAAGAAGCATTAAACAAATAACAGATCAGATAACAAATGACTTAATTCTATTTTTAAATTATGAAGCAAAAGAAGCATTAAACAAATAACAGATCAGATAACAAATGACTTAATTCTATTTTTAAATTATGAAGCAAAAGAAGCATTAAACAAATAACAGATCAGATAACAAATAACAGATCAGATAACAAATAACAGATCAGATAACAAAATGTCCTTTCATTATTTACCCAAGGAGCATAGATCTTCAACTGATTCATACCAAGCCTTGCTGTCCTGTGTCATCCATTAATGTTCTCTTGATCCCTTTCATTTCTGTCACCAGTTTTATTCTTCGTGTGTTTTTGTATCTTTGTTATCAGCAGGTTACCTCAGTGTGTGACCTACCCCACATCAGTGTCTTTCTGGCTTCTTGTTCCTTTGGAGCATGTTTGGTTCTTTCCGTCAGCTACACATTGGTGATCTTGTCGTACTGCTTCAATCCTTCCATTCTACATCAGCTACATATTGGTGATCTTGTCGTACTGCTTCAATCCTTCCATTCTACATCAGCTACACATTGGTGATCTTGATTTACTGCTTCAATCCTTCCATTCTACATCAGCTACACATTGGTGATCTTGTCGTACTGCTTCAATCCTTCCATTCTACATCAGCTACACATTGGTGCTCTTGTCATACTGCTTCAATCCTTCCATTCTACATCAGCTACACATTGGTGATCTTGTCATACTGCTTCAATCCTTCCATTCTACATCAGCATTCATTTGTGAAAGTTGTATCTTCTTGATGGTCATTTTTGTTGTTGTTGACCATGTTTCAGAGCTTTATATCTCACTGGGTGTTTACTTGTTTTGTTTTTCTCATAATCTCATTTTACATATTTGACAAGTGTTGGTTTTTATTTGTTGTTCCTTCATCAGTTTCCAGGCCTGACTTTAATGAAAGGTTGTAAACAGCTGAACAGGAATATTTATTACTTCCCTTTAACACAAACTCTTAAGAGAATGAAAGCAATTAAAGTATTACAACTTCACCGTCCTTTGTTATTTGTTCAGAGATGCCATCTTTACATTATCAGTTGAATGTGTTTTGAGAATTTGTCTCATCATTATCAGTTGAATGTGTTTGGAGAATTTGTCTCATCATTATCAGTTGTGTTCAGAGAGGCCTTCTGACAGAAGATGTGATGAAGGATATCAGTCAGTTAACATTCACGAGTGAATGAAAGGACATGTGTCAGGTGCTCTGGAAAAGCCAGTAATGTTTTAGCATATGGGATGTCAAGATAGAATGTGAAGAATATTGAAAATATAGATTTTCAAATGTTTACATTTGATCAAACTTCACATTCTCTGCCATCAAATGGTGGAAGTTACATTGATCATGATCTGAAAAATGTTTTATACACATGTGACAGCATTAATTTTTCGAAAAAATCATTATGGAGCTGAATTTGAGATCTA
The DNA here is from genome assembly GCA_024509875.1 of Oreohelix idahoensis. Lineage (NCBI taxonomy): Eukaryota > Metazoa > Mollusca > Gastropoda > Stylommatophora > Oreohelicidae > Oreohelix > Oreohelix idahoensis. The sequence goes on from JAMPIV010012421.1 coordinate 148,100, forward strand.
TCATCAAACACACTTAATCTCTGATATACTATCTTCACACATACATAATCTCTGGTATACCATCTTCAAACATACATTTTTTTTTTTTTTTTTTGCGTTCGCCCGCTAATACTCGAGGCGAAATCTCAGGTTATTATTTTATGTCTAATCTGACATTGATTTTACGTGAGTATCCCTTTATTTCTTGTACAGAGACAGGTGTCCCTCGCCATTCAGGCAAATACTCGCTGATTTCGGAGGTACCCATTGCAGCTGGGTCGGCTCAGGAGCCGCCAGTCCCTGGTCGACGACACTCCTTCAAATGTCCTCGCCAGGTCTCGAGTTAATCCAGTCCAAATCCCGGTCGACGAAAAATCCTCAAATGCCGTCGCCCGGGTTTGATCCTGTATCACCCGGTCGCCAGAGCGGTGTTGTAACCACTACGCTAGCGCGGCTCCCCAAACATACATAATCTCTGATATAATATCTTCAAACATACATAATCTCTAATATACTATCTTCAAACATACATAATCTCTGATATACTATCTTCAAACATACATTATCTATGACATGCTATTTTCAAACACAAATAAAGAGTGGAAACTTGAGGCCTGTAAACAGTAAATACATAAATATTACACTCATTAAGGTATGTTTCAGGCGCGTGTGAGAAATCAAGAAACAGAAAACTAGACATCAGAAAAACAACAGGAGTGAGTGGCTTACTGAAGAATCGAACCCAGGACCTACTGAATGTGCAAATGATCCCTGTCTTCGAAGCACCATTTTGTGTGTGCCTAGCTGGCAGGCATGATAGTGTGATTCACTTCTGTAGCAAGGCGGGGGTGCCGTTCAGAAGGTCCTGGGTTCACTTCTCCGGTAAGCCACTCACTTCTGTTGTTTTTCCGTTATCTAGTTTTCTGATTCTTGATTTCTCATAGCAGTTTACATCTCTTCTTGACTGTGCAAATTACTGGGAGATGGCGATAGACCTACCTGGTCAAGAGGCACATCCAGAGAGTATCAGAAAATCTCAAAGACGGCCGGATATAGTGCTGCATTCTTGATCATCGCAGAAGGTTATATTGATTGAACTGACCATGCCATTTGAATCCAGATTAGATGAGCACCATTCGTTCAAAGCAGCAAATTATAGTGATCTGGCTGCGGATCTGAGACACAATGGGTTCACTGCAAGGGTCATAGCTGTTGAGGTGGGTGCAAGAGAGCTCATGACTGCATCAGTGTATGATTTATTGAAACTGTTGGGGCTGAGGGGACAGTCAAGAACAAGGGCACTGAAGAGGCTTAGTGAAACTGCAGAAAAGGCATCTTGCTGGCTGTGGAACAACTGCAATGGGCTATGGAACTTATGACAGTAAAATCTAGCCCCACCTGAGGTATAGGAGACACCCTGATATTGAAATTTTTCTAAGTCCGCAATACACTGAGTTTTTCGTTGTATTGGTGAAAGGATGGCGGTTCTACAGGTAACCCACAGTGTTTTATATGAGGTATCGGGTGCAGTTAGATTTCAGTTGCCAGCTTGTAATGGCTTCATGCTTCATCAGCTTCACACAGGTGTGTCAGTGGTGTGCTGCGGAACAACCGCAATAATTTGTCTTCACTTTGTTACTTTCACAATTGCCTCCGGCTGGTGGAATTGTGGATTTTAATGCTGCAACCAAGGTAGAATGGGTTCATTTTCTAATAAGACAACAGGAAGCTGAGACACTTAGGAGTTATAACCCAGTTTTGGTGAACCCACTTTGTCATCCTCATTCATAATGCACTTATACAGAAGAACCAAAAATGTTTTTATTTATATTGATGAAATAAAAGCAGTCAGTGAATATAATACTAAAAATATAGATTATTATTTATAAAAATTTATATAATTGTTGGAATAAAAGTGATCGAGACTATAAACAATTTTCAATAAAAAATAAAAACCAGACTTTAGACTCGACTTGAAATCTACTGTTAGGGACTTGATACTCAACTTGAGGCTTGTACTAGGAGGCTTGAGACTTGATAGGAAAGACTTGAAAGCAGCTCTAGAAAATTCATCACATACTTATATGAGAGAGAAAAAATATAAAATAAAGTAACAAAACAGCAACTAGTCAGTAAAATAATGAAATAGCAACAGAACTTTAGAGAACCAGGTAGCATCTCTACCTTCTTTTATGTTGTTTTGTCTTCACTGTATTTGTCCTCTAATTGAATTTGTTTTAAATGTTCTATAAAAACTTTATCATTTTCAAACCCTATAGTCGTCACAAGTGTCACCACAAACCTGTCCAGCAACAAGACAGAGGACCTTTTCCACAATCTGACTACATGTCAACATATACAGCTATCCAACACCCAAAACCAAGATCATCAAAACGTCCACTTTTGAGGATACAAGAACCTTTTCATTACCCCATGAACTTCTCAACCAACCAGAGAGATGACTTTAAAAATTATGGAAAGGTGGAGAGAACAAAACCAGTTACTCAAGTAAGCATATCAGTTTTTTGTACTCATTTAAGTGGTGACATTTTATGTTGTGCTCATTTTTATGGCCTCAACTGTAAACTTTACTTCTGTAAGTAAATACATTTGTTTAATTACTAGCTATGTGTCTCTGATGCCTCATGTAGTTGCCACTAATGAAACCACTTATGCAGGGGCATGTAACCAGTACCAGCTGTGGTGCCTCATGTAGTTGCCACTAATGAAACCACTTTTGCAGGGGCATGTAACCAGTACCAGCTGTGGTGCCTCATGTAGTTGCCACTAATGAAACCACTTTTGCAGGGGCATGTAACCAGTACCAGCTGTGGTGCCTCATGTAGTTGCCACTAATGAAACCACTTATGCAGGGGCATGTAACCAGTACCAGCTGTGGTGCTGGCTCCTTGCTCCTCAAGGAGCACAAAGGAAAATGTTGATATGTCTCTGAACATATTTTTACATATGATCACTAGCCTTCAAGTGATACATGTCTCTGAACATATACGTATTTACATATGATCACTAGCCTTCAAGTCATACGCAGTTGCTACATGGTAGTTAAGTTTATTTTTGTTTTCTTTCTACACTGTTTTCTATTTTACTTCATTTCTCTGTCCTTTCAGCTTTTTCTTGTTTGTTTGTAGTCTTTTGTATCTGGCTGAAAGAAAGAACAGTGGCATGTATATTTGATATGGCCATAAAAATAAACACGGTAATAAGGGGTGAGGGTTAGGGTTTAGGAAATCCTAAACTTAACTCTAAACCCTAACCTTAATCCTAATTCAAATGACATGGGTGACTTATTTGAATGGCATTGAAGAACATGTCCCACTATTCTTCTCTTCAGCTGTCTTTGTATGTTTGTTCGTTGTTGAAAATGTATATCAGTTCATTCAGAAGTTTTGTTTTTAATGCACCAGAAAGCTTACTACTTCCATTTACATCTGGCTTAATTTTTCTAATTTTTTTTTAACAAGATAAATGAGTTGAATAGAGGTAGAAAAGTCCGGAATCTATTTATATCTCATTCTTTTATTTACTGTAACAGATAGACAAATATGAACCATCCAGGCAACCACTAGAGGGGGTGACCTGTTATTCTCAAGAATTTACACCAAAACTGGTGAGTGGACAGGAAGGCTGCATGAAGACAAACATTTATATCAGTGGTTCTAAAACTGAGCAAACACACACACACACACATTCCTTCCTTGTGGGAGCTTGGGGGTGATGGTGTGAGGCTAGGAGGCTGATATAACATCAGCCAAAAAGTAAAATTTAACATTTTATGTCATCAATTCCAAATGCCTTTTTTCTTGAAATTTCTATTCCTTTTTTTTAAGATATGTATATCTGCTTATAGTATATGCAGTAACACTTAGCGAGTAGATTGTGATTTAGTAAGCACAAGTAGGCACACTAAGCCACAAGGTGCGTCTCAGACTCCTGTTATTTTTTTTCCATGTATCAATGTGGAACTAATTTCTTGAACTGTACTGGCAGTGAAACAGAAACCAGCTAGATGTCAGAAAGGATCTGTGTTGAATATTAACATTTTCACAGCTAGAGAACTTCTCAATGAATCAATCATTCAATACCCTATAGCTGAGCTAGAAGCATTAACCTTCAACAAAAAGATAAGCCAAGTCCTTCTATCTCGTGAAATCAGCTCAAGATCTTTCCAAGTCCTGTACAGCAGTTTCATTTATGTCTGAAGCTCTTATCTCCCTTCTTCATCTGTTCTTTAATCTGCCTCTACTTCTCTTGTAATGGGGATTCTGGGACTTTATAACTCATCGAAAAATCTCAAGATCATTCTTCACGTTAATAATATTTAGGTTTGCACACATTTTTTTTAAGAGTTTTCTCTCTCTCAGGATTATTTTTTTATCTCAGGATTGAAAGATACATTAGCTCTTTTTATCTTAGAATGCACTTCAATAGGTATAGGTATTAACATTAATCAATTTTATATGATGCTTTTAAGGGGGAACACCCACCCAGAAATGGGTTATCTTTTTAAAAAATTAACAGGAAAATAACTAACAAACTTGTTGACATAAAATTTGGCCACATGTTACAAGAGATATTATATTTTATGATGAACAAAGTTTACTTTATAAATTTTAATGTTTTATATGAAAATAATTAATTAACATGAAGTGATGAAAAAAAAAAGAAAGGAAAACCCCCAGTGCACCTGGGAATGAATTTCACTCACATAAAAGGTGCAAAGAATGCCAAACCAGCAGATGATGTGCATAACATCCCTACCTATGGCGTGAACCACCCAAAAATGTCTACCCCAATGAGTTTTGTAGATATGGCTCTTGCAATATGACCCTTTTAAATAGCACAAATTTAGAACTTTGTATAGCAATATCTCTGTTTCTATACCATGTAAGAAAAAAGTGGAAGTTCATGCCATAAAGGATAACATGGGCTATAAGTGTGCAAAATTTGAAGGCTATAGCTTTAAAATTGTAGAAAATATCACCGGAACTGTGAATCGCAAGCCCTGTTTTCGTTAAAGTTTAGTTTTTAAAATGTTAAAACACTTATCTGATTCTCTTTGAACATTGATAACTCATAAACTATTACAGATAAACACATAATTCAAAAAGAATATCAAAGTAAAAAGGCTTATAAATATTTAAAACACAATTATTATATGAAAATCAAAAATAACCTTCAAAATCTTAAACATAAAACTTTTTTTGCAACAAATGCATTGTTTCATTTAGAGTTACATTTTGTAAATTCATTGCAGAAAGATTGATTCTTTCTAAAATATCAGAAAGAGGGGGAATTAATATGAGGCCAAATACTTTGAATGTTATCAGTAGACAGTTTCAGAGTCAGCCAATCTGGGCCGAAGAAGCTGACCTCATTTTGATTTCATTGTCTAAAATATTCATTGTTTGAAATAGTCATTGGGTGAAATATTCATTGTGTGAAACATGCAGTGCTTGAAATATTCACTGTTTAGAATATTCATTTTTTTTTAAATGTTCATTGTTTGAAACATTCATTGTTTGAAATATTCATTGTTTGAAATATTCACTGTTATAAAGCAAACAAAAGTTGGATAAATATCTAAACAATAGAAAATGATCAGTTTCTGAGATGAGAAAATATACTAGTGGAACTTTACTCTGATATTTGATCTATTTTATCTCTCGTCTGTTATAATTTTTACTGTAGCTGAAGGTGCACTCTGAACCACTTCAGCATCACACAGACAGACAAGATCTAATTCATCAGGGGCTGGCAAAATTTGATGATTCAACCAGCAACAGAGAGCACTTTAAGAGATGGGTATCTCAACCACGTCTTACTTTTGGAGAGTTGCCAAGTTTCACTGGTATGAAGCATCTTGACTTGACTTCTCACATTTTATGCTTTGTTAATCTGTCACTTTACTTGACTTCTCAGTTACACATTTTGTGCTTTGTTAATCTGTCATTTGACTTGACTTCTCACATTTTGTGCTTTGTTAATCTGTCACTTGACTTGACTTCTCAGTTACACATTTTGTACTTTGTTAATCTGTCACTTGACTTGACTTCTCAGTTACATATTTTGTGCTTTGTTAATCTATCAGTTCACTGACTACTCAGTTATGCTTCATTAATTTGTCACTTGATTTAACTATTTAGTATTAAATTTGTGCTTCATTAATCTATCATTTTGTAGAATGACTCAGTTATACTTCATTAATCTGTCAGTTTAAATAACTATTCAGTATAACATTTGTGCTAAATTAATTTATCACTTCAAAGTGCTGCTCAGTTTGGTTTGGTCTGGTTTTAAAGACCATCTTCATTGCACATGGACAACTCCATCAGTGCTCCGATCTCCTCCCTTAGATCACACAAGGAGGATCTCAGTACAGTGCACAAACTCCATAGCACTGGGAGAATCCCAATGTGTTTATATAGGAATCACACGTTCTATAAATATTTTTGTGGTTGGTAGGTTTTTAATTAGTAAATTTTGCCAGGGTAGTGACCTTAATGCCTACTCTTTACAATTTCCAACTGCCGTGGGATTTTTAACATGTGCAACTTGCACACGGGACCTCCAATTTTTTTGCCCTTATCTGAGAAGGCTAGGCATCTGATCTCACTACCCAGGAGACCAGGAAAAGACATCATTAGGACCACTGGTTCTGAAAAAAAAATAATTCCATAAATTATATTCCCTCTACTGGGAATTAAACCCGGTACATCTATAATTCGAGGCGGATGCCATACAGCTAAGTTATACTTCATTAATCTATCATTTTTTTTTAAATATTTAGTTAAACATTTGTGCTTTGTTGATGTCACTGAAATTATCCAGGTGTATGGCTTCTTATGAAAATCAAAATAATAAGAATGCATTACTTAATACTCTCAAAAGTTTACTGTGCAAAAGTTGTAAATTGTATTTTAATTTTGCCTTTTAATAAAAAATAGAGTGACACCTAAGCACATATGCAATGCATATTTCTTTCAAAAGCCATAACTCTAATTAACACATTAACTACCGCAAGCCGCTGTCAGCGGCTCACAAAATAATCACATTTGGACCGCAAGCCGCTCAGAGCGCCAATCTAATTTTAGTAATAAAACGAATGAAAAATGTACTGAAACACTCTCTGATCTGGTGCGAGATTTTAAGTTGCCACCGGAAAACAAATTCCCAAAGCATGGTTGTTGTAGAACACTGGAAAATTGATACTATGTTCATAATTTTCAGCGTTTTGGGTTAGTTACCAAATCGTGTAAAACTGTTTACCATAGCAACTAGTGATATGACTACAAAAAATGAGTGTACATCTCGTCTAACGGCTGAATAGGATAGAAACGTGTTTCAACAATTGACTGATAGATCTAGCGACGAGGACGAGTGAAAACGGTGTGCACATTGATTGAAATTGTGATTTTGATAGAGATGGGGCGCAAGCAGTTATAATTGTGAAAATATTGCAAGGCCTCGGCCATCGGAGGGCCGTTAAATAACAACAACCTCTATTACAGTTACAACCGGTGTTTATTGTAATAGTACATTCATTTATCTTTAAAATGACGTGTAATTCATAAAAATCTGTAAACAATTACGAAAACTACAGCTTACTTTGTGCAAACATCTACAGGATGAAAATGGGAAAAAAATTTAATTCGGCCACAGTGTGTTTTTCAATTCGGTAGTTAATGTGTTAACCTAACAGAGGGCACATCATATATCTATTGAACCTAACACAGAAGTCATAATTATGACAAATCTATTTAACAAAATAGATACTAATATCACAACGTTATTTAACTTAGTAGAAGCCACTACATCATAGCTCTGTTTAACCATACAGAAGACACTAAATTGTAGCTGTATTTAACTGAACACAAGCCACCACTGTGCATTATAGTCTAGTTTAACCTAACACAAGTCACTACACCAAAGCTCTATCTAACCTAACAGAAGCCACTACATCAAAGCTCTATCTAACTAAAAGAAGCCAGTACATCATAGCTCTATCTAACCTAACAGAAGCCAGTACATCATAGCTCTATCTAACCTAACAGAAGCCAGTACATCATAGCTCTATCTAACCTAACAGAAGCCACTACATCAAAGCTCTATCTAACCTAACAGAAGCCAGTATATCATAGTCCAGTTTAACCTAACAGAAGCCACTACATCATAGCTCTGTTTAACCTAACAGAAGCCACTACATCATAGCTCTGTTTAACCAAATAGAAGACACTACATTGTAGCTGTATTTAACTGAATACAAGCCACGACTGTACATCGTAGCCTAGTTTAACCTAACAGAAGCCAATATCATAACTCTATCTAACCTAACAACTGCACTCTGCTATAATTCACCAAATCAGAAAAGTTGTTTTAAACATTTAAAAATATATTTTCACAGTTTGTTTGCCTTTGTTGATAGGTGACTGCTGATGTTAAAATGTGTCCATGATCACCATGTTTACACTGTAGTTACCTAAGGATCATGGGCCTTTAACAACCTGACCCCCCATTCTTCCTGTTGCTCATGGTCTGTCCATGTCTTCTTGATCCCTTTTTGTGTTTATAGCCATGTCCCTACCACGTGTGATTTTTGTGTTTATAGCCATGTCCCTACCACGTGTGATTTTTGTGTTTATAGCCATGTCCCTACCACTTGTGATTTTTGTGTTTATAGCCATGTCCCTACCACTTGTGATTTTTGTGTTTATAGCCATGTCCCTACCACTTGTGATTTTTGTGTTTATAGCCATGTCCCTACCACTTGTGATTTTTGTGTTTATAGTCATGTCCCTACCACTTGTGATTTTTGTGTTTATAGCCATGTCCCTACCACTTGTGATTTTTGTGTTTATAGCCATGTCCCTACCACTTGTGATTTTTGTGTTTATAGCCATGTCCCTACCACTTGTGATTTTTGTGTTTATAGCCATGTCCCTACCACGTGTGATTTTTGTGTTTATAGCCATGTCCCTACCACTTGTGATTTTTGTGTTTATAGTCATGTCCCTACCACTTGTGATTTTTGTGTTTATAGCCATGTAATCCGAGTTATCGAGACTACAATTTGTTAGGAGTTGCCTTCTCTTGTATAGAGACACGTTCGGTCTATAATTTCTTGAACGAAGCGTGACCACATCTCCTTATTTGGTAGTATCAGTCAACTATGGTAGATGTCTGAAACCTTTCTTAACGCTTCTTTTCATGACCATAAAAGGCGCGACTGTGTAAGACTTTTATCTCGAATGTTCTTCGAATCGTCTTATTGTGAACGGCAACTCAGAGATTGTCGTTCTGCGCATGTCAAACCGGGAGTTCGTTCTGTGTGTTCCGCCCAGTTGGGGCAGTTTAGAAATGGTTTAAGAAGCGAGCAGACGCAACTGCGTCTTGTGATTCTCTGAGGGAAATACAGTGTCTTAGTGAGTTAGTTAGCTAACTAGACTATTTCCCAGTATTATGCAGCCTGCCTGGAGGCATATGTTCATGGTTGATTTTCCGAAATAAGGTAATTCCTCTTGTATCGAACTTTATGCTATCGTCTAGAGGTTCGTCATTTTGTCGCCTATTTGCTCGCCTGTGTGATGCAAAATGGAGAGGTACTTTGACTAGGATTAAGTCACCGGTATCTGTATACCTGAACTAGTTAAATATATATGGGTCGCTCTAGACCAACAAGACTGTTGTCTGTGTTCCAGGATTCGTTATATCAGAGATCACGTCCAAGTCAGATGGTTAGACTTAGGAACATTATAAAGGTCGAGCTGACCTGTAGCCCATGTATGCTATTCACGTGCAGACAGTGAACGGACTTATTGTATATACAACTGATCTGCTAGCATCAGAATGGGAGCATTTATTATTGTTTATGAACATTGAAGATCTGTAGCTGACACTGTTGCAGAAGTTATAGAAATTATTATTATTTATACAGCTTCACGAACTAGCACTCGATGATTGATGAATTTCTGAATCTATTGAACTGTGATGTCTTATGACGCATATATACAACAGCTATCATTGCTGACTACAGAAATTGTTTTCAATGTGCCATATCATCTTGCTGAACTCGTTAACCATGTTGATGTCATAAGTATCATGACTGTTTTGTGGCGTGCAATAAATGAAAGAAACTTATACAACGAAGTTACCCTTTCTATGACTCTACACGTCATGTTGCCTGTGTGATAACCCATTGAACTGTTCCACTACCACATACACAGCAACATCCTAAATCAGAGAAGACACCTACATCTTACACTTTAACACCAGGTGTCGATAAGGGTGGCAAGTTACCACTTCAGCACAAATCCACCCTTATCATTTTTGGTGGCCAGAGCTGGTTCTATCATCTGATATTTTGGCGCACCATATCATTTTTGGTGGCCATAGGTTGGTTCACTCTGATTCCAGCTATCAAGGGGGTCAGCAAACCCAGACATCATCATCATACTAGATACAACTACAGCATCAACTACCACCTTACAAGAAATTTTATTGAAAGTATCCGGATTTTCTGACAGTTGCTGATTTTGAAACTACCCGGCGCTGCTCGGCAATATTGAAGTTTATGTAAAATTAGAAGGACAAGTACCGAGCGAATGGATTTCCTGATCTGGTGAAAAGAAGGACAAGTGCCGTAACAACTGTTCCGGTCTCAGGGGTACTGTTGCGGGTTCAGAAGGTCAAGTGCCGGTTAAATCAATTTAGAAGATTCAGAAGGTCAAGTGCCGTAACAACTGTTGCAGTATTAGAAGCTCATTTCCTTCGTCATGGCTGTTTATGGGAGCAGAAGTTAATCAACGTTGGATCATTATCCTCAGAATGCTGATTACATCCTGTTCTGCACCGTGCTGACGCTGGATTTATAGAAGTTAAGTGGCCTGTTTTGTTTGTGAACTGTGCCCTTATGTTCTAACTGAGCCTTCTGTACTTTCACACTTTCTCCTATTGTTTTCATGATACATGTTTATATGTTATATGTTATTTGTTATTTGTATATTTATATGTTTATATTTCAGCGGGTTTTCTCGGTTGGGCGGAGTCTTACAGTAGAAGATACCACGTCACAGAGGTTCTACTGTTAGCGTTTTCGTTAGGGACTGTGCGAATTTCCTACAGTGAAATTTGCTAGCGACAATCGTTGCTATATCTGTTTAGTTGTGACGAGTTGTGCTTTATTTTTGTTTCTTGTGTATATATATATTTTTTTCTTTTTTCTTCTCTCTCTTTCTTTGTGTTTTTAGTTTCGATTTCGATTGTTTGTATTTGTAGGTCTCCCCTTTGCTATTATTCAGTTCTTTACGTATATTTTTGTGTATACACTGTAGCGTCATTTGTTAGTCATATCTTCGCATATTTCTTTTTAGTTTTGCTGTTTGTGTATTTGACTTATGCGAATGTTTTCGTATTGTTTGATCTTTGTTGATTGTTTACATTGACTCTGATCTTTGTTATTGTTTACATTGACTCTGATCTTTGTTATTGTTTACATTGACTCTGATCTTTGTTGTTGTTTACATTGACTTTGATCTTTGTTATTGTTTACATTGTTGATGACCTTTGTTATTGTTTACATTGTCTTGTTATTGTTTACATAGTTCTTGCATAGTTAGCTTTCACTATTGTTGATATATGCTCATGCACTATTGGTCTATAGTGCACTTATCATAACAAACTGGTGTTTTTTGCTTATGCACTATTGTAGTGCAGTTATGATAAATAACTGATGATTATGCACTGATTTGGGTAGTGCACTGTTAATTAAGAGGTGACTTGTGATATTATTATACATTTGATAATACAAGTTGGTGTCAACTCCTGTTTCCCACAGAGATTGGGTTCAACATAGAGATTATACAAGCACTTTATTAAGTCTTGTTGCTATTTAACATTGAAATAAGATAATTAATTATTTCAGGTTCTGTACTCACATTTTGGACATCATGTCTACATTTGAGTACTTTATTGAGCAGGGTAAAGCCCTTGGGAAGACAGGTGATAAATTAGAAGAATTTGCGACTGTTCAATATGCCAAGGCATTGAAGTCGGAAGAAAAGAAAATGAAAGAACAAACTGAACAAAAGAGAATAGAGGCTGAAATAGAACAAAAGAAACTGCAGATGCAGGTGGAGGAAAAAAGATTTCAAATGGAAAAACAAAAAAGAGAAGCAGAATCTCAGGAGAAGAGGCTTCAGGCTGAAGCTGAAAATAAGAGACTTGAAAAAGAAGCTGAAAATAAGAGACTTGAAAAAGAAGCTGAAAATAAGAGACTTGAAAAAGAAGCTGAAAATAAGAGACTTGAAATAGAGGCTGAAGGAAAAAAGTTACAGGCCCAGGCTGAAGAAAGAAAGTTACAGGCTGAGGCTGAAGAAAGAAGGTTACAAAGAGAGGCTGATGAGAGAAAAGCAAAAATGGAACATGATGAAAAAATCTTAGCTTTAGAGTTAGAGAAGTTAAAGTTATTGAACACTGGTAATGCTAATGATGCAAATAAGGTGTCAAATAAGACTAATGCTAAGGATTTCAAGCTTAATCTACCAGCATTTAATCCCTCAATCGATGATATAACATTTTATCTAGATAGATTTGAAAGTGCATGTAATGTGCATAATATAGATAAAACATTATATGTGTATCATCTGTCCAAGATACTTAGAGGTGATGCTTTGACTTTGTTGAGTATGGTAGATGTGCCTGACAAAAACAACTATGAGGTTGTCAGGGCGGCATTGTTAAAGAAGTACCAACTTAACGAGGACGGATATCGTCTTAAATTTAAAACCATGTTACCAGAAACTGGAGTTGAATTCTCTGAATTCATCTCAGGCATCCGTCTTACTTTTTTACGATGGGTTGAGTTGTCTAAGACAGAAAATACATTTGAAGCTCTTATGGATTTACTACTTAGAGATAAGGTTATGTCTTCTGTTAATGAAGCTTTTCTATCTTTTCTTCATGAGCGTAAGCCTAAAAACATAAAAGAAATGGAAGAATACTGTAGCCAGTATGTTACTGCGCATCCGCACATAACCATTAGTAACTCTAAGGTGAAAGAAGGTCTGCCAGTTGCTTCGGCAGCACCTTATGGCCCAAATTTTATGCGTAAATTTCAGGGTAGCCAGAAAAATTTCAATAAAAAGAGTAATCGTAATTATGCCCAGAACCATAGTGATCAATTCCAGGGTGATTCTTCTTCCCAGAACTGGAGACAACCTAATACTACACGTTATTCTACTCCGGTTAACTTTAGAAATTTTCACAAAGGTAATCGGTATAGAGGAAAATATTTTATGCAGAGACCTCATACCAAGATAATAGAGGTTCTCAACAGCATAGAGATAGTAATGACAGTTATGGAAACTGGAACTCAAACCAGGATAAAAATTACAGTAGGGACTTTAATGATAATTGCAGAGGCAATAATGGTCGCGGTAGATCGCAACATAAGAGAAAAAGATATCAACAGACAAACTCTGTTCAACAAGAATCTCAGGGAGCAGATAAACAGGTTAATAATGATAAAGACCATAATGCTATCGGATGCTCATCTTTTGATTTTGGTAGGGCAAATAAATGTATCCAATGCAGTACTTTATTTGATCCGAAAACCGTTAGTACTTTAAGCTGTGGTCATCCTTTGCCCGCTCTTCCTGCTAATGTTGCTCATGATGGGAGAGGTTCTCTTATATTACATAAGGGGCTAGTAAATAGTAATCCAGTCTCAGTGTTGTTTGATTCTGGATGTACTACTGTCGGCGTTAGGCAATCTCTTGTAGATCCATCCTGTGCTACAGGAAAAGTCATCAAATGTGTCACATTTGGTGGCACGTTAGAAAAGTATCCTACTGCTATAATACACATTGCTACTCCTTTCTTCACGGGAGAGGTCCACGCGTGTCTACTTCCAAACCCTATTGCGGACCTTATTATTGGTCGTATTCACGGAGTTAGGGAATGTACCCCACAGCAGATTGCTGTTTGGGAAGAGCAAAACATTGAAGCTACCAATGCGGTGGTCACAAGAGCACATGCTCTGGATCCACCTCAAACTTCATTAACTAATAATGATGAAGTAAATGACCAAGATAGTCACTTGACTATTACACGTGACTCATTTATCAAATTGCAAGAAGAAGATCCTTCTTTACAAAAATTCTTCATTCTAGCAAAAAAAGGTGATCCTAATCAGAACACTAATAGGAAATCTTGGATTTCTATGAAGAACGGCGTACTTGTACGTATGGTACAAGACTCGACTACGTCCACTCATTCACAAATTCTTGTGCCTAAGAGCATGAGATTGCAAATATTGCAACATGCTCATGACTCGCAATGTGCTGGACATATGGGTTTTTCCCGTACAAAGTCGAGGGTTCTTGCGGCTTTCTTTTGGCCATTTGTGAGCAAGGACATACGAATGTACTGTCGCTCTTGCAAAGTATGTCAGGAGGTCAAATCTAAAGGACCACGACATGCTGCGCCTATCCAGGCTGCTGACATTCCTATTCGCCCTTTTCAAAAAATGGCAATAGATATTATCGGTCCTTTTAGAATTAAGTCGGCTAGAGGACATCAATTTATCCTTACATGTGTCGATATGTGCACACGTTGGCCAGAGGCAATACCTCTCAAGAGCATCTCAACTGCTGATATCGCAGACGCTCTTTGGCTGATATTTTCTCGCTTGGGTTTTCCCGGAGAAATATTGTCAGACCATGGCACTCAACTTATATCAGACACTATGTCACAGGTAATGTCTATGCTACACATTAAAAGGTCTCTCAGCAGTATCTATCACCCAATGTCTAATGGGTTGGTCGAACGTTTAAATAGGACTCTGAAAACTTTACTTGGTAAAATAACTGAGGATCATCCTCAGGATTGGGACAGGGTCTTACCCGCGGCTCTCTTTGCGTATAGAGAGGTCCCCAATGAACATACGGGGTTTTCCCCTTTTGAACTTGTCTTTGGCGCGCAACCGCGCGGCCCTATGTCTTTACTTCACGATCTAATCACTGCCGATAATATTAGCGATGAGACTCAATCTTCTTATGAGTACGTCATTGCTCTTAGGCAAAAGATCATCGAGGCATGCAAACTAGCAACTTCGTCTTCAGAATTTGCTAAAGAAAAGGCAAGGCAGTTTGCAAATAAGAATAGATGTCTACGACAACTTTGTCCAGGTGACAAAGCTCTCGTTCTACTTCCTTCAAGGGAGAACAGACTTCTAATTGCATGGAAAGGTCCATATGCAATAGTCTCCAAAATTTCTGATGTCGACTATGTTGTCGATATTGATGGAAAGCATAAAACTTTCCACATAAATATGCTCACAGAATTTTATGAAAGACCTGACTATTTGCAGCCTATTTTCCAGGCTACGGACAATTCACAAGCAACTCGTGGTCAGTACTCATCTCTGTCAGTTATACAGGATGAGGAAACTACTTTTTCTGATGTCAATCTTCCTCTTTCTATGGTCCCACTTTATTCTACGGAATCTTGGAAAAACGTGACCGTTTCTCCAAATCTTTCCGCTGAGGAACATCGACAAGTTTCTTCGATGTTGCAAACATTTCAGGATGTTCTTACAGACATCCCGGGACACACACATGTCATAGAACATGACATTGTGCTAACTGATCACAATCCTATCAGAGTCAGACCATATCCAATACCTATTCATTTCCAGTCTCAAGTCGAAAAAGAGTTGGATGAAATGATACGTTTGGAAATCATTGAACCATCCACTTCAGCATACTCTTCGTCTATGGTTATTGTTCGAAAGAAGGATAATAACATTCGCATTTGCGTAGATTATCGCAAATTGAACCAAGTTACGAAGTTCGATGCTGAACCTATGCCTTCATTAGAAGAGCTACTCAATAAACTTTCTAATTCTAGATTCTTTACCAAACTAGATTTGTCTAAAGGTTATTGGCAAGTCCCGCTAACTGAACGTGCCAAACCTTTTACAGCTTTTTCTACACCTAGGGGTTTATTCCAATGGAATTTCATGCCTTTTGGTCTTATGAACGCCCCTGCTACATTCGTACGCATGATGCGGCGAATTCTCGCATATCGTACAGATGTCATAGCATACCTAGATGATATCTGTCTATTCAGTGATTCTTGGGAAGATCATTATTTGGGTTTATACGAATTACTGTCTACTCTTCGCGAGTATAACTTGACTGCAAAACCCTCTAAAGCCTTTATAGGATTTAGCGAGATTTCTTTCCTAGGTCATCGGGTTGGTCATGGTCTTTTAAAGACAGAGGACCACAATGTTTCAAAAATACTTAACATTTCGGTCCCTAAGACGAAGAAACAAGTAAGGAGTCTATTAGGTTTGATTCAATTCTACGGACGATTCATTCCGAATCTGTCCTCCATTATGGCACCGCTTTCTACTTTATTGAAGAAAGGGTCGCCTAATCTGATCCGCTGGTCTAAAGAATGTCAATCCTCATTGGACCAGGTTAAAGCCCTATTTTCATCTCCACCTATTCTTAAGTTACCTACTATTGAGAAGACTTTTGTTCTTCGAAGTGACGCCTCGTCAACAGGGATTGGGGCAGCACTAATGCAGGAGTATTCTGATACTTTGCATCCGGTGATGTATATCTCTAGGAAATTAAACGCTGCAGAAAAGAATTACTCGGTTTTAGACCGTGAGTTATTGGCTATGGTATGGTCTATTCTGAAGTTACAAAGATTTCTTCTAGGCGCACATTTCATTGTGGAAACCGACCAGAAAGCGCTTACTGCTATTCAGAGCAAAAACTTGAAGAGCTCGAGGTCCACTCGTTATGCCATAGCTCTTCAACCATTTCATTTCTCGGTTCGAGCTATCCGTGGTTCGGATAATGTAATGGCAGACATTCTGTCCAGATGTCCACATGATTCCACATGATTCTTCTGTCATATATATATATTTCCTGATATACAGTCCAATGTTATAATGACATGTTAGTAGATTTTGTCTCACTTTTTTTTTTTGAGGGAAATTTATAACATTGTACCATGTAATTATCTAAGAAGGCTTAGTTAGTGATATACGGGCCAAAAGATCACTCGGCCACATTTAAATAAATTATTTTCAGGATTGTATTAAGAAATTTACCAGTTGTCTTTAAGATTTGTGTTATTGATATTTTCGCAGCACATCATTGAAGTCTGCGAGTTTATGTCCATTGTGGAACTTTGAGGATATCAAGTCCTGTCCTACATTGGGAGCGGATGATGTCCACATCTTCTTCTATTGAATGTTTTATGTCACCGAAGAGCAACACATGTATTACTTATTAATTACTGTTACTTTATATAATGTAATAATATAGTGCGGTATATTAGTAAATTACACCGCTATTTGCAACACATTGTATGATAACACATAATATATTTAATTTCATATATTGGTATGAGTATAATTTGATTGTCATTATGTTGTTGCCATCATTGTGGCGTGTGTTGGTGGCACCTTCCTGGAATATATCAGCGTATACTTAGATAAATTTTTTCTCTAAGGATCTGAGATATGATCTCAGTGTCGCTCCATGCGTTGAGCTAATTTGTTAGGTATATATCCACGCATCATACGTGCGTTAGGAGCCTAGATTTTTTCCGGCTCCAGGATTTAAAAAAAAAAAAAAAATGTCCCATTTTTTTTTTTCCAGGGAGGGTGCGGTAATGTTACGCACGGATCATTATTATTTTTCGTTTGTATAAACATTTTTTCATATGTATGATCATTTTTTTGACTGAAGTGTGTATTATGTTTTCTATGGTCAAAGGGACATAATCCGAGTTATCGAGACTACAATTTGTTAGGAGTTGCCTTCTCTTGTATAGAGACACGTTCGGTCTATAATTTCTTGAACGAAGCGTGACCACATCTCCTTATTTGGTAGTATCAGTCAACTATGGTAGATGTCTGAAACCTTTCTTAACGCTTCTTTTCATGACCATAAAAGGCGCGACTGTGTAAGACTTTTATCTCGAATGTTCTTCGAATCGTCTTATTGTGAACGGCAACTCAGAGATTGTCGTTCTGCGCATGTCAAACCGGGAGTTCGTTCTGTGTGTTCCGCCCAGTTGGGGCAGTTTAGAAATGGTTTAAGAAGCGAGCAGACGCAACTGCGTCTTGTGATTCTCTGAGGGAAATACAGTGTCTTAGTGAGTTAGTTAGCTAACTAGACTATTTCCCAGTATTATGCAGCCTGCCTGGAGGCATATGTTCATGGTTGATTTTCCGAAATAAGGTAATTCCTCTGGTATCGAACTGTATGCTATCGTCTAGAGGTTCGTCATTTTGTCGCCTATTTGCTCGCCTGTGTGATGCAAAATGGAGAGGTACTTTGACTAGGATTAAGTCACCGGTATCTGTATACCTGAACTAGTTAAATATATATGGGTCGCTCTAGACCAACAAGACTGTTGTCTGTGTTCCAGGATTCGTTATATCAGAGATCACGTCCAAGTCAGATGGTTAGACTTAGGAACATTATAAAGGTCGAGCTGACCTGTAGCCCATGTATGCTATTCACGTGCAGACAGTGAACGGACTTATTGTATACAACTGATCTGCTAGCATCAGAATGGGAGCATTTATTATTGTTTATGAACATTGAAGATCTGTAGCTGACACTGTTGCAGAAGTTATAGAAATTATTATTATTTATACAGCTTCACGAACTAGCACTCGATGATTGATGAATTTCTGAATCTATTGAACTGTGATGTCTTATGACGCATATATACAACAGCTATCATTGCTGACTACAGAAATTGTTTTCAATGTGCCATATCATCTTGCTGAACTCGTTAACCATGTTGATGTCATAAGTATCATGACTGTTTTGTGGCGTGCAATAAATGAAAGAAACTTATACAACGAAGTTACCCTTTCTATGACTCTACACGTCATGTTGCCTGTGTGATAACCCATTGAACTGTTCCACTACCACATACACAGCAACATCCTAAATCAGAGAAGACACCTACATCTTACACTTTAACACCAGGTGTCGATAAGGGTGGCAAGTTACCACTTCAGCACAAATCCACCCTTATCACCTACCACGTGTGATTTTTGTGTTTATAGCCATGTCCCTACCACATGTGATTTTTGTGTTTATAGCCATGTCCCTACCACGTGTGATTTTTGTGTTTATAGCCATGTCCCTACTGTAATGTTATGATGTATGTATATAATCATTACCTCGTCATCTACACAAGCACACACGTTTCAGAAGGGACTCAGTAAAAGCATGTTCAATTCGTAGCCATGTTTATTTACAGAATATCGTACATGTGAAGATTCGCATATTCTTACAATGTGTGGTTCGTATTATTAATGTATCATATTATATTACATCCCCCCTTTTTTGAAAAAAAAAATGTGTGCAAACATTTCCAACAAAATGTTTCATGTGAGAAAGGATAAGTATGTGTAATGCTCAGTGTGAGTATATATATGTCACTGTCTGTATCGGCTGGGAGGTGTCACTGTACGGCCAGAACGAGTGGTGTAAAGTGCTGGTGGTTCTGCGGAAGTCCCTGGTTTAGCTTGAGTTGGTTGTGATTTCGGCCTTGGCGCTTGTTGGTTTTGTGGGGCACCAAGGTCTGGAGTTACTGCATTGTCTGTTGAAAGCATGGGAATTCTCTGTTCTGTTGTATTCTGTGGGATTTCTCTTATGTCCACTCTGTTTCGCCTCAGGAGGTTGCTGCTGCTGTCTGGTCTTAAAGTATAGCTCCTGGGTTCAGGGTTTCTGGAAATGATTGTTGCTTTTGACCATGTGTCATTGTTGTGGTTGTAGGTAGTCACATGCTGACCAGGATATAATGGTGGTAAGTCTTTAGCACATTTATCATAGTTGGATTTCTGAACTTGCTGACGATGCTGAAGTTGATCATATGTGCTGTCTCTATGTTGTGGACGGAAGTGGACCTTAGATGGTAGAAGGTCTTTATATCTTCTATCAAACATAAGTTCTGCTGGACTGTCGATCTTACTGTCTACTGGTGTTGTTCTCCATCTCAAGAGTGCTAGGTGTACATCCTCTGTTCTTGTTTTCTTCATGATTGACTTGATAGTTTGTATCTGTCTCTCAATGAAGCCATTAGATTTAGGATATCTAGGTGATGATGTTGTGTGTTTGATCTTCCAGTCCTTTGTGAAATTTCTGTATGCTTGACCTGAGAAATGTGGACCGTTGTCTGATCTAATTTCATCTGGGATGCCAAATATGCTGCAATACTTCTTTGTAATGTCTGCAATAACAGCTGATGGTGAGGGTTGTGGAAGTTTCTCAATGATGGGAAATTTGCTGTAGTAATCAGCAATAATAAGATAGTCATTATTGTCGATGGAGAAAATATCAGTTCCTATAATGCTCCAAGGGCTCAATGGTATGTCTGATGGTATGAGAGGTTCTTTGCACTGCCTATTGGCATGTTCTTGACAAATTGAACAGTTTTCACATAGTGTTTCTATGTCCTTGTTTATCTGTGGCCAGTAAACATCTTTCTTTGCTCTCAGTTGTGTCTTCACAATACCAAGGTGACTATTATGGAGCTGTTTAAGAATGATATCGCGTTGTGTTTCTGGTACAACAATGCGATCTCCTTTAAGGATCAGACCATCTTCGATGCTTAACTCATCCCTCATAGAGTAGTATGGACGGATGTGTGTTGGAACGTCTCTGATAGAGCTTGGCCATCCATGGTATATCAGTTCTTTGAGAGAGTTAAGGATAGGATCTCTCATCGTGTCTTCTCTGATGTGTTCAAGCCGATTGTCGCTAAACTTGACAAAATCATTTTTGATGTTTGGGGTAAGATCTGCTGTCTTGTTGGGGTTTGGTAGTCTGCTGAGAGCATCTGCAAGACCTATATCCTCTTTAATGTTGTTAATAGTTACCACACTCAGCTTTTCGCACATTGGTAAACCCAAAATTGCAGGTCCTTCAACATCTACCAAGTAAAATGTTGACGATGTCCATTCAGAGTCTCTGTATGAACATTCAAGTGTTACTGCTCTGAAACAGTCTATACTTGTTCCATTGTAAGCTCTTAGCTTTGTCCTGCCACTCCTACTTTTTACATCCCTTGTGGGAAATCCTTGCTCATCCACCTTGTCAGGCCTGATCTGTCTGAATATTCTTAAGGGTAGAGTGTTACCTTGGGCACCTGTGTCTATCTTGAACCGAATATATCTTTCTTTGTGCCTTTTAATTCCTGGTATTCGGAATTGTACTTTGCAGAAAGCCTGCGTTCTCTTTGGTTCATTACTGAAAGTTAGTATCTTCACAGTATCAAAAGTGGAAGGATCACTTTCTTCACTGGAGTCAAGGTCCTCAGTCATCATAGAGTGTGTTTGTTTTGACGACTTTCTGCTGTGAAGTTTGTGTTGAGCACTGTCTTGTTTCCTCTTGAAACATAATTTTATCCAGTGGCCCCTCTTTCTGCAGTAATGACATGTAGAGTCTTTAGCTGGACAGTGGTTTTG
Organism: Oreohelix idahoensis; assembly: GCA_024509875.1. Classification (NCBI taxonomy): domain Eukaryota; kingdom Metazoa; phylum Mollusca; class Gastropoda; order Stylommatophora; family Oreohelicidae; genus Oreohelix; species Oreohelix idahoensis. The sequence goes on from JAMPIV010012421.1 coordinate 169,611, forward strand.
TATGTGGTTTAGGCCACAACATTTACACATAGCACCTCTGCTTGTGTTGTGTTTTTCTTGTTGTTTCGAACCAGTTGCTTTGTTGTGTCTAGGTTTATAGCTTTTCACTGCATCCACCTGGGCTGCTAATGTACCTTGCTGAATTTGTTTAATGTTTAGTGCTTGTGCCTCGTGTTTCCTGCCTTCATCCAGAAGTTGTTGTAAAGTTAGCGTATCACTCTGGCTCAGTAGCCATTTCTGGAATTCTGGCATTGGTGTGCTAAGAAGAATCTGTTCAATAATTCGCTCTTTTTCTTCTTCGTTGCTAAATTTACATACATTTGTTTTCTCCTTGATGCGAGTGAAGAAATCATCTAAACTTTCACCAGGTTTCTGTCGCAGGTGGTGAAGTTCTAATCTTGCCGCTCTAAAGTTCGTGTGCTTTATGATCAGACGCTTTTCAAATTCGTCCAATATGGCTACGGGGTCGGTTGCCGACTCAACCGGCATGGCGGTAGCAAAACTGTTGTAGATTTTCAAACCTTCATCGTCCAATGCTTCTAGGATATATGGAGTTAGGGTTTGTCCTTCCAGACCAGTGGTCTTGGAATATAGATCTATGCGTTGGCGCCATAACAAGAAAGCTTCACTCTTATCACCTCGACCGGCAAATCGCATTTGCGGTGCGCTGCGGTAGTGTTTAGTTTCCATGGTTGACCTACATGACGAATTTTAGCCGAACAAACTGTACTCACGTGTTATCGTGTAGCTGTTTTGCGTCGGTCCGGTATCGACCGCTGCCACCATGTAATGTTATGATGTATGTATATAATCATTACCTCGTCATCTACACAAGCACACACGTTTCAGAAGGGACTCAGTAAAAGCATGTTCAATTCGTAGCCATGTTTATTTACAGAATATCGTACATGTGAAGATTCGCATATTCTTACAATGTGTGGTTCGTAGTGTGTTTATAGCCATGTCCCTACCACTTGTGATTTTTGTGTTTATAGCCATGTCCCTACCACTTGTGATTTTTGTGTTTATAGCCATGTCCCTACCACTTGTGATTTTTGTGTTTATAGCCATGTCCCTACCACGTGTGATTTTTGTGTTTATAGCCATGTCCCTACCACGTGTGATTTTTTGGTTTATAGCCATGTCCCTACCAAGTGTGATTTTTGTGTTTATAGCCATGTCCCTACCACTTGTGATTTTTTTGTTTATAGCCATGTCCCTACCACGTGTGATTTTTTTTATTTATAGCCATGTCCCTACCACTTGTGATTTTTGTGTTTATAGCCATGTCCCTACCACGTGTGATTTTTTTTATTTATAGCATGTCCCTACCACTTGTGATTTTTGTGTTTATAGCCCTGTCCCTACCATTATGATTTTTTAAATTTATGGCCATGTCCCTACCGTGTGTGATTTTTTTATTTATAGCCATGTCCCTACCACTTGTGATTTTTGTGTTTATAGCCATGTCCCTACCATGTGTGATTTTTTTATTTATAGCCATGTCCCTACCACGTGTGATTTTTGTGTTTATAGCCATGTCCCTACCACATGTGATTTTTTTATTTATAGCCATGTCCCTACCACTGTGATTATTTTATTTATAGCCATGTCCCTACCACATGTGATTTTTTTATTTATAGCCATGTCCCTACCACGTGTGATTTTTTTATTTATAGCCATGTCCCTACCACGTGTGATTTTTTTTTAATTTATAGCCATGTCCCTACCACGTGTGATTTTTTTTATTTATAGCCATGTCCCTACCACGTGTGATTTTTTATTTATAGCCATGTTCCTACCACATGTGATTTTTTTATTTATAGCCATGTCCCTACCACATGTGATTTTTTTAATTTATAGCCATGTCCCTACCACATGTGATTTTTTTATTTATTGCCATGTCCCTACCACGTGTGATTTTTTTATTTGTAGCATGTCCCTACCACATGTGATTTTTTTTATTTATAGCAATGTCCCTACCACGTGTGATTTTTTTAATTTATAACCATGTCCCTACCACGTGTGGTTTTTTTATTTATAGCCATGTCCCTACCACGTGTGATTTTTTTTATTTATAGCCATGTCCCTACCACGTGTGATTTTTTTATTTATAGCCATGTCCCTACCACATGTGATTTTTTTATTTATAGCCATGTCCCTACCATGTGTGATTTTTTTATTTATAGCATGTCCCTACCACATGTGATTTTTTTTATTTATAGCCATGTCCCTACCACGTGTGATTTTTTTTATTTATAGCCACGTCCTTATAACATGTGATTTTTTTATTTATAGCCACGTCCCTACCACGTGTGATTTTTTTATTTATAGCCATGTCCCTACCACGTGTGATTTTTTTATTTGTAGCCATATCCCTACCACGTGTGATTTTTTTATTTATAGCCATGTCCCTACCACGTGTGATTATTTTATTTATAGCCATGTCCCTACCACATGTGATTTTTTTTTATTTATAGCCATGTCCCTACCACGTGTGATTTTTGTGTTTATAGCCATGTCCCTACCACTTGTGATTTTTGTCTCTGTCCACATCTTTTACCCTGGGGGTTCCAAAATAAGGACTGCCTTGTAATGCTATCAACTGGTTTCTTCAATGAGTATACTATCCAAAAACAAGCATCTTTTCACAGATTTATCTCTTGGCACTTATCTGATTATTTTCATCCTCAACTCACATTTGTGTAAAAAAACTTCAAAGTTAACCTGTAATGAAATAACGAAATCTACATTCCATTTTTTTTCTGTGTAAACACAGTTTTTCTTGTTTCTTCTCTCTTGTCTTAACCATTTCCCACTCATTCTTGCAAGCCCTTTCAGATGCAAGTTTATGTCTGCCTTTTATTTCTGTCCTTGTAAAGAGGAAATGACTTGGCTCAACAGAGTTTGACTAAAATTTAACCACAAGCCCTATTTTTGTTTCACTGCATCATTTCATTTATTATAATTGCTCTGACCTCTGAACTTTTCACTGCAGGATCCCTCCTGTTTCCTGACAAGGAGAATTTGCCATTATCTACAACGAGGCAAACATACATGGGGGCTTACATACCATCTCCGGCTCTGGCAAAAGCAGCTCCTGACAGTTTAAAACTAGAAGGTTTGTTTTGTTGATGTTATCCCATGGTGTTTTCAGTATGTGTCTGATGCAGTCACAGATTCGCTGGACAGGTCATGTAGTCCGCATGCCAGACCATCGACTGTCAAAGATACTCTTTTATGGTGAGATGCAGAAGGGTAAACACTCCCATGGTGGCCAAAAGAAGCGCTTCAAAGACACGCTTAAGACTTCATTAAAAACCTTTGACATAAGCCCTGACACATGAGAAGCTGCTGCACAAGACCAAACTGCCTGGCGCACATCTCTTCGTAAAGGTGCAGCGGCATGCGAATCATCCAGAAGAGCAGCAGCAGAACAGCGGAGACAAGCTAGAAAAGACCGTGTAATATAACCTTCACATGAAGCAAACATTCCCTGCCCACACTGTCCAAGATCTTTCAAGGCCCGCATCGGGCTCATCAGTCACCTTCATACTCATAGACTATCCTAACATATTCCTAATAATTGGATGAACAGAGTGGTCTTCATCACCCGTGATGGACGAACAACAAAACAACGTGTTTTATCTAATCCCAGCTTCTTCTCCTCACATCTTGTTTCACTAGAACTTGCTTGTTTCTGTCCATCATTTCAGCACTGGTGATCTTGTCATATTATACCATTCTATTCCTTCAGTTCTGCTTCATTTTCTTTCTTTCTGTCAGTGGTTGTGTCTTTCTTTTTGATATTGTAATGTGCATATGTACTACTTACTGATTCTAATGTTTAATGAATTCACTTGTTTGTATCATTTGGATATGTTTGAGTTTTTTTTATCTCAGTCACTAGCATTGTGTGTATGAGTGAAGAGTCTCAATGCTGATAGATTATCTTTCTAATTAAATACTTATTAGATGTCCACATAGCTGGGTTGGCCATGTCCTCAGAAGAGACCCCGATGCCATCACAAGAACAGCTATGCTATGGACCCCTGAAGGAAAACGAAAGAGAGGCCGACCAAAAACAACTTGGCGGAGGACTGTGGAGGCTGAGATGCAAAGAATGAACCAGAGTTGGGGCACTGTATGAAGGATGGCCGCCGACCGAGCAAAGTGGAATCAATTTGTTGTTGCCCTACAAGACGCCACCAGGCGTAATGGCCACTGACTGCTTTGATGGTCGGCGGCTAAGGATCAAAGAAGAAGAAGATGTCCACATAAGGAAAATGGTCATTACTTGTATGTCAACATGAAGAAGATAGTCATAATGTCAACAGAAGGAAGATAGCTATTATGTCAACATAAGGAAGACAGTCATCATGTCAACATAAGGAATATAGTCATTACCTCAACATAAGGAAGATAGTAATCATGTCAACATAAGGAAGATAGTCATCACATCAACATAAAGAAGATAGTCATCATGTCAACATAAGGAAGATAGTCATCATGTCAACATAAGGAAGATAGTCATTACCTCAACATAAGGAAGATAGTCATCACATCAACATAAGGAAGATAGTCATCATGTCAACATAAGAAAGATAGTCATTACCTCAACATAAGGAAGATAGTCATCACATCAACATAAGGAAGAAAGTCATCATGTCAACATAAGGAAGAAAGTCATCATGTCAACATAAGGAAGATAGTCATCATGTCAACATAAGGAAGATAGTCATCATGTCAACATAAGGAAGATAGTCATCACGTCAATATAAGAAAGATAGCCATTACCTCAACATAAGGAAGATAGTCATCACATCAACATAAGGAAGAAAGTCATCTTGTCAACATAAGGAAGAAAGTCATCATGTCAACATAAGGAAGAAAGTCATCATGTCAACATAAGGAAGATAGTTATCATGTCAACATAAGGAAGATAGTCATCATGTCAACATAAGGAAGATAGTCATCACGTCAATATAAGAAAGATAGCCATTACCTCAACATAAGGAAGATAGTCATCACATCAACATAAGGAAGAAAGTCATCTTGTCAACATAAGGAAGAAAGTCATCATATCAACATAAGGAAGAAAGTCATCATGTCAACATAAGGAAGATAGTCATCACATCAACATAAGGAAGATAGTCATCATGTCAACATGAGAGCAGTCAGGGCAGTTTATTTCCTTTTTTTTTTAAACTTGAACACGGGAGAAGATTTAGTTGCTAATAGCCTTCTAAAATAATAAGAGTGGAAATTATGTTCCATAGAACAAAAATGTATCAAGCCATAATTACAGCCATGCAGATAAAAAAAATTGATGAAGCAGTAAATATGAGCAAAGAAAAAAAAAACAAAGACATAAAGAGTTGAATAATAAAACTAAAAGAGATCAAACTGAAACCAAAGAACCCCCCCCCCCCCCATATTTCTGTACTCATCCTTAATATATAACTTAGGTCTCATGTAGCAACCCTTTCTAGACAACAGGTGGCCACACATCCTAGAAAGCCATTAATGTCTGCTGCCACCTGCTGCCACCTGCTGCCACCTGCTAAGACAGTGCAGAAAGAGCTGACTGATTCTGTTTTATAACCTTCTTTTAAAACATTGTTTACTGTCCTCAGGAGATCATATGTTTGACACCACACACAACATGATGTACAGGAAGTTTGAAGGAGACCACAGGGCCAGACCACTTGTCCATAGTGACAGCCTGCCTCTGAAGAAGCAGGGACAGTTTTTTGGGGTCACCCAAACTCAGCAAGATTTCCCTGGCTTCCTGGGAAAGCAGCCAAGCCCACCAAAGCCCATTGACCCTCCCCTGCCAATGATTGACCTGAAATATGACAATAAGCAAGTGTTTTCTTTATTCTTCACTGTTAATGTCATTAGTGTTGTTTTTAGACTATTTTAGTGACTTATTTTCTCCTACCCCAGCTTATGTTGTTGATTCTTTTTTTTTCTGTATATCATCATCATCATAATTTTCTTGTTTGCTCTTATATGGATCAAGAAGTTATCACCGTGGCTGCTCCCATTCAGAAGCTTGCAGCAAAGTATTGATGTGTTCTTGCAGTGATAATTGATGTGTTCTTGCAGTGATAATTGATGTGTTCTTGCAGTGATAATTGATGTGTTCTTGCAGTGATAATTGATGTGTTCTTGCAGTGATAATTCCTGTAGAAATTGATATTACATAATGAGGTTACCAGCCTCATGAACAACTTCATATTAGTCACTGGCTACTACAAGAACATATAGCTTAATTTTATTTTTATATAACCACAAAACCAAAAAATGCCAGTGAATGACTGCACAGAAATACTATAGAACAAAACAAAAATGAAATCTGCAGAATTGATGAAAAAAAAAATACAGAAAAGTTTATCTGAACCCATTCCTAAATATTTTTAAATCATCATTTTTGCTTATTTTCAAACTTTATGGAGTCACCACATGCACGCAGCTTGTCTTGTCTTGTCTTGTCTTGTCTTGTCTTGTCCTGTCTTGTCTTGTCCTGTCTTGTCTTGTCTTGTCCTGTCCTGTCTTGTCATGTCTTGTCTTGTCTTGTCCTGTCTTGTCTTGTCTTGTCTTGTCCTGTCTTGTCTTGTCTTGTCTTGTCTTGTCTTGTCTTGTCCTGTCCTGTCTTGTCATGTCTTGTCTTGTCCTGTTTTGGGGGGAAGCCGTAGCCAAAGCATGCATGTGGACTTGCAGTGTTGGTTTGTGTAGCAATATTCTTGCCATGATGAGGTTGGAAGTTCCACGCACAGCCTGACATTAGCCACCTCTTATGACTTGCCTGACATTAGCCACCTCTTATGACTTGCCTCACATTAGCCACCTCTTATGACTTGCCTCACATTAGCCACCTCTTATGACTTGCCTCACATTAGCCACCTCTTATGACTTGCCTGAGGAAGTATAAAATAAACTGGAGTGAAGACGTAAATACACTGTGCCATACTCTATTGTGAAGCTGTTGGGCCAGGCACATCTGATTTCAGGAATCATTTTTGTTTTCACGGCTTTTTCAGGTATTTCCTTGTCCTGATTGAACTGTTTTCCTGGTTTACTACATGTCACATCCGTCTGAGAAATCTGATAGCAATGTTTTCTTCACAAGAGGCAGCACTTTAACATCATCATCATCACCCTTCAGTTCGTCAAGGATCATAGGCCTTCGACAAACTTATGCCAAGTCTCCATGTCCTATGCCATCAGTTCAAAGTCTATCCATGTCTTGTCATCCTCTTGATGTCTGTCTCCAGTTGTCTTCTCCATGTCTTGTTTTGTCTCCCTCAGCCTCTCTTACCATGGGAGTTCCAGAACAAGAACTTGCCTGGCAGTGATAGACACCACATGACTGTCACCACATGACTGTCGTCACCACATTACTGTCGTCACCACATGACTGTCACCACATGACTGTCACCACATGACTGTCACCACATGACTGTCATCACCACATGACTGTCACCACATTTTATGAGGGGAAGATGTGTTTATGTGAGAGTTAACAAGAAGGACATGAATGAGGGCTAAAGAAGTGAAGAGAGACCTATCTTGTAACTGATTTAGTTATGTTTGCATGTCTTTTTAAAATCCTGTTTTTATAATTGGGGGAGTGAAGAGAGAGCTGCAGAAAGACTGAACTAAAAAAGGGTGATGTAAACAAAAATATGCAAAGAGGGACAACATGTTACCATAACAACATGTTACCATAACAACACATATCACAAACTCCACTTCCCTGTTCCGTTTCCTTTTTTTTGTACAGTTTCCATGTGTCTCATCAGTAAACCCCCCCCCCCCTGTTATTATACCATAGACTGTGTTATGTCTATGATGTAATCAGGCTATTCCTCATGACTTACTTTAGTAAACATCACTGGGTATCTAGTTTTTGACATTTGTGTGTATGTTTTGTAGAGATTGTTGGCTGGTACCCTGACACCTGTTACTACACTTCCATGAAAGTTACTGATTTTATTTTAATGTGACATCATCACTATCATTGTTCCTTTTTTTTTTTTTTTTTTGGCACTCTGTGAGGAACATGAAAACCAACTGTAGTGGTCTGCCCTTGACAGGAAATCTGTGTTCTTGACACGTCATGTGCTCTTACAATGGTGGTCTCCATAGCAATACATGATGAAGGTCATTAATGTTAAAGGTCATTATTATTATTATAGTTACCCCAGCAATTAAGGACAATTAGGCATGAGGCCAGCTATACCATAATGCACAAACTTTAAGCCAGAAAAAAAAATATTCCGCAACGACCTGGACAAGTCGACCAAAACATAATTTCAATAATTCAGCTTGACCATCCAAGACAGATGAAATGTCATCTGTGAAGAAGGTTCATGGCACAGCCTCGAGAAAGCCATAAAGAGACTGGGCTGCTGACACTTTTTTTTCTTCTTCTAGGTAATTCTTCAGTGGGCATGTGGAATGTTCAAACACTAAGTAAACATGTAGATAAGAGAACTGGAGGCAGACAAGAATGGATAAAGAAGACATGGAAAGGTCTTGAACTGATGGCACAGGACATTCTTGGCACAGGACATTCTTGGCACAGGACATTCTTGGCTAAAATTGATTGAATATATGTACTCCTTAGAGAGGTGAAGGGTAATGGTTATGATGATAATGTTTACGCAGTCTTGATGTCATTACCAACTGCATGCTCATATGTAACAAGGTTGACCTGAATTGTTTGGCTTGTCCTTTCTAGTCAAATCTTGACAACAGAAAACAGAACTATATTTCAAGGTCATGATGTGACACAATATCCAGCGCCAAAATCATGTAAGAAGGAAGGTACTGAATACAAACTTCCTTCTGTCAAGTTTGAGACAAGCACTTCACAAAAGGTTTGCAGAGTTTTCACTGTACATTCCTTCAACATCACTAATCACATTCCTTCAACATCACTAATCACATTCCTTCAACATCACTAATCACATTCCTTCATTCCTTCAACATCACTAATCACCCTTGAAGAACATGGGGCTTCAACAAATTTTAGCCAAGCCATTTTTGTCTTGTGCCATGATACTCCCCGAAGATGATACTATTAAATTGTTTGATGATACTGGTCACTTGTTACGCACGATGTACGAATATTACAGTGGGTGTTGATATACACACAGTCACATTACAAGGCACGTACAATACAATACTGTGGTCAACATTCATTTCAGACAGATTTATATCAAGGCCTAAAGTCCGTTTACATTGATATACACACAGTCACATTACAAGTCATTGCAATACAATACTCTTCAACATTCATCAGCAGATCTATATCAAGGCCTAAAGTCCTCACGACTCATCTCTGCGCTATAACACTGCGCTATAATACTGCACCCAGCAGTTCACATAAATTATGGCCTAAAGTCCTCATGACTCACTTATAATACTGCACCCAGCAGTTCACATAAATTATGGCCTAAAGTCCTCATGACTCACTTATAATACTGCACCCAGCAGTTCACATAAATTATGGCCTAAAGTCCTCATGACTCACTTATAATACTGCACCCAGCAGTTCACATAAATTATGGCCTAAAGTCCTCACAATTCATTATAATACTGCACCCAGCAGTTCACATAAATAATGGCCTAAAGTCCTCACGACTCATCTCTGCGCTAGACTTATAATACTGCACCCAGCAGTTCACATAAATTATGGCCAAAAGTCCTCACGCTAGACTTATAATACTGCACCCAGCAGTTCACATAAATAATGGCCTAAAGTCCTCACGACTCACTTATAATACTGCACCCAGCAGTTCACATAAATTATGGCCTAAAGTCCTCACGACTCACTTATAATACTGCACCCAGCAGTTCACATAAATAATGGCCTAAAGTCCTCACGACTCATCTCTGCGCTAGACTTATAATACTGCACCCAGCAGTTCACATAAATTATGGCCTAAAGTCCTCACGACTCATAATAGCTTCCTCAAAGCTTCACAAATACTTAATATGGCCTGTCCCAATCCTGGACTCATAATAGCTTCCTCAAAGCTTCACAAATACTTAATATGGCCTGTCCCAATCCTGGACTCATAATAGCTTCCTCAAAGCTTCACAAATACATAATATGGCCTGTCCCAATCCTGGACTCATAATAGCTTCCTCAAAGCTTCACAAATACATAATATGGCCTATCCACACAGCAAAAACATTAAGTCGACATTATTCAAAGCACTACGTAGGCATACATCCTCGAAAAACACACACAGACAGCGTTGACCACTCCCGGTCCAACGCTCCGAATCCCTCTTCTCCTCTCCGGGATCACACACTCTAGTCCCGCCAAAAAACCCAAAACGAGACTCCGCTGTTTTTGAACACAGCTCAAAAACAGTACAGAATAAATACATCTCAGCATTTGAGATAAAAGCGTTCGCACGCTTTCCTGTACTCTGTCACTCAAAATAAAAAGGATATGTTTCTATTATAACGTTAAACAAACCTCAGCTTAATCAGGTATACAAGTATTGTAACTCATAATCTACTTTGCCCAAAAACATATTCCGAATTACTGCCCTTTCAAAGGATCAACTTGTTACAGTTTCCCACACACCCAGGAGAAAAAAAATGATTCTATCATTTTTTTGAAAATTAACTCCCAAAACGAAAAAATTTAAAAGATAATGGAGTTCTAACATATGTTTTACAAAATTCATCTTATGATAAGTCAGAAATAGTATATCTACAAAATATTAGCAGTAAATGTAAAGTAAATAACAATCATCCAACGTATGATTACTAAAATTAATCTATTAGAAAACCAAGCTAAGTATCTCAAAATTAATCTATTACAGAACTAAGTTAAGCATATACAATAATACTCAAACAAGCAACAAACAATAGTAATAGAAATGATAATATCAAGTAAACAAAGTATAATTCGAAAAGAAGTAAAATGTGAAATCATCATATGAAAAACAACAAATAATATCACAATGTCAAATCATGTAAAGCAAATACAACTATCCCTGATCTAAAGTTACATCATTACTTGAACAATACAAAGAATGAAAGTCTAAGTAGCGTAACAGAAAAAAGTATACACGAAGCATAAAGTGAGACAAAGATGAAACACGGAAGTATAAACAACATATCAGATTATGCTGAAAAGACAACAGAAAAAAATGTAAAGAGATGACGAATAGTCAACAAAGACAGATGAAAAGTAAAGATGCACATGTAGAAAAAGTTGTAACAATACCTTACAATAACTATTTAAATCACACATCATATAATATAAGTTAATACAACTACGATAAAAAAATTATAACACAAAATGACAAAGTATATCTATACTAACAACACAAGTGAAAAAAAAAACTTATGACAAAAAGAATAGTAAGTAATTTAACCAAATTATAAAACTTATGCATAACTAATAATAAATTATACAAGATATCGCACAAACAAAAAATAAAACGCTATCAAAAAGATTTGCACTGACTCAAAGTCACGCGCTAAATACAGAAAATACATCAAACATTAAAAAACAATTTCAAGGAACTAATGACACTACACATTACTAACCATAATATACAGATTAACATTGGCACAGAAAAAATATTACACCGTTCAAAAAATACATTTTCAAAAAAAAATACAAAAAAGTTTCGTAGCACTAAGTTGCATAAAAAATATTTCCTTTACAACCAATTCAAGGCTATAGTAGATAAACTAACAATGAAATCGACCTTTAAAAAAAAAAAAAAAATGAAGGACATATAAACAATCTATCTCTAAACAGACACACATTAACAAATGTAAGTTTTTTTTTTTTTTTCAAAAAATATACATCACATAAAACATATGAGAAAAAATTCAAGTGCTCATGAATTATCTAGAAGTAATTATTGCACCATTACAACTAATGAGTTTTGTGCATAGGGCTTGCAAACTCAACATGTACAAAAAGTTATCCTAACAAAACTGCTACAAAAACAACAAACCAAAACAAACCACTGCAAGTTCAACAATGGAATATAGCTAACAATAAAAACAAAAAATCATGGCAATCAAATGATGCATTAAATATTTCAAACGAAATTACATGTTATTGCAAATCAGGAACATATCATTTATTATACTAACAAATACAAAAGAAAATATTTACTGTTTACATAAGTAAAAAAAAAATCAGATGGAAATCTCTCGCTTTCCTGTCAATATGTCCTGACCCTGAGCAAGCAAAACATCAGATGTTTAGTGGGACGCAGAAAAAGTTACGCTTGAACGCACACACGGATGCTGAGTTGACCCACTTTTCTCACTACTAATATGACACAGGAGCCTTGACTGTTATCGTAAAGTCGCTTCTGTCAAAATATATGAATGAAAATTTCCATTTTAATGAATGGTACAATCTAAGGAGAAAAAACGTAGAAGTCAAATTACAATTACCCATTATTTTGGTCCTTGTAAAGTAATGGTCCTTTCAAAATGCCCTCAGCTCTTCTTTTACAATCTCTAGACATCACAGAAGACATTACTGCCGTAGGCTGAAACAAAGTGTTATATTTACAACACCGAGACATCATCTCGTAATCAATAACACCATCAACAATAGAATTTGAAACACCACTGTTATTGCCACCTTGCTTACCTCTATTACAACTGACTATGGGCTCATGTTGAGCAAAGTTAGCATACTTGCGCTTATTATTTGTTACATGATGAAAATATTTATTACTACAGTTGCTTTGTTTACAAACAATGACTCTAGACTTTTGCTGAGTCAAGTTATGTAGAGAAACATGTGAAGAGCTATTATCTCTCTTTATATTCTTGTCAATTCCTCTATTATGACAAATGTTATGTCTATAACCCAAGTTAGCATTGTTGTTGTTAACATATCTTCTTTGACAAAAATGTCCACTAGACAAGACTTGCTTTCTAGTAGCAAAATCATTACCAGATTGATAGTTTTTCTTACAGTTATTTCTACTATAACTTACAGAATTCTTCGGATCAAAATGTTGAAATCCGCTAAATTGTTTACAATTCCTTGGAGAATCAAAATTACCACTTGATAAACTCCCTTGGTACTGTCTAATCTTGTGATTATATCTCTTACTATCAATGTTCTTCTTTTCACCTATGGGAATATGTTTACCAATCCCGTCAAACTGGCTGTGCTGAGTTTGACAAGTAACTGAACCCTTAGAATGTTTATTTTCCTGCCCATAGTGGGTTTCATTCCTGGAAAATATAGTACTATGTTTATTCCCTGTTACAAGTTTATCAGAATCTGCAACAGTAAACACGTGATTGATTTTAGGAGCCTTAACTTTCAATTTCTCACATTTCTTTTCGTAATCAATAGAACTGGCTGAAACACAAGAATCTTTATTAGCCTGACGCCAAGAATTATCAATAGAGTCACTAGTACCACTAGCACTAGGGAAGTTGTATCTCCCACGAAAAGTTCTATGTTTACCATGTATGGCCTCTCTATGAGCAAAAAGTGTATGGGCTGACTTTTCGCAACTTTCTGTCTATCACTGTCAACATAGACAGAAGACCACATTTTTTTTTTATCCAAGACGATGTCAAGCAGGCCATTTACCCGTTTTCTGGCCTCTGCAATTTCAATATCTCTATGCGCAATCTCTTGACTAAGTTTCTTATTTAAATCATTAAGAGCCAAAACTCTGCAACCTTCTTCTGCTAGCAATTTCTCAATCTTAGCAACCTTCTCTTTCTCAGCCGTCAACTCTACCAATGTCTCTTTTCCATCTTGCTCTTTATTTACCTTTATTGACTGTGTTTCATTCTCACCCTCACTGTTATTCACTTTATCATCGACTTCCCCTGGAAATACAGTATTCTTCTCTTCAAGTTTATCAAAACATACATCATGTATCATTACATTGTATAATCCTTCTCGCTCATTGGTTTCCGCTTTTAATTTTTCATACATGTCTTTTCTTCGTTGGATCTCTTGTGTAAGGTTTTCCACCTCCACATGCTTAACTTTTATCTGGACCTCCAATTCTTTAACCTTCAATAGTGAAGAATCCAAACTTGCTTGTACTCTAGCAAGTTCCAGGTTTGATCTATTTAAATCACTTGTAAGTTTAGCTAATTTTTCCTTAAGTTCATTCTCTTCAGCTTTACCCTTTAAGCAATTTTTTCCTTCCTGTCTGTTGACTCTTACTTCCTCATCTTCTAGCTTCTTTTCCTGATTGTCAGCAATTATATTGTGTATACCCTTCAATATATTGTCGTGTTCAACATGAATATTATTATACACAAATACACGAAGGTCGAACAGCAGCAACTTTGCTAAATTCCTAGCCATTCTTAAATGAGGGATGGACTGAAATCTATTCTCAGCAAAATCTCTTAGTGCTCTCGACGCACTGACCAACAATCCGTCCATCACGTGTGCTTCCAGTTCTGGTCCTTTTAATCTATGAAAATTTTTACCCTCTTGAAATAAATATTCCAATAAAGGCCACATATTATCAGGATCCATTTCGTCATCATCCATAGTGACTTATTTATTGAGATCACTATATATGTATCAATGAACCTTTTACTCCTGACAGCTAAATAACCATACAACAAATTGCAACCTTTCCTAATTACTGTCAGATCAATTTCTGTTCAAAGAACCTTTATATGGTCATATCCATATCATGGTAGTCAATACCACATGTTAATAGCCATAAACTACTTATGCATTAAATTCTACTCATATGTCACTATAGACATAAACAACATCAACAACAGAATTAAAAAGAAATGCATAGAATTCAGAAGGCCTGAGGACATGAGTGACATGACACACTTTACAGAACAAACAAAAATCACTTATCTGTCAATTTTCCATTCCCTTCCGCCAAGACTTTAAATATCACATAATTCTGACGCTAAAACAGTCTATCGCCGAAAGGTATTGGATCTAGATTCTCTCCCTTCAGGTCCTCGCTTTAGTAAGGTATGTGCTCGAATACTGCATAGGAGCACATGATGATCGTAACAGGAACACAGCAAACCCGCTCTTGACTCGAGTTATACTTGCAAAATGACTGGTACAACTGCACATACACTCGACTTGTACACGCTATCCTTCAGACGTTGTATCACCTCATAAACTGCTGGCTCGCTGCTTGATAATTTCGCTGCACATCTGATAGCAAATGTAGACTACAGACGTTGTTGTTTTCCACAGGCACGACACAGGACGTCACCGACAGTGCTATAAAGCTGATTGTTACCACGAATAAGGCGTTTCCCAAATGCGCCACACATGTGGCATACAAACCAGGTCACGGTTGAAGCACATGAGATTCAGGTCACGCATGAAGTTCTCTCAAAACGACTGTTGCGGGTGTCAGAACCCGAAAACAAATCTATCAAATGATACAGATATGTGGACTGTATCGATAACGATTTTATCCTCCGTCTGTTAAATACTCTCTCAAGTTAGTTTCTGGTTAATTCGGGCAAAGCGATACTGAGTACTGAGTATTGATACTGAGTAATGTGATATTGTCCAACTGTTGTTGTACGAGCCATGTACAACAGAACAAGCCACGCCCACCAGGGTTAATAAAGTTAAGTTCACCCAAAGTCTTGTCACGCGAATTGTCAAATGAGTTCGTTCCAAATTGTACTGGAAACCACCACTGATTAACGGTGTATGGGTGGCGTAGGTGTGCCGTCGTATCTGTGTTAGGTATGTATTAGTGAGTGTGTGGTAGAACAGTCACTCACAACACAGGTACGTAAATAATAGTCATGGATGGCCGTAAACATCTGGTGTAATTTAAATGTCGATTTATTAAGTCACAGCACGATCACGTTTACATTGATATACACACAGTCACATTACAAGTCATTGCAATACAATACTCTTCAACATTCATCAGCAGATCTATATCAAGGCCTAAAGTCCTCACGACTCATCTCTGCGCTATAACACTGCGCTATAATACTGCACCCAGCAGTTCACATAAATTATGGCCTAAAGTCCTCATGACTCACTTATAATACTGCACCCAGCAGTTCACATAAATTATGGCCTAAAGTCCTCATGACTCACTATAATACTGCACCCAGCAGTTCACATAAATTATGGCCTAAAGTCCTCATGACTCACTTATAATACTGCACCCAGCAGTTCACATAAATTATGGCCTAAAGTCCTCATGACTCACTTATAATACTGCACTATAATACTGCACCCAGCAGTTCACATAAATTATGGCCTAAAGTCCTCACGACTCACTTATAATACTGCACCCAGCAGTTCACATAAATAATGGCCTAAAGTCCTCACGACTCATCTCTGCGCTAGACTTATAATACTGCACCCAGCAGTTCACATAAATTATGGCCTAAAGTCCTCACGACTCACTTATAATACTGCACCCAGCAGTTCACATAAATAATGGCCTAAAGTCCTCACGACTCATCTCTGCGCTAGACTTATAATACTGCACTATAATACTGCACCCAGCAGTTCACATAAATTATGGCCTAAAGTCCTCACGACTCACTTATAATACTGCACCCAGCAGTTCACATAAATAATGGCCTAAAGTCCTCACGACTCATCTCTGCGCTAGACTTATAATACTGCACCCAGCAGTTCACATAAATTATGGCCTAAAGTCCTCACGACTCATAATAGCTTCCTCAAAGCTTCACAAATACTTAATATGGCCTGTCCCAATCCTGGACTCATAATAGCTTCCTCAAAGCTTCACAAATACTTAATATGGCCTGTCCCAATCCTGGACTCATAATAGCTTCCTCAAAGCTTCACAAATACATAATATGGCCTGTCCCAATCCTGGACTCATAATAGCTTCCTCAAAGCTTCACAAATACATAATATGGCCTATCCACACAGCAAAAACATTAAGTCGACATTATTCAAAGCACTACGTAGGCATACATCCTCGAAAAACACACACAGACAGCGTTGACCACTCCCGGTCCAACGCTCCGAATCCCTCTTCTCCTCTCCGGGATCACACACTCTAGTCCCGCCAAAAAAACCCAAAACGAGACTCCGCTGTTTTTGAACACAGCTCAAAAACAGTACAGAATAAATACATCTCAGCATTTGAGATAAAAGCGTTCGCACGCTTTCCTGTACTCTGTCACTCAAAATAAAAAGGATATGTTTCTATTATAACGTTAAACAAACCTCAGCTTAATCAGGTATACAAGTATTGTTCACTTTGCATGTACATTCCAATCCATTCAGTGTTTTTCTATAGTCCCTTTATCCCTTGGTCATTCAGTCATGGATCACTTCCTCAATGTGGTAGTCCTAACTCTCTGACTGTTGTTCAAACTTAATACAGTACAGTCCCTTCTCTGAGACCTCATGTTATAGTTCTTTTACCCTGGTATTCCTAAACATGATTTAGGTGCCATGTATGAGATGTACTTCCTCAATTAATGAATCAATTGTTAGGTAAATCCTAACTGAAGCCAGCATTGTTGTCCTGAACTGTTTATTCTCTTCTTTATACAGTAACAGTCCCTTCTCTGAGAACTTATGTTATAGTTATTTTCTCTTTCAGTTGTATTCCTCATTCATTTTTTTTTTTTTAATGGCTAGTCCTTTTTGCTACCTGCATGTTCTTGATTTAGTTACTTTGTATGTAAGATTATTTCAATTCCTGTTGTATCAGCTTATTGTAATTGTTTGCTCAGTTGTAATTTCTTCAACTTGTACCAGTTTTCTCTTCAATTCCTGCTAGTAAATTGCTGTATTGTAATTGTTTATTCGGTTGTAAGTTAAATTTCAAACTTGTATATTATCTTCATTCCTGTTTGAACTCTGCTGTATTGTAATTCCCTTTGCTCAGTTGTAATTTCACAACTTGTACCAGTAAAATTACTTCTTCAATTCCTGCTAGTATCAGTTGCTGTATTGTACTTGTTTGCTCAGTTGTAATTTCACAAACATTGTATTCCAGTAAAAATTATCTTCAAGTTCCTGCTATTTTAGTACTCTGCTGTATTGTAATTGTTTGCTCAGTTGTAATTTCACAACTTGTACCAGTAAAATTATCTTCAATTCCTGTTAGTATCTGCTGTATTGTAATTGTTTGCTCAGTTGTAATTTCACAACTTTGTACCAGTAAAATTATCTTCAATTCCTGTTTGTATCTGCTGTATTGTAATTGTTTGCTCAGTTTGTAATTTCACAACTGTAGTACCAGTAAAATTATCTTCAATTCCTGCTAGTATCTGCTGTATTGTAATTGTTTGCTCAGTTGTAATTTCACAACTTGTACCAGTAAAATTATCTTCAATTCCTGTTTGTATCTGCTGTATTGTAATTGTTTGCTCAGTTGTAATTTCACAACTTGTACCAGTAAAATTATCTTCAATTCCTGTTTGTATCTGCTGTATTGTAATTGTTTGCTCAGTTGTAATTTCACAACTTGTACCAGTAAAATTATCTTCAATTCCTGTTAGTATCTGCTGTATTGTAATTGTTTGCTCAGTTGTAATTTCACAACTTGTACCAGTAAAATTATCTTCAATTCCTGTTAGTATCTGCTGTATTGTAATTGTTTGCTCAGTTGTAATTTCACAACTTGTACCAGTAAAATTATCTTCAATTCCTGTTTGTATCTGCTGTATTGTAATTGTTTGCTCAGTTGTAATTTCACAACTTGTACCAGTAAAATTATCTTCAATTCCTGTTTAGTATCTGCTGTATTGTAATTGTTTGCTCAGTTGTAATTTCACAACTTGTACCAGTAAAATTATCTTCAATTCCTGTTTGTATCTGCTGTATTGTAATTGTTTGCTCAGTTGTAATTTCACAACTTGTACCAGTAAAATTATCTTCAATTCCTGCTAGTATCTGCTGTATTGTAATTGTTTGCTCAGTTGTAATTTCACAACTTGTACCAGTAAAATTATCTTCAATTCCTGCTAGTATCTGCTGTATTGTAATTGTTTGCTCAGTTGTAATTTCACAACTTGTACCAGTAAAATTATCTTCAATTCCTGTTTGTATCTGCTGTATTGTAATTGTTTGCTGTTGTGCTCAGTTGTACCAATCTTCATTCCAACTGCTGTTATTGTAACCAGTTGTAAAAATTATCTTCAATTCCTGTTTGTATCTGCTGTAATTGTAATTGTTTGCTCAGTTGTAATTTCACAACTTGTACCAGTAAAATTATCTTCAATTCCTGTTAGTATCTGCTGTATTGTAATTGTTTGCTCAGTTGTAATTTCACAACTTGTACCAGTAAAATTATCTTCAATTCCTGTTTGTATCTGCTGTATTGTAATTGTTTGCTCAGTTGTAATTTCACAACTTGTACCAGTAAAATTATCTTCAATTCCTGTTTGTATCTGCTGTATTGTAATTGTTTGCTCAGTTGTAATTTCACAACTTGTACCAGTAAAATTATCTTCAATTCCTGTTTGTATCTGCTGTATTGTAATTTGTTTGCTCAGTTGTAATTTCACAACTTGTACCAGTAAAATTATCTTCAATTCCTGCTTGTATCTGCTGTATTGTAATTGTTTGCTCAGTTGTAATTTCACAACTTGTACCAGTAAAATTATCTTCAATTCCTGTTTGTATCTGCTGTATTGTAATTGTTTGCTCAGTTGTAATTTCACAACTTGTACCAGTAAAATTATCTTCAATTCCTGTTTGTATCTGCTGTATTGTAATTGTTTGCTCAGTTGTAATTTCACAACTTGTACCAGTAAAATTATCTTCAATTCCTGCTTAGTATCTGCTGTATTGTAATTGTTTGCTCAGTTGTAATTTCACAACTTGTGCCAGTAAAATTATCTTCAATTCCTGTTTGTATCTGCTGTATTGTAATTGTTTTTGCTCAGTTGTAATTTCACAACTTGTACCAGTAAAATTATCTTCAATTCCTGTTTGTATCTGCTGTATTGTAATTGTTTGCTCAGTTGTAATTTCACAACTTGTACCAGTAAAATTATCTTCAATTCCTGCTAGTATCTGCTGTATTGTAATTGTTTGCTCAGTTGTAATTTCACAACTTGTACCAGTAAAATTATCTTCAATTCCTGTTTGTATCTGCTGTATCTGTTTGCTGTGTAATTTCACAACTTGTCAATTGTATCTTTGCTCAGTTGTAATTTCACAACTTGTACCAGTAAAATTATCTTCAATTCCTGTTTGTATCTGCTGTATTGTAATTGTTTGCTCAGTTGTAATTTCACAACTTGTACCAGTAAAATTATCTTCAATTCCTGCTAGTATCTGCTGTATTGTAATTGTTTGCTCAGTTGTAATTTCACAACTTGTACCAGTAAAATTATCTTCAATTCCTGTTTGTATCTGCTGTATTGTAATTGTTTGCTCAGTTGTAATTTCACAACTTGTACCAGTAAAAATTATCTTCAATTCCTGTTTGTATCTGCTGTATTGTAATTGTTTGCTCAGTTGTAATTTCACAACTTGTACCAGTAAAATTATCTTCAATTCCTGTTTGTATCTGCTGTATTGTAATTGTTTGCTCAGTTGTAATTTCACAACTTGTACCAGTAAAATTATCTTCAATTCCTGTTTGTATCTGCTGTATTGTAATTGTTTGCTCAGTTGTAATTTCACAACTTGTACCAGTAAAATTATCTTCAATTCCTGTTTGTATCTGCTGTATTGTAATTGTTTGCTCAGTTGTAATTTCACAACTTGTACCAGTAAAATTATCTTCAATTCCTGTTTGTATCTGCTGTATTGTAATTGTTTGCTCAGTTGTAATTTCACAACTTGTACCAGTAAAATTATCTTCAATTCCTGTTTGTATCTGCTGTATTGTAATTGTTTGCTCAGTTGTAATTTCACAACTTGTACCAGTAAAATTATCTTCAATTCCTGTTTGTATCTGCTGTATTGTAATTGTTTGCTCAGTTGTAATTCCAGTTAAAATTTCACAACTTGTACCAGTAAAATTATTTTCAATTCCTGTTTGTATCTGCTGTATTGTAATTGTTTGCTCAGTTGTAATTTCACAACTTGTACCAGTAAAATTATCTTCAATTCCTGTTTGTATCTGCTGTATTGTAATTGTTTGCTCAGTTGTAATTTCACAACTTGTACCAGTAAAATTATCTTCAATTCCTGTTAGTATCTGCTGTATTGTAATTGTTTGCTCAGTTGTAATTTCACAACTTGTACCAGTAAAATTATCTTCAATTCCTGTAGTATCTGCTGTATTGTAATTGTTTGCTCAGTTGTAATTTCACAACTTGTACCAGTAAAATTATCTTCAATTCCTGTTTGTATCTGCTGTATTGTAATTGTTTGCTCAGTTGTAATTTCACAACTTGTACCAGTAAAATTATCTTCAATTCCTGTTTGTATCTGCTGTATTGTAATTGTTTGCTCAGTTGTAATTTCACAACTTGTACCAGTAAAATTATCTTCAATTCCTGTTTGTATCTGCTGTATTGTAATTGTTTGCTCAGTTGTAATTTCACAACTTGTACCAGTAAAATTATCTTCAATTCCTGCTTGTATCTGCTGTATTGTAATTGTTTGCTCAGTTGTAATTTCACAACTTGTACCAGTAAAATTATCTTCAATTCCTGTTTGTATCTGCTGTATTGTAATTGTTTGCTCAGTTGTAATTTCACAACTTGTACCAGTAAAATTATCTTCAATTCCTGTTTGTATCTGCTGTATTGTAATTGTTTGCTCAGTTGTAATTTCACAACTTGTACCAGTAAAATTATCTTCAATTCCTGCTAGTATCTGCTGTATTGTAATTGTTTGCTCAGTTGTAATTTCACAACTTGTACCAGTAAAATTATCTTCAATTCCTGTTTGTATCTGCTGTATTGTAATTGTTTGCTCAGTTGTAATTTCACAACTTGTACCAGTAAAATTATCTTCAATTCCTGTTTGTATCTGCTGTATTGTAATTGTTTGCTCAGTTGTAATTTCACAACTTGTACCAGTAAAATTATCTTCAATTCCTGTTTGTATCTGCTGTATTGTAATTGTTTGCTCAGTTGTAATTTCACAACTTGTACCAGTAAAATTATCTTCAATTCCTGTTTGTATCTGCTGTATTGTAATTGTTTGCTCAGTTGTAATTTCACAACTTGTACCAGTAAAATTATCTTCAATTCCTGCTAGTATCTGCTGTATTGTAATTGTTTGCTCAGTTGTAATTTCACAACTTGTACCAGTAAAATTATCTTCAATTCCTGTTGTATCTGCTGTATTGTAATTGTTTGCTCAGTTGTAATTTCACAACTTGTACCAGTAAAATTATCTTCAATTCCTGTTTGTATCTGCTGTATTGTAATTGTTTGCTCAGTTGTAATTTCACAACTTGTACCAGTAAAATTATCTTCAATTCCTGTTTGTATCTGCTGTATTGTAATTGTTTGCTCAGTTGTAATTTCACAACTTGTACCAGTAAAATTATCTTCAATTCCTGTTTGTATCTGCTGTATTGTAATTGTTTGCTCAGTTGTAATTTCACAACTTGTACCAGTAAAATTATCTTCAATTCCTGTTTGTATCTGCTGTATTGTAATTGTTTGCTCAGTTGTAATTTCACAACTTGTACCAGTAAAATTATCTTCAATTCCTGTTTGTATCTGCTGTATTGTAATTGTTTGCTCAGTTGTAATTTCACAACTTGTACCAGTAAAATTATCTTCAATTCCTGTTTGTATCTGCTGTATTGTAATTGTTTGCTCAGTTGTAATTTCACAACTTGTACCAGTAAAATTATCTTCAATTCCTGTTTGTATCTGCTGTATTGTAATTGTTTGCTCAGTTGTAATTTCACAACTTGTACCAGTAAAATTATCTTCAATTCCTGCTAGTATCTGCTGTATTGTAATTGTTTGCTCAGTTGTAATTTCACAACTTGTACCAGTAAAATTATCTTCAATTCCTGCTAGTATCTGCTGTATTGTAATTGTTTGCTCAGTTGTAATTTCACAACTTGTACCAGTAAAATTATCTTCAATTTCTATCTGCTGTAATTGTATTGTTTGCTCAGTTGCTTGTATCTGCTGTATTGTAATTGTTTGCTCAGTTGTAATTTCACAACTTGTACCAGTAAAATTATCTTCAATTCCTGCTTGTATCTGCTGTATTGTAATTGTTTGCTCAGTTGTAATTTCACAACTTGTACCAGTAAAATTATCTTCAATTCCTGTTTGTATCTGCTGTATTGTAATTGTTTGCTCAGTTGTAATTTCACAACTTGTACCAGTAAAATTATCTTCAATTCCTGTTTGTATCTGCTGTATTGTAATTGTTTGCTCAGTTGTAATTTCACAACTTGTACCAGTAAAATTATCTTCAATTCCTGTTTGTATCTGCTGTATTGTAATTGTTTGCTCAGTTGTAATTTCACAAACTTGTACCAGTAAAATTATCTTCAATTCCTGTTTGTATCTGCTGTATTGTAATTGTTTGCTCAGTTGTAATTTCACAACTTGTACCAGTAAAATTATCTTCAATTCCTGTTTGTATCTGCTGTATTGTAATTGTTTGCTCAGTTGTAATTTCACAACTTGTACCAGTAAAATTATCTTCAATTCCTGTTTGTATCTGCTGTATTGTAATTGTTTGCTCAGTTGTAATTTCACAACTTGTACCAGTAAAATTATCTTCAATTCCTGTTTGTATCTGCTGTATTGTAATTGTTTGCTCAGTTGTAATTTCACAACTTGTACCAGTAAAATTATCTTCAATTCCTGTTTGTATCTGCTGTATTGTAATTGTTTGCTCAGTTGTAATTTCACAACTTGTACCAGTAAAATTATCTTCAATTCCTGTTTGTATCTGCTGTATTGTAATTGTTTGCTCAGTTGTAATTTCACAACTTGTACCAGTAAAATTATCTTCAATTCCTGCTAGTATCTGCTGTATTGTAATTGTTTGCTCAGTTGTAATTTCACAACTTGTACCAGTAAAATTATCTTCAATTCCTGTTTGTATCTGCTGTATTGTAATTGTTTGCTCAGTTGTAATTTCACAACTTGTACCAGTAAAATTATCTTCAATTCCTGTTTGTATCTGCTGTATTGTAATTGTTTGCTCAGTTGTAATTTCACAACTTGTACCAGTAAAATTATCTTCAATTCCTGTTTGTATCTGCTGTATTGTAATTGTTTGCTCAGTTGTAATTTCACAACTTGTACCAGTAAAATTATCTTCAATTCCTGTTTAGTATCTGCTGTATTGTAATTGTTTGCTCAGTTGTAATTTCACAACTTGTACCAGTAAAATTATCTTCAATTCCTGTTTGTATCTGCTGTATTGTAATTGTTTGCTCAGTTGTAATTTCACAACTTGTACCAGTAAAATTATCTTCAATTCCTGTTTGTATCTGCTGTATTGTAATTGTTTGCTCAGTTGTAATTTCACAACTTGTACCAGTAAAATTATCTTCAATTCCTGTTTGTATCTGCTGTATTGTAATTGTTTGCTCAGTTGTAATTTCACAACTTGTACCAGTAAAATTATCTTCAATTCCTGTTTGTATCTGCTGTATTGTAATTGTTTGCTCAGTTGTAATTTCACAACTTGTACCAGTAAAATTATCTTCAATTCCTGTTTGTATCTGCTGTATTGTAATTGTTTGCTCAGTTGTAATTTCACAACTTGTACCAGTAAAATTATCTTCAATTCCTGTTTGTATCTGCTGTATTGTAATTGTTTGCTCAGTTGTAATTTCACAACTTGTACCAGTAAAATTATCTTCAATTCCTGTTTGTATCTGCTGTATTGTAATTGTTTGCTCAGTTGTAATTTCACAACTTGTACCAGTAAAATTATCTTCAATTCCTGTTTTTATCTGCTGTGTTGTAATTGTTTTCTCAGTTGTAATTTCACAACTTGTACCAGTAAAATTATCTTCAATTCCTGTTTGTATCTGCTGTATTGTAATTGTTTGCTCAGTTGTAATTTCACAACTTGTACCAGTAAAATTATCTTCAATTCCTGTTTGTATCTGCTGTATTGTAATTGTTTGCTCAGTTGTAATTTCACAACTTGTACCAGTAAAATTATCTTCAATTCCTGCTAGTATCTGCTGTATTGTAATTGTTTGCTCAGTTGTAATTCACAACTTGTACCAGTAAAATTATCTTCAATTCCTGTATCTGCTGTATTGTAATTGTTTGCTCAGTTGTAATTTCACAACTTGTACCAGTAAAATTATCTTCAATTCCTGTTTGTATCTGCTGTATTGTAATTGTTTGCTCAGTTGTAATTTCACAACTTGTACCAGTAAAATTATCTTCAATTCCTGTTAGTATCTGCTGTATTGTAATTGTTTGCTCAGTTGTAATTTCACAACTTGTACCAGTAAAATTATCTTCAATTCCTGTTTGTATCTGCTGTATTGTAATTGTTTGCTCAGTTGTAATTTCACAACTTGTACCAGTAAAATTATCTTCAATTCCTGCTAGTATCTGCTGTATTGTAATTGTTTGCTCAGTTGTAATTTCACAACTTGTACCAGTAAAATTATCTTCAATTCCTGCTCAGTTGTAATTTTTGTATCTGCTGTATTGTAATTGTTTGCTCAGTTGTAATTTCACAACTTGTACCAGTAAAATTATCTTCAATTCCTGTTTGTATCTGCTGTATTGTAATTGTTTGCTCAGTTGTAATTTCACAACTTGTACCAGTAAAATTATCTTCAATTCCTGTTTGTATCTGCTGTATTGTAATTGTTTGCTCAGTTGTAATTTCACAACTTGTACCAGTAAAATTATCTTCAATTCCTGTTTGTATCTGCTGTATTGTAATTGTTTGCTCAGTTGTAATTTCACAACTTGTACCAGTAAAATTATCTTCAATTCCTGTTTGTATCTGCTGTATTGTAATTGTTTGCTCAGTTGTAATTTCACAACTTGTACCAGTAAAATTATCTTCAATTCCTGTTTGTATCTGCTGTATTGTAATTGTTTGCTCAGTTGTAATTTCACAACTTGTACCAGTAAAATTATCTTCAATTCCTGTTTGTATCTGCTGTATTGTAATTGTTTGCTCAGTTGTAATTTCACAACTTGTACCAGTAAAATTATCTTCAATTCCTGTTTGTATCTGCTGTATTGTAATTGTTTGCTCAGTTGTAATTTCACAACTTGTACCAGTAAAATTATCTTCAATTCCTGTTTGTATCTGCTGTATTGTAATTGTTTGCTCAGTTGTAATTTCACAACTTGTACCAGTAAAATTATCTTCAATTCCTGCTAGTATCTGCTGTATTGTAATTGTTTGCTCAGTTGTAATTTCACAACTTGTACCAGTAAAATTATCTTCAATTCCTGTTTGTATCTGCTGTATTGTAATTGTTTGCTCAGTTGTAATTTCACAACTTGTACCAGTAAAATTATCTTCAATTCCTGTTTGTATCTGCTGTATTGTAATTGTTTGCTCAGTTGTAATTTCACAACTTGTACCAGTAAAATTATCTTCAATTCCTGCTAGTATCTGCTGTATTGTAATTGTTTGCTCAGTTGTAATTTCACAACTTGTACCAGTAAAATTATCTTCAATTCCTGTTTGTATCTGCTGTATTGTAATTGTTTGCTCAGTTGTAATTTCACAACTTGTACCAGTAA
The DNA here is from genome assembly GCA_024509875.1 of Oreohelix idahoensis. Lineage (NCBI taxonomy): Eukaryota > Metazoa > Mollusca > Gastropoda > Stylommatophora > Oreohelicidae > Oreohelix > Oreohelix idahoensis. The sequence goes on from JAMPIV010012421.1 coordinate 196,242, forward strand.
AATTATCTTCAATTCCTGTTTGTATCTGCTGTATTGTAATTGTTTGCTCAGTTGTAATTTCACAACTTGTACCAGTAAAATTATCTTCAATTCCTGTTTGTATCTGCTGTATTGTAATTGTTTGCTCAGTTGTAATTTCACAACTTGTACCAGTAAAATTATCTTCAATTCCTGTTTAGTATCTGCTGTATTGTAATTGTTTGCTCAGTTGTAATTTCACAACTTGTACCAGTAAAATTATCTTCAATTCCTGTTTGTATCTGCTGTATTGTAATTGTTTGCTCAGTTGTAATTTCACAACTTGTACCAGTAAAATTATCTTCAATTCCTGTTTGTATCTGCTGTATTGTAATTGTTTGCTCAGTTGTAATTTCACAACTTGTACCAGTAAAATTATCTTCAATTCCTGTTTGTATCTGCTGTATTGTAATTGTTTGCTCAGTTGTAATTTCACAACTTGTACCAGTAAAATTATCTTCAATTCCTGTTTGTATCTGCTGTATTGTAATTGTTTGCTCAGTTGTAATTTCACAACTTGTACCAGTAAAATTATCTTCAATTCCTGTTTGTATCTGCTGTATTGTAATTGTTTGCTCAGTTGTAATTTCACAACTTGTACCAGTAAAATTATCTTCAATTCCTGTTTGTATCTGCTGTATTGTAATTGTTTGCTCAGTTGTAATTTCACAACTTGTACCAGTAAAATTATCTTCAATTCCTGTTTGTATCTGCTGTATTGTATTGTATTGTTTGCTCAGTTGTAATTTCACAACTTGTACCAGTAAAATTATCTTCAATTCCTGTTAGTATCTGCTGTATTGTAATTGTTTGCTCAGTTGTAATTTCACAACTTGTACCAGTAAAATTATCTTCAATTCCTGTTTGTATCTGCTGTATTGTAATTGTTTGCTCAGTTGTAATTTCACAACTTGTACCAGTAAAATTATCTTCAATTCCTGCTAGTATCTGCTGTATTGTAATTGTTTGCTCAGTTGTAATTTCACAACTTGTACCAGTAAAATTATCTTCAATTCCTGTTTGTATCTGCTGTATTGTAATTGTTTGCTCAGTTGTAATTTCACAACTTGTACCAGTAAAATTATCTTCAATTCCTGTTTGTATCTGCTGTATTGTAATTGTTTGCTCAGTTGTAATTTCACAACTTGTACCAGTAAAATTATCTTCAATTCCTGTTTGTATCTGCTGTATTGTAATTGTTTGCTCAGTTGTAATTTCACAACTTGTACCAGTAAAATTATCTTCAATTCCTGTTTGTATCTGCTGTATTGTAATTGTTTGCTCAGTTGTAATTTCACAACTTGTACCAGTAAAATTATCTTCAATTCCTGTTTGTATCTGCTGTATTGTAATTGTTTGCTCAGTTGTAATTTCACAACTTGTACCAGTAAAATTATCTTCAATTCCTGTTTGTATCTGCTGTATTGTAATTGTTTGCTCAGTTGTAATTTCACAACTTGTACCAGTAAAATTATCTTCAATTCCTGCTAGTATCTGCTGTATTGTAATTGTTTGCTCAGTTGTAATTTCACAACTTGTACCAGTAAAATTATCTTCAATTCCTGCTAGTATCTGCTGTATTGTAATTGTTTGCTCAGTTGTAATTTCACAACTTGTACCAGTAAAATTATCTTCAATTCCTGTTTGTATCTGCTGTATTGTAATTGTTTGCTCAGTTGTAATTTCACAACTTGTACCAGTAAAATTATCTTCAATTCCTGCTAGTATCTGCTGTATTGTAATTGTTTGCTCAGTTGTAATTTCACAACTTGTACCAGTAAAATTATCTTCAATTCCTGTTTGTATCTGCTGTATTGTAATTGTTTGCTCAGTTGTAATTTCACAACTTGTACCAGTAAAATTATCTTCAATTCCTGTTTGTATCTGCTGTATTGTAATTGTTTGCTCAGTTGTAATTTCACAACTTGTACCAGTAAAATTATCTTCAATTCCTGCTTGTATCTGCTGTATTGTAATTGTTTGCTCAGTTGTAATTTCACAACTTGTACCAGTAAAATTATCTTCAATTCCTGTTTGTATCTGCTGTATTGTAATTGTTTGCTCAGTTGTAATTTCACAACTTGTACCAGTAAAATTATCTTCAATTCCTGTTTGTATCTGCTGTATTGTAATTGTTTGCTCAGTTGTAATTTCACAACTTGTACCAGTAAAATTATCTTCAATTCCTGTTTGTATCTGCTGTATTGTAATTGTTTGCTCAGTTGTAATTTCACAACTTGTACAGTAAAATTACAATTCCTTGTATCTGCAGTTGTAATTTCACAACTTGTACCAGTAAAATTATCTTCAATTCCTGTTTGTATCTGCTGTATTGTAATTGTTTGCTCAGTTGTAATTTCACAACTTGTACCAGTAAAATTATCTTCAATTCCTGTTTGTATCTGCTGTATTGTAATTGTTTGCTCAGTTGTAATTTCACAACTTGTACCAGTAAAATTATCTTCAATTCCTGCTTGTATCTGCTGTATTGTAATTGTTTGCTCAGTTGTAATTTCACAACTTGTACCAGTAAAATTATCTTCAATTCCTGTTGTATCTGCTGTATTGTAATTGTTTGCTCAGTTGTAATTTCACAACTTGTACCAGTAAAATTATCTTCAATTCCTGTTTGTATCTGCTGTATTGTAATTGTTTGCTCAGTTGTAATTTCACAACTTGTACCAGTAAAATTATCTTCAATTCCTGTTTGTATCTGCTGTATTGTAATTGTTTGCTCAGTTGTAATTTCACAACTTGTACCAGTAAAATTATCTTGCTGTATTGTAATTGTTTGCTCAGTTGTAATTTCACAACTTGTACCAGTAAAATTATCTTCAATTCCTGTTTGTATCTGCTGTATTGTAATTGTTTGCTCAGTTGTAATTTCACAACTTGTACCAGTAAAATTATCTTCAATTCCTGTTTGTATCTGCTGTATTGTAATTGTTTGCTCAGTTGTAATTTCACAACTTGTACCAGTAAAATTATCTTCAATTCCTGTTTGTATCTGCTGTATTGTAATTGTTTGCTCAGTTGTAATTTCACAACTTGTACCAGTAAAATTATCTTCAATTCCTGTTTGTATCTGCTGTATTGTAATTGTTTGCTCAGTTGTAATTTCACAACTTGTACCAGTAAAATTATCTTCAATTCCTGTTTGTATCTGCTGTATTGTAATTGTTTGCTCAGTTGTAATTTCACAACTTGTACCAGTAAAATTATCTTCAATTCCTGTTTGTATCTGCTGTATTGTAATTGTTTGCTCAGTTGTAATTTCACAACTTGTACCAGTAAAATTATCTTCAATTCCTGTTTGTATCTGCTGTATTGTAATTGTTTGCTCAGTTGTAATTTCACAACTTGTACCAGTAAAATTATCTTCAATTCCTGTTTGTATCTGCTGTATTGTAATTGTTTGCTCAGTTGTAATTTCACAACTTGTACCAGTAAAATTATCTTCAATTCCTGTTTGTATCTGCTGTATTGTAATTGTTTGCTCAGTTGTAATTTCACAACTTGTACCAGTAAAATTATCTTCAATTCCTGTTTGTATCTGCTGTATTGTAATTGTTTGCTCAGTTGTAATTTCACAACTTGTACCAGTAAAATTATCTTCAATTCCTGTTTGTATCTGCTGTATTGTAATTGTTTGCTCAGTTGTAATTTCACAACTTGTACCAGTAAAATTATCTTCAATTCCTGTTTGTATCTGCTGTATTGTAATTGTTTGCTCAGTTGTAATTTCACAACTTGTACCAGTAAAATTATCTTCAATTCCTGTTTGTATCTGCTGTATTGTAATTGTTTGCTCAGTTGTAATTTCACAACTTGTACCAGTAAAATTATCTTCAATTCCTGTTTGTATCTGCTGTATTGTAATTGTTTGCTCAGTTGTAATTTCACAACTTGTACCAGTAAAATTATCTTCAATTCCTGTTTGTATCTGCTGTATTGTAATTGTTTGCTCAGTTGTAATTTCACAACTTGTACCAGTAAAATTATCTTCAATTCCTGCTAGTATCTGCTGTATTGTAATTGTTTGCTCAGTTGTAATTTCACAACTTGTACCAGTAAAATTATCTTCAATTCCTGCTAGTATCTGCTGTATTGTAATTGTTTGCTCAGTTGTAATTTCACAACTTGTACCAGTAAAATTATCTTCAATTCCTGTTTGTATCTGCTGTATTGTAATTGTTTGCTCAGTTGTAATTTCACAACTTGTACCAGTAAAATTATCTTCAATTCCTGCTAGTATCTGCTGTATTGTAATTGTTTGCTCAGTTGTAATTTCACAACTTGTACCAGTAAAATTATCTTCAATTCCTGTTTGTATCTGCTGTATTGTAATTGTTTGCTCAGTTGTAATTTCACAACTTGTACCAGTAAAATTATCTTCAATTCCTGCTAGTATCTGCTGTATTGTAATTGTTTGCTCAGTTGTAATTTCACAACTTGTACCAGTAAAATTATCTTCAATTCCTGCTAGTATCTGCTGTATTGTAATTGTTTGCTCAGTTGTAATTTCACAACTTGTACCAGTAAAATTATCTTCAATTCCTGTTTGTATCTGCTGTATTGTAATTGTTTGCTCAGTTGTAATTTCACAACTTGTACAGTAAAATTATCTTCAATTCCTGTAGTATCCTGTATTGTAAACCAGTAAAATTATCTTCAATTCCTGTTTGTATCTGCTGTATTGTAATTGTTTGCTCAGTTGTAATTTCACAACTTGTACCAGTAAAATTATCTTCAATTCCTGTTTGTATCTGCTGTATTGTAATTGTTTGCTCAGTTGTAATTTCACAACTTGTACCAGTAAAAATTATCTTCAATTCCTGTTTGTATCTGCTGTATTGTAATTGTTTGCTCAGTTGTAATTTCACAACTTGTACCAGTAAAATTATCTTCAATTCCTGTTTGTATCTGCTGTATTGTAATTGTTTGCTCAGTTGTAATTTCACAACTTGTACCAGTAAAATTATCTTCAATTCCTGTTTGTATCTGCTGTATTGTAATTGTTTGCTCAGTTGTAATTTCACAACTTGTACCAGTAAAATTATCTTCAATTCCTGTTTGTATCTGCTGTATTGTAATTGTTTGCTCAGTTGTAATTTCACAACTTGTACCAGTAAAATTATCTTCAATTCCTGTTTGTATCTGCTGTATTGTAATTGTTTGCTCAGTTGTAATTTCACAACTTGTACCAGTAAAATTATCTTCAATTCCTGCTAGTATCTGCTGTATTGTAATTGATTGCTCAGTTGTAATTTCACAACTTGCAACAGTAAAATTATCTACAACTCCTGTTTGTATCTGCTGTATTGTAATTGTTTGCTCAGTTGTAATTTCACAACTTGTACCAGTAAAATTATCTTCAATTCCTGTTTGTATCTGCTGTATTGTAATTGTTTGCTCAGTTGTAATTTCACAACTTGTACCAGTAAAATTATCTTCAATTCCTGCTAGTATCTGCTGTATTGTAATTGTTTGCTCAGTTGTAATTTCACAACTTGTACCAGTAAAATTATCTTCAATTCCTGTTTGTATCTGCTGTATTGTAATTGTTTGCTCAGTTGTAATTTCACAACTTGTACCAGTAAAATTATCTTCAATTCCTGTTTGTATCTGCTGTATTGTAATTGTTTGCTCAGTTGTAATTTCACAACTTGTACCAGTAAAATTATCTTCAATTCCTGTTTGTATCTGCTGTATTGTAATTGTTTGCTCAGTTGTAATTTCACAACTTGTACCAGTAAAATTATCTTCAATTCCTGTTTGTATCTGCTGTATTGTAATTGTTTGCTCAGTTGTAATTTCACAACTTGTACCAGTAAAATTATCTTCAATTCCTGTTTGTATCTGCTGTATTGTAATTGTTTGCTCAGTTGTAATTTCACAACTTGTACCAGTAAAATTATCTTCAATTCCTGTTTGTATCTGCTGTATTGTAATTGTTTGCTCAGTTGTAATTTCACAACTTGTACCAGTAAAATTATCTTCAATTCCTGCTAGTATCTGCTGTATTGTAATTGTTTGCTCAGTTGTAATTTCACAACTTGTACCAGTAAAATTATCTTCATTCCTGTTTGTATCTGCTGTATTGTAATTGTTTGCTCAGTTGTAATTTCACAACTTGTACCAGTAAAATTATCTTCAATTCCTGTTTGTATCTGCTGTATTGTAATTGTTTGCTCAGTTGTAATTTCACAACTTGTACCAGTAAAATTATCTTCAATTCCTGCTAGTATCTGCTGTATTGTAATTGTTTGCTCAGTTGTAATTTCACAACTTGTACCAGTAAAATTATCTTCAATTCCTGTTTGTATCTGCTGTATTGTAATTGTTTGCTCAGTTGTAATTTCACAACTTGTACCAGTAAAATTATCTTCAATTCCTGTTTGTATCTGCTGTATTGTAATTGTTTGCTCAGTTGTAATTTCACAACTTGTACCAGTAAAATTATCTTCAATTCCTGCTAGTATCTGCTGTATTGTAATTGTTTGCTCAGTTGTAATTTCACAACTTGTACCAGTAAAATTATCTTCAATTCCTGTTTGTATCTGCTGTATTGTAATTGTTTGCTCAGTTGTAATTTCACAACTTGTACCAGTAAAATTATCTTCAATTCCTGTTTGTATCTGCTGTATTGTAATTGTTTGCTCAGTTGTAATTTCACAACTTGTACCAGTAAAATTATCTTCAATTCCTGTTTGTATCTGCTGTATTGTAATTGTTTGCTCAGTTGTAATTTCACAACTTGTACCAGTAAAATTATCTTCAATTCCTGTTTGTATCTGCTGTATTGTAATTGTTTGCTCAGTTGTAATTTCACAACTTGTACCAGTAAAATTATCTTCAATTCCTGTTTGTATCTGCTGTATTGTAATTGTTTGCTCAGTTGTAATTTCACAACTTGTACCAGTAAAATTATCTTCAATTCCTGTTTGTATCTGCTGTATTGTAATTGTTTGCTCAGTTGTAATTTCACAACTTGTACCAGTAAAATTATCTTCAATTCCTGTTTGTATCTGCTGTATTGTAATTGTTTGCTCAGTTGTAATTTCACAACTTGTACCAGTAAAATTATCTTCAATTCCTGTTTGTATCTGCTGTATTGTAATTGTTTGCTCAGTTGTAATTTCACAACTTGTACCAGTAAAATTATCTTCAATTCCTGTTTGTATCTGCTGTATTGTAATTGTTTGCTCAGTTGTAATTTCACAACTTGTACCAGTAAAATTATCTTCAATTCCTGCTAGTATCTGCTGTATTGTAATTGTTTGCTCAGTTGTAATTTCACAACTTGTACCAGTAAAATTATCTTCAATTCCTGCTAGTATCTGCTGTATTGTAATTGTTTGCTCAGTTGTAATTTCACAACTTGTACCAGTAAAATTATCTTCAATTCCTGTTTGTATCTGCTGTATTGTAATTGTTTGCTCAGTTGTAATTTCACAACTTGTACCAGTAAAATTATCTTCAATTCCTGCTAGTATCTGCTGTATTGTAATTGTTTGCTCAGTTGTAATTTCACAACTTGTACCAGTAAAATTATCTTCAATTCCTGTTTGTATCTGCTGTATTGTAATTGTTTGCTCAGTTGTAATTTCACAACTTGTACCAGTAAAATTATCTTCAATTCCTGTTTGTATCTGCTGTATTGTAATTGTTTGCTCAGTTGTAATTTCACAACTTGTACCAGTAAAATTATCTTCAATTCCTGTTTGTATCTGCTGTATTGTAATTGTTTGCTCAGTTGTAATTTCACAACTTGTACCAGTAAAATTATCTTCAATTCCTGCTAGTATCTGCTGTATTGTAATTGTTTGCTCAGTTGTAATTTCACAACTTGTACCAGTAAAATTATCTTCAATTCCTGCTAGTATCTGCTGTATTGTAATTGTTTGCTCAGTTGTAATTTCACAACTTGTACCAGTAAAATTATCTTCAATTCCTGTTTGTATCTGCTGTATTGTAATTGTTTGCTCAGTTGTAATTTCACAACTTGTACCAGTAAAATTATCTTCAATTCCTGCTAGTATCTGCTGTATTGTAATTGTTTGCTCAGTTGTAATTTCACAACTTGTACCAGTAAAATTATCTTCAATTCCTGCTAGTATCTGCTGTATTGTAATTGTTTGCTCAGTTGTAATTTCACAACTTGTACCAGTAAAATTATCTTCAATTCCTGTTTGTATCTGCTGTATTGTAATTGTTTGCTCAGTTGTAATTTCACAACTTGTACCAGTAAAATTATCTTCAATTCCTGCTAGTATCTGCTGTATTGTAATTGTTTGCTCAGTTGTAATTTCACAACTTGTACCAGTAAAATTATCTTCAATTCCTGTTTGTATCTGCTGTATTGTAATTGTTTGCTCAGTTGTAATTTCACAACTTGTACCAGTAAAATTATCTTCAATTCCTGTTTGTATCTGCTGTATTGTAATTGTTTGCTCAGTTGTAATTTCACAACTTGTACCAGTAAAATTATCTTCAATTCCTGTTTGTATCTGCTGTATTGTAATTGTTTGCTCAGTTGTAATTTCACAACTTGTACCAGTAAAATTATCTTCAATTCCTGCTAGTATCTGCTGTATTGTAATTGTTTGCTCAGTTGTAATTTCACAACTTGTACCAGTAAAATTATCTTCAATTCCTGTTTGTATCTGCTGTATTGTAATTGTTTGCTCAGTTGTAATTTCACAACTTGTACCAGTAAAATTATCTTCAATTCCTGCTAGTATCTGCTGTATTGTAATTGTTTGCTCAGTTGTAATTTCACAACTTGTACCAGTAAAATTATCTTCAATTCCTGTTTGTATCTGCTGTATTGTAATTGTTTGCTCAGTTGTAATTTCACAACTTGTACCAGTAAAATTATCTTCAATTCCTGCTAGTATCTGCTGTATTGTAATTGTTTGCTCAGTTGTAATTTCACAACTTGTACCAGTAAAATTATCTTCAATTCCTGCTAGTATCTGCTGTATTGTAATTGTTTGCTCAGTTGTAATTTCACAACTTGTACCAGTAAAATTATCTTCAATTCCTGTTTGTATCTGCTGTATTGTAATTGTTTGCTCAGTTGTAATTTCACAACTTGTACCAGTAAAATTATCTTCAATTCCTGCTAGTATCTGCTGTATTGTAATTGTTTGCTCAGTTGTAATTTCACAACTTGTACCAGTAAAATTATCTTTAATTCCTGTTTGTATCTGCTGTATTGTAGTTGTTTGCTCAGTTGTAATTTCACAACTTGTACCAGTAAAATTATCTTCAATCCCTGCTTGTATCTGCTGTATTGTAATTGTTTGCTTTGCTCTTTGTAATTCATCATTTGTGTTCTCTCTCATTCATTCCTTTAATCTGTTGTTAGAATCTCAAATAGCTTACCTGACCACAAGGTCTTTCATAATATGTGGACATGTACCCTTATATAACCAACAGTCCCTGTGTCTAGGTTGAACAGGGTATGACTTGCCAAAATGAGACACAGCTTAAAACAAATTTATAGTTTATCTATTGCATACATGCCACACGCTATGGTTTACCCATAATCTGTACGGGGTGTTTGCGTTTTCAGATGTGTACGGCCCGTACAAACGTCTGTACGGGTTTTTTCGCCTAATTATTAAACATACATATAAATCGATCGTCTTGTGCCACTACCGTAGCCGTAATTTGCGTCATTTTTAATGTTATTTGCAAGAGAGTTAGCTTCCGTTTCTGATCTTTATTTAGAAATGGGAGTATCCGTGTTTATTTTCTGTGAATTTTTTAAATCGCAATCAATCGGCATCGAACACGCTGCCATTTTCGCTCTAATTTTAATGGATTCTGACTCCGATGCGATGACAAGGAGATCTTTGTCTTTATTAGCGCTAATATCGGTTCTCAGAATATGGGTGATGGCAGAGATGGAAACGAAAGTAGAATGTCATTGCTAATATGTATAATTTTAGGGGTTAGGATTAGGTTTATCGGAAAGGTTTAGGGTTACGGCCAAATGTCACTGCTGACGAGGGCGTTTGTTGCTTTGCTACTGATGATGGGTGTAACGAAAAGATCGTCATTTGATTTGTATTGGTCAAATGACTTTCATTGAGATACAAAGGAAAAGGACTCTTCGTTTGTTGGGTTTTTTTTTTAATTTTTTTAAAAATTTTAATTTTTTTTTTTAATCGTTTTTTTCATCTTCCATACCTCTCTTCCTATCACATCTAACATCTGATTAATCAATTGAACCTCTTATTTATCTCAAATTATCTATTGTTATACATTGTGTTTCCTTTCATTTTTCAAGTACTTTTTTTGTCTCTGCAGCTCTACTTTTGGTCTTGCATCTTTATTAACAGAAATGAGAAAATGTTGGAGCTAAAGATAATGTTGGAACTAGAGAAACTGTTGGAAGTAGAGAAAATTTTGAAATAGAGAAAATGTTGGAAGTAGATAAAATGTTGGAACTAGATAAAATGTTGGAAGTAGAGAAAATGGTGGAACTAGAGAAAAAGTTGGAACTAAACAAAATGTTGAAACAAGAAAATTTTTGAACTACAAAAATATATTGGAACTAGAGAAAAATTTTAGAACTAGATAAAAAGTTGGAACTAGAGAAAATGTTGAAACTAGAGAAAATGTTGGAACTAGAGAAAATGGTGGAACTAGAAAAAATGGTGGAACTAGAGAAAATGGTGGAACTAGAAAAAATGGTGGAACTAGAGAAAATGGTGGAACTAGAGGAAATGGTGGAACTAGAAAAAATGATAGAACTAGAGAAAATGGTGGAACTAGAGAAAATGGTGGAACTAGAGGAAATGGTGGAACTAGAGAAAATGGTGGAACTAGAGAAAAAGTTGAAACTAGAGAAAATGATGAAACTAGAGAAAATGATGGAACTAGAGAAAATGGTGGAACTAGAGAAAATGGTGGAACTAGAAAAAATGATAGAACTAGAAAAAATGGTGGAACTAGAGAAAATGGTGGAACTAGAGAAAATGGTGGAACTAGAGAAAATGTTGGAACTAGAGAAAATGGTGGAACTAGAAAAAATGGTGGAACTAGAGAAAATGTTGAAACTAGAGAAAATGTTGGAACTAGAGAAAATGGTGGAACTAGAAAAAATGGTGGAACTAGAGAAAGTGGTGGAACTAGAGAAAATGGTGGAACTAGAGAAAATGGTGGAACTAGAAAAAATGGTGGAACTAGAGAAAATGTGGAACTAGAAAAAATGATAGAACTAGAAAAAATGGTGGAACTAGAGAAAATGGTGGAACTAGAAAAAAATGGTGGAACTAGAGAAAATGTTTAAACTAGAGAAAATGTTGGAACTAGAGAAAATGGTGGAACTAGAGAAAATGGTGGAACTAGAAAAAATGGTGGAACTAGAGAAAATGGTGGAACTAGAGAAAATGGTGGAACTAGAAAAAATGGTGGAACTAGAAAAAATGGTGGAACTAGAAAAATGGTGGAACTAGAAAAAATGGTGGAACTAGGGGAAATGGTGGAACTAGAAAAAATGGTGGAACTAGAGAAAATAATGGAACTAGAGGAAATGATGGAACTAGAGGAAATGGTGGAACTAGAAAAAATGGTGGAACTAGAGAAAATGGTGGAACTAGAGGAAATGGTGGAACTAGAGGAAATTTTGGAACTAGAAAAAATGTTGGAACTAAAAAAAATGTTGGAACTAGAAAAAATGGTGGAACTAGAGGAAATGGTGGAACTAGAGGAAATGGTGGAACTAGAGGAAATGGTGGAACTAGAAAAAATAGTGGAACTAGAAAAAATGTTGCAACCATGTTATGCATGAAATATTATAAGCCAGAACCATCATTATCATGCAGATACTCAAATCATATTGTAACTGCATGAGAAATACTGTGTGTTGTGTAACTGTTGAAACATAATTGTGAGTTTTGGTTGTGACAATACTTGCTACCAGTAGTTGCTAGCTGCTCAGTGATGCTGATATCTCAGATACTTGTATTTTGTTGGATTAGGAGTATTTAGTAACATCTGAATGTCAAAAAGAATTGTATACTACCTTATGTTACCGGTATTGTTATTATGTGACCGTATGGCCTACTACGTCATTTTAGCACTATGGTGCTGCCACGTATTAGAATTAGAGTAAGAGTATGTAAACAAGATTAAAACACTAAGTACTTGAAGCACGACTAGTTAGTAAAATAAACACTAGTCACAAACCCATGACGTCATTCAATCATGGTGTACATGAACTCATGATGGCATCAAACCTTGTGTGGAATCCATACAAGTTAGAACGGAAGCCCTTTAGAATAGAGAAAACTTAGAACAATGATTGGTCAATACTACTTAGTTACTATAATTTTAGATCAGAAACTTTGTAGTTGGTTAAGTTAAAGACTAATCTAACAGTCAGTTGGACCCCCAGATCAATCATAAGATAGTTTCCGGTTTATCCTCCAATAAGAAATAATAACATCCGGCCAGCTAAGCACCGAATGACCATATAGACGGATGCATCTTGGATACCAGTTAGTGAGACCCTCACACAGTGTTACATGAACCATTGCATGTTAGGCATTATCCACCTTTACAGGTGCGGAGCAACCATGGCGCATCCCCTTGGGTGATAACAAAAACCTACGGTACCAACATTTTGGAACGAGAATTGTGTTATTCATAGTTTTCAAGAGATTCCAAACCAACCAGGGAGTTCGGCGAGCCAGCGCTGCACCCTGCTACGATTGTTTAGTAGTCCCTCTGCTCTTATAGCAGATACTACCGTAAGTACCGGTTTCAAGTCTCGGTCGAACATTTTAAATTCAGTTAGGTGTCCACAGCACACAAGACATGCCAAATCCACGGCTAAAGTAAGCAGAAGCCTTTTTTTTACATTGAGGCTAATAGTAACAGTTATAAACACCAACATATACCAGCCTCCAAAATCAACTTGGGTTTCCATGACACTTCTGTAACTACCATCTCTGGCAGTAGCCAGTTAAATAACAGAAGAACACTAACACAATAAGTACAGTGATTATTTCCCTTTGACAACATCAGGGGATATAACAATATAGACTGTATTACATAACCAACCCAGTCATTTATTACCTTATACACTAACAAGGTATTGCCACTCTGTCTTCATACTGTCACAATTACAATAATTGTTCATCATCACACTCTGGCAACACACATAGGTTCTCAGTCTCCCTCAACAAATGACCAAGGGTATGAATGCTAGCTGGTTGTATATAAGCCATATCCATCCTCTCATATTTCCTTCCTAGCTATAGCTTTATGTTTGACACCAAATTTCACCAGTCTGAGCCTTGTTCTTTTATTGATTGCAGTGTCATTCTCTAACAGGTGACTGTTAATTGTCTATTTTTCCTTCGCCTTATCCATATCCATTGTCCCCACTATGGGTGCTCGTGAACCTCATCTGTTGATTTCCTCACTGCTGTGTACCCCCGCACGACCAGGACTGTAGATCCACACAAGTTCCTGAAGGTTTGAGACTCTGTGTATGTTCTCCATTCATGTTGTAGCCATCCATTTTGGATCTTCCAAAACATGAACTGAGAGTCTGATATGATAAATGCCTTGGTTAACAGAGTTTCATCTAGCCACCTTACGGCTGCAGTAGCTGTGTCTGAGTCCATTCTCATGCTGGAGGTTGTTGTCATGTAAGCTCTGCCTTGTTCAGTGATGACTCTGTCCTTTACTCTAGCCAAGAAGCCCATCACAGAGAACAGACCCATCAGTGTTTACTATGTATACAGAAAGTTAATACTTACTTAGTCGTTCCCCTTCTACCGTGAGGTGTAGAGGTTTGGAAGAGAGAGCGCCAGACTATCCTATCGGCTGTCTTCCTCCTGGCCTGGTTCCATTCTAGTCCTCGGTCCTTCAAAGATTGTCTAATGTTGTCCTCCCAGCGGACTCTGGGTCGTCCTGAGGGTCTGGATCCTTGGCTCTTTGTTTCCCATGCTTGTCGTGGTAGCCGATCTTCTCCCATTCTGCAGACATGGCCAAACCATCTTAGTTGGGACTGTTCTACTTGGGTCTGCAGGGGGTGGGATTTAAGGCCTTGACGTATCGTCTGGTTGCGTACCATGTCTCTTCTTGTTACTTCAACCACCTTCCTCAGATACCTTATTTCTGAGGTTTGGATCTGGCTTTTGTGGGTTGTAGTCATTGCCCATGACTCACATCCATATGTCAAGACTGGGACATAGGTGGAGCGGCATACAGCCATCTTCGTATTTTTACCAACCTCTCTCTTGCTGAGGAATCCTCGATTTATGGCCTGAAAAAGTCTCCCAGCTGCTGCTTTTCGAGTGGCCAACTCTTCTCCGATGCCTCCCTTTCGGTCAATAATAGCTCCGAGGTATTTAAAGTGGTCTACTTGCTCCAGGACGCGCTCTCCCAGCCCAACCTGATGTCCTCTCTCCTCTCGCGACACCACCATGGATTTTGTTTTAGAGCTGCCCATGACCATCCCTCTCCTCTCCAGCTCCCCCCTCCAGACCCGCAGGCTGAACTGGAGATGTGCCTCTGATTTAGCAACCAGGGCAACATCATCAGCAAATGCCAGCTCCGAAATACAGACCCATCCCATCAGAAAGTTAATACACAATAATAATAATAGCCCCTTCACTCATAACTGACTATGGGAATACGCCCCTGAGGTGACAGCCCTCAGCTGCTTATTTTCCTGGTGCTCCTTTCGACATTTTCTCCTCTCTTCTGCTTGTTGTGAGAGCTTCTTTTCGCTCAATCTGAGGTAGCACCATAAAAAGCATTGCCACTTAGTGCAATCGGCAGCTTCATCCTCCCATGTTGCTGGATCCATGTCCAGTGCCCTCATATCTCTAATACACAAGACAGACCATAATTTTAGACCAGGGCTGCAACTCTGCATTTGACTCCCTTACAAGACGTCTGCACCAAAACTTTCATACACTCTTACAGTGATAATCACTCTAGCAATATGTTTTAAATGATGATGATGCCAGGTCCATGCATTAGCCTTATGTCAGTTATCTCTTACATGTCTGACGGAGCAATAGGCCTATTATTTAATTGTCTCCTCAGAAACCCCTGGCAACTACATGTTGGGGGAGGGGTGAGAGACAGAGAATCTCATCACAAATATTTAATAATAATCGGTTAACTTTGCTCTTTTACGTTAACTTTGCCACATTTCTTTCAGGCAAATTACCAGTGCATAGATCAGTGGTGTTCCCAGCTGCATTGTTTCGATCATAAAAAGCCTCTATGTTAACTACATGCAGTGTTGGGTGTTGAGCAACCTAACTTTTGGGGTGAAGACAGGAGTATGACAGGGATGCCCCTTACTAACAACTTTATTTTTGACAGTCATAGACTCGGTGATTTGCCAGACAACATAGGGCAGTCCATGAGGAATTAGATGGACAACGTTTTCTACACTGGAAGATATGGAATATGCAGATGACATTGCACTACTCGCACATTCATATCAACACATCCAAGAAAAAACAGATAGACTGAATAAGTATAGCCAACAGGTGGGTTTGAACATCAATCTAAAGAAGACAGAGGTCATAACACACAATTTGGGCACTCCTGAGCCCATAACAATAAGGAACCAGAAGCTGGAACTGACAGACACATTTACATACCGAGGATGCATAGTAACACCAGATAGTGGAACAAGCAAGGACATCAACAACAGAATGAATAAAGAGAGAACAACCTTTACTAGTCTAAACAACATCTGGAAGTCTTCCCATACAGAACAAACACCAAATTAAGATTATATAAGAGCTGTGTACTTTCTGTGCTTCTCTATGGTGCGGAATGTTGGAGAGTAACAGAGAAGGAAATGTCGAAATTGTCCTCCTTCTACACAATCTGCCTAAGGAAAATTCTCTGAATCTTTTGGCCGAATACCATCACCAACCCAGACCTGCTTCAAGTAACAAGAGGACATGCACACCATCATAGCTGGCAGACACTGGAGCTGGGTTGGCCACGTCCTCAGAAGAGATCCCAATGCCATCACAAGAACAGCTATGCTATGGACCCCTGAAGGAAAGCAAAACAGAGGCTGACCAAAAACAACTTGCTGGAGAACTGTGGAGGCCGAGATGCAAAGAATGAACCAGAGCTGGGGCACTGTATGAAGGAATTCCGCCAACCGAACAAGGTGGAAACAGTTTGTTGCTGCCCTACAAGACACCACCAGGCATGATGGCCACTGACTGCTTTGACAGTCAGCAGCTAAGGATCAAAAAAGAAGAAAAAGATCAGTAGTGTAGCGAGTGGGGGGGGGGGGGGGAGGGGCGGGGGGGGGGGGGCGGGCTGGGGGCAACAGCCCCGAGTGCAGCAGGGTGTATTTACAAGTGTCTATGAGAGGGGAATGTCTAAGTAATCTAGCACATCTTAGTACTTTTTTTAAAAACTCTTGAGAACATTGATTTTGATCACATAACTGATCAATCTGCAGGAGTGAATGTGCAAAAGATCAATCTGCGGTAGCAAATAGATATCTGTTGTGTACTGTTTTTACTGTTAGTAAAAAGTTTATTAAAAATAGCAGTTTATTTCTGTTATTTTTTTGTTAAGTTTAATCTTAAGTGTCATTTTTTTCCCACTAATTCATACTGTTGTTCTTAATATAATTCAAAAGTCCCGACAGTGCCTGATGTAGTCCTTTAAACTTTCTCTTGATTTGTCTACAAAATGAGCATGTATTTTATCTGACATGACCGGGGAACACTTTCCTGTATCACCTCAGGCACTAAAGACCTTCGGTTCGCCACTGCCGTAGATCTAAACATTGTAAAATGTTCATATCAGAGAGATTACCAGCCCATAGAATATTGTAAATATTGTAAAATATTAACTTTGCCACATCTCTTTCAGAGAGATCACCAGCCATAGATCTGAACATTGTTGTTGTTGTTTAACTAGGGTTGCTGAGCATTGTGCTCTTTTGCAGCCAATACCAAGTTGAAGAGCCCTTGGTATTATCTACACAGCAGATCTAGGCTTGTCGTGTGGCTTTTCTGCCATTCCGAAACATGTTGAGTTGAAGTCATGAGCTCCAGTTTCTCCAGCTTGGCTTGCATTTAAAAGATCATCACATCTAGTCCCAAGCTAGGAGGAAGAAGCACGTGGCATACTGTGCCTTCCCTGCCATCCAAGGGGGCTCTCCAAATATGCAAAGCTAAAATACTGTGCTCTGGTTCTGGGCTCTCCCAAGGAATTGTCACATCCTAAACATAGCCACTCTTAGCTTCCTCTCCCTATCATGGGGTCCATAGTGAGATCCTTCTGCATGCACACAACCAGGTTATGTCTGGGGCTCAAGTGACTTCTCCAAGCTTAGTGTGCAATGTTGGGTTCTCAACATGTTTCACCACAGGGTGAATCCCTGGAAGTGTATATATGATTTCAAGAGTTAATGAGGGTGTAGTTAGCTTCACAGACAGAGGTTCACATCCAAATCTACATACTATAGCATTGTGCATAGCTGGTGGTCATATAAGGATGGCTCCAGATATGCCTCCATGCAAATCTGAACATTGTAAAATCTTAACTTTCTTTCTTACATCTCTTTCAGAGAAATTTCATCCCATAGATCTGAAAAATGTTAAAAGTTAACTTTGTTTCTCACATCTCTTCCAGAGAGATTACCAGCCCATAGATCTGAAAACTGTAAAAAATATACACAGGAAGGTTCCAATGTCAAGTATAGGGGTACTAGCTGATGCACATTTTGATGGAAAGACAATGAACAAAGAGTTTTTCCAAAGTTGGAGAATTCAACCAAGAATCAGGTAAACGTTTTAGTATTTTTTAATTTCAGCCAGGATAAGTGTATGTAAATAGTTATTAGAAATATTATAAATTAAAACATTCCTAAAGCAAACAAGTCCAGTGTTGTGTTTTCATACAGAATGATTCCGTTCCAATAGCTTTTAGAGACACCCTGATGTTGACAGAGCATTGCGTCAGTAATCAGACTTCTGCCCTTCTGAACTCGGGTCCCAGTCAGTTCAGTCAACATGTAAATATACCCTTCAAAAAAAGTTAAGGACCATTTTTATTAAGGGTGCAAAGTGGAATGAAAATGAAAAATAAAAACACAGCACTTCAAAATATAACATGACAAGCTTATCAGTGACAATCAACACTATTTTCATGACGGTTGCATTAACGTGTGTAAAATGACAGTACAGCAATCAATACAACCCTCATTTTCAAAATTAATGAGAATAACACCAAAGGTCAACATTATCAGTAACGTGTGTGTCCTCCATTACTGGCGATACTTTCAAGGCACCGCTGTCGCATGGAAATGATGAGCTTGCGAATGAAGCATTGGGGCACTGCCTGCCACTGATGCTGAAGTACCAGAAGCAGTTCATGCAGAGTTGCAGGAGATGGCTGATGTTGCTTAACTCGTCGCCCAAGCTCATCCCAAAGATGTTCTATGGGATTCAAATCAGGACTGTTTGCAGGCCAATCCATTCTATTGACACCCGCTCTTGCAGGAAAGCATTTATTGCATGAGAACGGTGTGGTCTTGCATTATCATCTTGAAGGACTGCATTGTGCACAATAACTTGCAGGGCTGGGATGGCAAGAGGATGTAGAATCTCATCACGGTAGCGGTCACCATTCAGATTCCCAATCACATGATAGAGGGGAGTTCTGTGGAGTAAACTAATGCCTCCCCACATCATCACTGATCCAGCACCATATCGGGTACGTTTGATGACTGCAGCATCACTAAAGCCTTTACCACGACCCCTCCATACTCTGATTCGACCATCTGTAGGCTCCAAGACAAATTGGGACTCATCCGTGAACATAACGTTAGCCCACTGTGCACGTCGCCACTGCACGTGCTGCATACACCATGCTAAACGAGCTGCTCTGTGGGCAGCAGTCAAGTGTGGTGGAATGGCTGGACGACAAGCACGAAGGTTGGCATCGTGAAGGCGATTCTGAATAGTCTGATCACTGACTACAGTGTTGGTAGCATCTCTGAGGAACTGTCTGATAACATTTGAACTTGCAGTTCTCTGTTGCAGTGCTTGCCTCTGAATTAAGTGATCTTCTCGAGGTGTAGTGACTCTAGGACGACCTTTGTGTTGCCGTTCCTCGACGATTCCAGTCTGGGCAAAGCGCTGCTGCAGTCTAAAAATAACTGAATGAGATACTGCAAGCCTCTGAGCGACATTTTGGACAGTAAGACCTTCCTGCAACCACGCAATGGCTCTTCCTTTATCCACAACATTCAGCTTTTGTCGTTGAGGCATATTGTTATGCAATGGTTATGCAGCACTTGTGTTGCTTATAAAGACAATTTTGTGAGTACAGCTCAAGACCAACACTATAGTCTCCCACATGCATCACGCATTTTTGGAATAGCAGGTATTTTTTTCATGCTCAGACATCATTAAAAACACCCACATTTTGGCGTCTCAGCACCATTTTTTCAGCGTGCTTGCTGAGCTGAACACTAGCCGCATGGTATGCTGGTGGCCCATGCAGCACATGTTGAATGTTTGTCGTTTGATAAAAATCAATGTCTGATTAATTGCTTATGAAATATAATTCTTATAATTTTTATTATTTTTGGGTCATTTTCACCTACTGGTCCTAAACTTCTTTTGAAGGGTATATATATATAGCAGAAGCCAGTTGATGCAAAATAAAGTGCATTTTTACTTTGATACCGTTCTAATTCATTACATAAAATAACATCCAGCAATATAAAATGCCATGTAGACGACGTGTGCAGTGGCAAGATATATTGTGTAAAGTATCTAGAAGAAAGCAAACAGGTTGCACAGAACTGCTTTTTAAAACATATATTTCTGTTGGTGTTTAACTAGGGCTTCTGAGCTTCTTGCTTTTTTACAGCCAATACCAAGTTGAAGACTCCTTGGTATTATCTACACTGTAGATTTAAGCTTTTTCTGTAGCTTTTCTGCCATTCTGAAACCTGTTGAGTTGAAGTCGTGAGCTGCAATTTCTCCACCTTGGGTAGCATTTAAAGGATCATCACATCTGCTCCAAAGCTAGGAGTATGAAGCATGTGGCAAACTGTGCATTCCCTGCCAGCCAAGAGGGCTGTCCAACAATGCAGAGCTAAAGTACTATGCTCTGGTTCTGGGCTCTCCCAAAGAATTGTCATGTCCTGCACAGAGCCACTTCTCAGCTCCTCCTGCCTATCACCGGGTCCATAGTGAGATCCTCCTGCATGCAGTCAACCAGGTCAAAGCTAAAGAATCACATCTGGTTCTCAAGTGACTTCTCCAAGCCTGGTGTGCATGATGGGTTTTCAACAAGTTTCACCACAGTGGGAATCTTTGCAAGTGTGTGGATGATTTTAAGAGTCAGTGAGGGCGTAATTAGCCTCACAGACAGAGGTTTATTTCCACATATGTATATTGTAGCATTGTGCATAACTGATGGTCATATAGGGATGACTCCAGATATGCCTCCATGCATGTATATTTCTGTAAAAGTTCTTTACCATTGAGCATCTGATTGGTAGTGGCTACAGTGCTTGCCTTTTGCAGATTTACCTGGCTGTAGGTTGAAAATTTGCTGGCAACATGCTTCAGTCTACCCAGCTGTAAATGGATACCTAACTCTGGTCGAGTTCATGAAGGCAAAGGTAGTGAGGAAGAGAACTGGTCATCCCACCTCATAAAGCTGGACCAGGTATAATGAAGTCTCTAACACTTTACTCCCCTACAGCAGGATCTGATATAAGACTAGCTGGACCAGGTATAATGAAGTCTCTAACACTTTACTCCCCTACAGCAGGATCTGCTATAAGACTAGCTGGACCAGGTATAATGAAGTCTCTAACACTTTACTCCCCTACAGCAGGATCTGCTATAAGACTAGCTGGACCAGGTATAATGAAGTCTCTAACACTTTACTCCCCTACAGCAGGATCTGCTATAAGACTAGCTGGACCAGGTATAATGAAGTCTCTAACACTTTACTCCCCTACAGCAGGATCTGCTATAAGACTATCTGACCAGTATAATGAAGTCTCTAACACTTTACTCCCCTACAGCAGGATGGAGACTACCTATAAGACATTATCCTGACCTAGTATAATGAAATCTCTAACACTTTACTCCCCTACAGCAGGATCTGCTATAAGACTAGCTGGACCAGGTATAATGAAGTCTCTAACACTTTACTCCCCTACAGCAGGATCTGCTATAAGACTAGCTGGACCAGGTATAATGAAGTCTCTAACACTTTACTCCCCTACAGCAGGATCTGCTATAAGGAAGTCTTTAACACTTTACTCCCCTGCAGCAGGATCTGCTATAAGACTAGCTGGACCAGGTATAATGAAGTCTAACACTTTACTCCCCTACAGCAGGATCTGCTATAAGACTAGCTGGACCAGGTATAATGAAGTCTCTAACACTTTACTCCCCTACAGCAGGATCTGCTATAAGACTAGCTGGACCAGGTATAATGAAGTCTCTAACACTTTACTCCCCTATAGCAGATCCTGCTGTAAGACTAGCTGGACCAGGTATAATGAAGTCTCTAACACTTTACTCCCCTACAGCAGGATCTGCTATAAGACTAGCTGGACCAGGTATAATGAAGTCTCTAACACTTTACTCCCCTACAGCAGGATCTGCTATAAGACTAGCTGGACCATGTATAATGAAGTCTCTAACACTTTACTCCCCTACAGCAGGATCTGCTATAAGACTAGCTGGACCAGGTATAATGAAGTCTCTAACACTTTACTCCCCTACAGCAGGATCTGCTATAAGACTAGCTGGACCAGGTATAATGAAATCTCTAACACTTTACTCCCCTGCAGCAGGATCTGCTATAAGACTAGCTGGACCAGGTATAATGAAGTCTCTAACACTTTACTCCCCTACAGCAGGATCTGCTATAAGACTAGCTGGACCAGGTATAATGAAGTCTCTAACACTTTACTCCCCTACAGCAGGATCTGCTATAAGACTAGCTGGACCAGGTATAATGAAGTCTCTAACACTTTACTCCCCTACAGAAGGATCTGCTATAAGACTAGCTGGACCAGGTATAATGAAGTCTCTAACACTTTACTCCCCTACAGCAGGATCTGCTATAAGACTACCTTGACCTGTTTTACCGTAACCATATATGTCCTTTCCTAAACTCTCAGTGTTGTCCTGGGTGTATATACATTGTGTGTTTTAGTGTGCTTTAAAGCAAGTCTGAAGTTTAAAAACTCTGCTTTTATATATTAGCACAGTGGAGGATGATGAATGAATGAAAACTGATATTGGACTTTACATTCTTGACACCCAATATTTTTTGATGATGAGGAAGAGACAGTTATCACTACATTAATTTTTCTTCTACAAGCAGATATGGAGACTTCCATGAAAACAGGCTGTATATCCCACCAAAGGATCCTTTCAATGCACAAAGTGTCACCAAGACAACATTTGTCCCTCAGCCAGTAGGTCCAGTAACGATGGTCCATCCAGGACAAACACCTATCTCCAAGGACGGGAAGGTAATGGTGATATATTAAACTTTATAAGAAGTTCAGTATTAGGTGTCAAGAATGTAAAGTCCAGTATTAGGTGTCAAGAATATAAAGTCCAATATTAGGTGTCAAGAATATAAAGTCCAGTATTGGGTGTCAAGAATGTAGAGTCCAATATTAGGTGTCAAGAATGTAAAGTGCAGTATTGGGTGTCAAGAATATAAAGTCCAGTATTGTGTGTCAAGAATGTAAAGTCCAGTATTGAGTGTCAAGAATGTAAAGTTCAGTATTGGGTGTCAAGAATGTAAAGTCCAGTATTGGGTGTCAAGAATGTAAAGTCCAGTCAAGAATGTAAAGTCCAGTATTGGGTGTCAAGAATGTAAAGTCCACTATTGGGTGTCAAGAATGTAAAGTCCAATATTGGGTGTCAAGAATGTAAAGTCCAGTATTGGGTGTCAAGAATGTAAAGTCCAGTGTTGGGTGTCAAGAATGTAAAGTCCAGTATTGGGTGTCAAGAATGTAAAGTTCAGTCAAGAATGTAAAGTCCAATATTGGGTGTCAGGAATGTAAAGTCCAGTCAAGAATTTAAAGTCCAGTATTGGGTGTCAAGAATGTAAAGTCCAATATTGGGTGTCAAGAATGGTAAGTCCAATATTGGGTGTCAAGAATGGTAAGTCCAGTATTGGGTGTAAAGTCCAATATTGGGTGTCAAGAATGTAAAGTCCAGTGTTGGGTGTCAAGAATGTAAAGTCCAGTCAAGAATGTAAAGTCCAATATTGGGTGTCAGGAATGTAAAGTCCAGTCAAGAATGTAAAGTCCAGTATTGGGTGTCAAGAATGTAAAGTCCAATATTGGGTGTCAAGAATGGTAAGTCCAGTATTGGGTGTCAAGAATGTAAAGTCCAGTAAAGAATGTAAAGTCCAATATTGGGTGTCAAGAATGTAAAGTCCAGTATTGGGTGTCAAGAATTTAAAGTCCAGTCAACAATGTAAAGTCCAATATTGGGTGTCAAGAATGTAAAGTCCAGTATTGGGTGTCAAGAATGCAAAGTCCAATATTGGGTGTCAAGAATGTAAAGTCCCGTATTGGGTGTCAAGAATGTAAAGTCCAATATTGGGTGTCAGGAATGTAAAGTCCAGTCAAGAATGTAAAGTCCAATATTGGGTGTCAGGAATGTAAAGTCCAGTCAAGAATGTAAAGTCCAATATTGGGTGTCAAGAATGTAAAGTCCAATATTGGGTGTCAGGAATGTAAAGTCCAGTCAAGAATGTAAAGTCCAATATTGGGTGTCAGGAATGTAAAGTCCAGTCAAGAATGTAAAGTCCAATATTGGGTGTCAGGAATGTAAAGTCCAGTCAAGAATGTAAAGTCCAATATTGGGTGTCAAGAATGTAAAGTCCAATATTGGGTGTCAGGAATGTAAAGTCCAGTTAAGAATGTAAAGTCCAATATTGGGTGTCAAGAATGTAAAGTCCAATATTGGGTGTCAGGAATGTAAAGTCCAGTCAAGAATGTAAAGTCCAATATTGGGTGTCAGGAATGTAAAGTCCAGTCAAGAATGTAAAGTCCAATATTGGGTGTCAGGAATGTAAAGTCCAGTCAAGAATGTAAAGTCCAATATTGGGTGTCAAGAATGTAAAGTCCAATATTGGGTGTCAGGAATGTAAAGTCCAGTTAAGAATGTAAAGTCAAATATTGGGTGTCAGGAATGTAAAGTCCAGTCAAGAATGTAAAGTCCAATATTGGGTGTCAAGAATGTAAAGTCCAATATTGGGTGTCAGGAATGTAAAGTCCAGTTAAGAATGTAAAGTCCAATATTGGGTGTCAAGAATGTAAAGTCCAGTATTGGGTGTCTTACTTACTTAGTTGTTCCCCTTCTACCGTGAGGTGTAGAGGTTTGGAAGAGAGAGCGCCAGACCATTCTATCAGCTGTCTTCTTCCTGGCCTGGTTCCATTCTAGTCCTCGGTCCTTCAAAGATTGTCTAATGTTGTCCTCCCAGCGGACTCTGGGTCGTTCTGGAGGTCTGGATCCCTGGCTCTTTGTTTCCCATGCTTGTCGTGGTAGCCGATCTTCTCCCATTCTGCAGACATGGCCAAACCATCTTAGTTGGGACTGTTCTATTTGGGTCTGCAGCGGGTGGGATTTTAGGCCTTGACGGATCGTCTGGTTGCGGACCATGTCTCTTCTTGTTACTTCAACCACTTTCCTCAGATACCTCATTTCTGAGGTTTGGATCTGGCTTTTGTGGGTTGTAGTCATTGCCCACGACTCGCATCCATATGTCAAGACTGGGACATAGGTGGAGCGGTATACAGCCATCTTCGTTTTCTTACCAACCTCTTTCTTGCTGAGGAATCCACGATTTATGGCCTGAAAAAGTCTCCCAGCCGCTGCTTTTCGAGTGGCCAACTCTTCTTTGATGCCTCCCTTTTGGTCTATAATAGGTATTGGGTGTCAAGAATGTAAAGTCCAATATTAGGTACCAAGAATGTAAAGTCCAATATTAGGTGTCAAGAATATAAAGTCCAGTATTGGGTGTCAAGAATATAAAGTCCAGTATTGAGTATCAAGGATGTAAAGTTCAGCATTGGGTGTCAAGAGTGTAAAGTCCAGTATTGGGTGTCAAGAATGTAAAGTCCAGTATTGGGTGTCAAGAATGTAAAGTCCAGTCAAGAATGTAAAGTCCAGTATTGGGTGTCAAGAATGTTAAGTCCAATATTGGGTGTCAGGAATGTAAAGTCCAGTATTGGGTGTCAAGAATGTAAAGTCCGGTCAAGAATGTAAAGTCCAGTATTGGGTGTCAAGAATGTAAAGTCCAATATTGGGTGTCAGGAATGTAAAGTCCAATATTGGGTGTCAAGAATGTAAAGTCCACTATTGGGTGTCAAGAATGTAAAGTCCAATATTGGGTGTCAAGAATGTAAATTCCAGTATTGGGTGTCAAGAATGTAAAGTCCAGTATTGGGTGTCAAGAATGTAAAGTCCAGTATTGGGTGTCAAGAATGTAAAGTCCAGTCAAGAATGTAAAGTCCAATACTGGGTGTCAAGAATAATAAGTCCACTATTGGGTTTCAAGAATGTAAAATCCAGTATTGGGTGTCAAGAATGTAAAGTCCAGTATTGGGTTTCAAGAATGTAAAGTGCAGTCAAAAATGTAAAGTCCAATATTGGGTGTCAGGAATGTAAAGTCCAATACTGGGTGTCAAGAATGTAAAGTCCAGTATTGGGTGTCAAGAATGTAAAGTCCAGTATTGGGTGTCAAGAATGTAAAGTCCAGTCAAGAATGTAAAGTCCCAATACTGGGTGTCAAGAATAATAAGTCCACTATTGGGTTTCAAGAATGTAAAATCCAGTATTGGGTGTCAAGAATGTAAAGTCCAGTATTGGGTTTCAAGAATGTAAAGTGCAGTCAAAAATGTAAAGTCCAATATTGGGTGTCAGGAATGTAAAGTCCAATACTGGGTGTCAAGAATGTAAAGTCCAGTATTGGGTGTCAAGAATGTAAAGTCCAGTCAAGAATGTAAAGTCCAATATTGGGTGTCAGAAATGTAAAGTCCAATATTGGGTGTCAGGAATGTAAAGTCCAATATTGAGTATCAGGAATGTAAAGTCCAATATTGGGTGTCAAGAATGTAAAGTCCAGTCAAGAATGTAAAGTCCAGTACTGGGTGTCAAGAATGTAAAATCCAATACTGGGTTTCAAGAATGTTAAGTCCAATACTGGGTGTCAAGAATGTAAAGTCCAGGTGAAACATATGATTTTCTATTGTCATTTTTTGATGTGTGTAGAAAGGCTTTTTTTAGGTCGTGAATGAAAAAAATTCAACTCCGCCAATGCCGGTCCCAAGCCCGGATGAAAAAGGAGGAGGGCGGCCTGCATGGAGGCCGTAAGGAGGCAGCCCCTCCACCATGCAAAGGCACAACAGGCCAATCACCTGTTTGCTTTAATCATGATTACGCGAACTACAAGAGAGAAAACCGGACTGATTCTAAAGGCGACGAACTGGAACGGACTACGGACTACGACTTATGGAACTTGGAACACAAGAAGTATAAATGGGAAGGAAGAGGAGTTGGTGGAAGAGATGAGGAAAGCAAAACTAGAAATCCTGGCTATAACGGAAACGAAGAAAAAAGGACAAGGAGTCATGGATCTCGATGGCAACACGTTGCTCTACAGTGGTGTACCCATATCTGAAAGAGCTAAAGGGGGCGTGGGTTGCATTATGGCCCAAAATCAAAAAGTATAGTATCAAGGGATGGAACTTTGTCTCGGAGCGCATTATGGTTGTAAAACTAAAAGAAGGAGAAACCATAGTCAACCTGGTCATAGTGTATGGGCCAAATGAGGATGAGAGAGCAGAGGTCAAGGAGGAATTCTTCGAGCTGCTTCAAAGGACAGTGGATGACTGCCTAGATGAAGTTATTATGCTCGGAGATTTTAATGCCAGAGTTGGAAATGACCATGCTAGATGGGGTGGAGTTATCGGAAGATATGGAGAAGATACTCTCAATGACAATGGAAAGCGACTCCTTAGATTCTGCAGTGAGCAGAATCTGATCATTACAAACACAAAGTTCCCCCATAAGCGCATACATGCATACACTAGATGTGAACCAACCAAGAATGAGAAGTCAGTGATCGACTATGCCATTGTTCGGAGAAGCTCATTCAGATATGTCCGAGATGCAAGAGTCTGGAGGGGGCCAGAGATTGGAAGTGATCACTACCTGCTAACAATCAAACGAACAACTGAAAGAGTTGCTCAGCCTAGGAACAGCCCAACATCACGCAAGAAACCAAGTAAACGAGCAGGAGAAATGAGCATTAGGACCTACAAGCTGAGAGAGCCAGAAATTAAGACCAGATATCAGGGGCTTATTGCTACAGCAGTGAGCAACACAGAAGAACGACCTGATGACTTGGAAACCCTCTGGAATAATTTCAAGGATATCATAAAGACAGCTGCTGCAGAAGCATGCGGTGAAGTCCGACTTGGGAACCAGAGAAAGAGGACACCTTGGTGGACAGAGGAAGTCAAAGAGAAAATAAGAGAGAAGAAAATGGCATGGAAACAATACTTAGGAGCTAAAAACACAACAGGACAAATGGAGAAATATAGAGAATATGTGACACTCAGACCAGAAGCAAAGAACAAGGTGTTAGCAGCAAAACAGAAGTCCTGGGAAGAATTTGGAGAAAAGCTAGAAAAAGATGCACAAGAAAACCAGAAATTGTTCTATAAGATCTTGAAGAACACGAGGAAGGAAAAGCAATGCCCTCTCAAATTTTAAAAGGACAAGCAAGGCAAATTGCTTACTGCCCCGAAGGAAGTAATGGAAAAATGGAAAGAATATTTCTCAGAACTCCTGGATGGTGAGCATGATGAAGCATCAGAAATGATAAACACTAGCACAGAAGAGAAAACCAATGATGGTGAAGATGACATAAAGATGGAAGAACTGAAGGCAGCACTAGAGAAAATCAAGATGGGCAAAGCAGCAGGGCATGATGGTATAACACCAGAAATGGTTAAGTACATGGGAGCATCAGGCGACCTATTACTCTTAAAGGTCCTACAGGCAGCATGGTGCAAAACAAGGGACCATAAACCAACGGATTGGGAGATTTGCCATCATAACACCAATTTTCAAAAAGGGGTGACAATCGACAATGTGGAAACCATAGAGGCATATCCCTTCTCAGTGTCCCTGGTAAAATCTACTCTAGAATCCTAGAGCAGAGACTCCGACGCCTAGCTGAGCCACAATTGATGAGGTCCAGTGCGGATTCCGAGCAAACCGAAGTACTCAAGACCTAATCTTCACACTCAGAACACAGCTGAGTGAAAGGCCCTTGAGTATAAGAGTGAGATCCATCTTTGTTTCATAGATCTGGAAAAGGCGTTTGACAGGGTCCCCTGGAGCAAACTTATGGACTGTTTGGCAAAGAAGAACATTCCAGCACCTCTGATTCATGCTATACAGAGCTTCTACAAGTCTTGCAGAAATTATGTGAGGACAGCAAACCATAAGTCAGAAGAGTTCAGGACCACCACTGGTGTAAGACAAGGTGATATCCTGTCACCTTTACCTCTTCATACTCCTTATGGGACGATGTCATCAAGGCATGTAAGGAGAGAACAAGAAAGTATTCAGTGGGGTACTGGAAGATGAGACAGGTATGTATTTCAGAGCTGGCATTTGCTGATGATGTTGCCCTGATTGCTAAATCAGAGGCACATCTCCAATCCAACCTGCAAGTCTGGAAGGAAGAGCTGGAGAAGAGAGGGATGGTCATAAGCATCTCTAAAACAAAATCCATGGTGATATCACGAGAAGAAAGAAAACATCAGATTAAGTTGGGAGAACAGGTCCTGGAGCAGGTCGACCACTTTAAATATCTCGGAGCTATTATAGACCGAAAGGGATGCATCAAAGAAGAGTTGGCCACTCGAAAAGCAGCGGCTGGGAGACTTTTTCAGGCCATAAATCGTGGATTCCTCAGCAAGAAAGAGGTTGGTAAAAGAAAACAAAAAGATTGGCTGTATACCGCTCCACCTATGTCCCAGTCTTGACATATGGATGCGAGTCGTGGGCAATGACTACAACCCACAAAAGCCAGATCCAAACCTCAGAAATGAGGTATCCCTGAAGGAAAGTGGTTTGAAGTAACAAGAAGAGACATGGTCCGCAACCAGACGATACGTCAAGGCCTAAAATCCCACCCGCTGCAGACCCAAATAGAACAGTCCCAACTAAGATGGTTTGGCCATGTCTGCAGAAAGGGAGAAGATCGGCTACCACGACAAGCATGGGAAACAAAGAGCCAGGGATCCAGACCTCCAGGACGACCCAGAGTCCGCTGGGAGGACAAGTATACATTTTCTTAAATAATATTGTTTGTAGTGTCTGACAAACTTACGCAGATGATAAATAGAACCAAACAGTCAATGTGGGGGTAGGCTGAAAGCAGAAAAAGAGTTACATAAATAATTGTATTCACTGTGTAAGGGTCAAGATCACCATACATAATGCTCAAATACTTTGAAATTAGTACCATATGATGCCTTATCCAATATGCTTTCAAAAAATGTATAATTTATGGACCTCTGACTTCATTTTCTATATGTTTCTGATATTTTATTAAAACTAGTCAAAATTCTTAAAACAGCCATGACACCACTGTACACATGCACTTGACAGTTGAAGGGTTAATGAAAAATGTTGCTGGCGAAGCAGACACTATGATAAGTAGAAGTACTTTAGATGATCTTAAACATACACATACAGACATAAATGCATACACATTCTGTGAATAATTTTATGAGCTGTTTTTTTTAAATTGCTTTGTTTTTTAAAAACACACACATAATTGTTACACATTAAAAAGTTACCAGACTTCTGCAATCAGAAGCTGTAAACTAAGCAGTTTACGAGCAGAAATGTATTACAAATTAAATTAAACATTTAAAACCTTCAGATGAACAAAGAAAAAGAGAATGTTCAGATCATGTGTCCAAACAACAACATTAAAGCTTTCACTTGAAAAACTCAACATTAAAGACTTCACTTACAAAACTCAACATTAAAGTCTTCACTTACAAAACTCAACATTAAAGCCTTCACTTACAAAACTCAACATTAAAGCCTTCACTTACAAAACTCAACATTAAAGTCTTCACTTAGAAAACTCAACATTAAAGCCTTCACTTACAAAACTCAACATTAAAGCCTTCACTTACAAAACTCAACATTAAAGCCTTCACTTACAAAACTCAACATTAAAGTCTTCACTTACAAAACTCAACATTAAAGCCTTCACTTACAAAACTCAACATTAAAGCCTTCACTTAAAAAACTCAACATTAAAGCCTTCACTTACAAAACTCAACATTAAAACCTTCACTTACAAAACTCAACATTAAAGCCTTCACTTACAAAACTCAACATTAAAGCCTTCACTGACAAACATCAACATTAAAGCCTTCACTTATAAAACTCAACATTAAAGCCTTCACTTACAAAACTCAACATTTAAGTCTTCACTTACAAAACTCAACATGAAAGCCTTCACTTACAAAACTCAACATTAAAGCCTTCACTTACAAAACTTAACATTAAAGCCTTCACTTATAAAACTCAACATTAAAGCCTTCACTTACAAAACTCAACATTAAAGCCTTCACTTACAAAACTCAACATTAAAGCCTTCACTTACAAAACTCAACATTAAAGCCTTCACTTACAAAACTCAACATTAAAGCCTTCACTTAAAAAAACTCAACATTAAAGCCTTCACTTACAAAACTCAACATTAAAGCCTTCACTTACAAAACTCAACATTAAAGCCTTCACTTACAAAACTCAACATTAAAGCCTTCACTTACAAAACATCAACATTAAAGCCTTCACTTACAAAACTCAACATTAAAGCCTTCACTTACAAAACTCAACATTAAAGCCTTCACTTACAAAACTCAGCATGAAAGCCTTCACTTACAAAACTCAACATTAAAGCCTTCATTTACAAAACTCAACATTAAAGTCTTCACTTACAAAACTCAACATTAAAGCCTTCACTTACAAAACTCAACATTAAAGCCTTCACTTACAAAACTCAACATTAAAGCCTTCACTTACAAAACTCAACATTAAAGCCTTCACTTACAAAACTCAACATTAAAGCCTTCACTTACAAAACTCAACATTAAAGCCTTCACTTACAAAACTCAACATTAAAGCCTTCACTTACAAAACTCAACATTAAAGCCTTCACTTACAAAACTCAACATTAAAGCCTTCACTTACAAAACTCAACATTAAAGCCTTCACTTACAAAACTCAACATTAAAGCCTTCACTTACAAAACTCAACATTAAAGCCTTCACTTACAAAACTCAACATTAGCCTTAAAGCCTTCACTTACAAAACTCAACATTAAAGCCTTCACTTACAAAACTCAACATTAAAGCCTTCACTTACAAAACTCAACATTAAAGCCTTCACTTACAAAACTCAACAGTAAAGCCTTTACTTACAAAACTCAACATTAAAGCCTTCACTTACAAAACTCTTGCTCCTGGTCAGATGAGCTTCAAGACAGAGTACCAAGATGAATTCCAAAAGAAACAAGGACGTCTGTGTCGGGCCCAGGTTTACCTGATGCAGCAAGAGCTCAAGCGAAAGAAGGCAGAACAGCAGCAGCCGCTACAGACAGAGAATACATGTTCTTCCACGTCCCATACCAGCCACGTCCTGACGCCCAACACTAAAGCAGCAGCTTGAAGGGCTGTTGATGTCACTAAGTTCTGGACACCAGCTGTACCTTTACCTATCAAGTCCAGCATGTCAAGCTTAGAACAGTGGACTCCATGTTTGACTCAGACAGTTAACAGTCTGAAGCAGACTTAATCTGGTCAACAGCATTTTCTTACACAACAGTATTAATGGGACAGCTTGTCTTATGTTTAATTACTATTCTATATGTACTGTGTTTTAATATTAATGTAATCATGCATATACCATTGTGACTATTAGTACATGTAGCACATTTTCTTATACAACAGTATTAATGGGACAGCTTGACCTATGTTTTATTACTATTCTACATGTACTGTGTTTTAATATTAATGTAATCATGTATTTACCATTGTGACTATTAATACAAATAAATAATGGAGGAAACCTTGAGTCCTGTGAACAGTAAATAAATTAGTAAATAAATAAATAAAGGTAATTAACAGGTACACGTTGGACATGAAGGATGACACTAGACAACAGACAAGAAAATATAAGTGATAGGCTTACCGGGAATCGAACCTAGGACCAACCAAACGGCACAGGACTCAAGTTTTCCCTTCATTATTTATTTAAGATGACAATGACCTCAGCCAATAATGCACTTTTTTTGGGGTGCAAAATTGGCTGAGCGTCCTTTCACGATGTAGTCGCAGCAAGGTGATGGCGCTGTTTGGTTGGTCCCAGGTTCGATTCCTGGTAAGCCTATCACTTATATTTTCTTTTCTGTTGTCTAGTGTCATCCTTTATGTCCAACAAGTACCTTTATTTACTAATTTATTAACTATTGATACTTGCCGCACATTTTCATTTCCCTGTTTAGCTCCTTACGGAGCATTACAAGAAGCCTGTACCAATGTAGCAGCTGTTTCTATAGCAACATGTTCTACACAAGGTTGCCAATCACACTAGTTGCTTCTTATCTTATGACATGCCTGAGAATGTAGTGGTCCTAGTCTTTCCTTGCCTCCTGAGAGACACAGGTCAACTACGAGGGGTCATTCTCATTTTGGTTGATACAGTCACTGTTTCTTTTTTTTTTTTTTAAATATGTATTTACAGTTTACATTCTTGAAAGACTAAACAGACAGAAGCTAGGTTAAAAACATCTTCCATGTACTGCCGTTAAGTGAAGAGATATTTTTATTTATCTTATATGTGTTATGCTGCAGACTGGCCAGGTATGACACAGCTGGGTTTTTGGCTTTAGCATCAAAACGTTAGTATGTTAACCATTCCGCTATCAGGTAACCAGCAACTAAGTGCTACTTATCACTGATAATAAAATCTACATTTCATTTGTGTGATAATGATGACGGTGGACCCAGGACATCACAGAGAGTCTGAACTTGTCTTTGGCTGATGCAGGTTGACTTGCCCAGAATCGTGATGCGTTCAGAGCAGCTGTAATAGAGACAACTTTCTGGAAAGAATATGTCACATGATGATGATGATTATGTTTTTATTTTAGACTAAAAAACTGCAATGGCTCTTTGATAATTTACATACATCTATGACAAGACAAATGACAAAATGCAGGAATTTCTGTTATTTTACAAGAAACTATTTATGCCTGATTTGTGTTAGACAAATTAAAAAAAATATTAAAAAAATGATTTTCTTGTCTGTAACAAAGACATTTAACATCTGCTGTTAAACATGACCTTGTCTGACCTGGTTATGTCCCTCAATGTGTCCACTACAGAGACTTGCAGTATAAGCAATCAGCTGATACAAAGTATGACCAGAATGTTTTAATTGTATTACAACAATTTGGCTATCTAAGAAAAGTGTCATCAACCCAAATTTAGGCTCATGAAATGAAATTAGCAAATAATAGAAGTCTTTTTTCTGGCCCTTTCTGTGGCCAGTCCATCACAGAAAAGGCCAGGCTATTAATTTTTGCTTTTAATTAATTTTTTTTCCACTTAATAAATTTATTTCAGAACTGTAATTGCAGTCAAAGTCAAAAACATACACAACACCTGAATCTGACAGAAAACAGAAAATGTGTGCTAGTCAAATTGATTTCAGTGAAAGAATTGGCCTCTCAATGACCGTGTAGTTGCCAGGGGTTTTTAAGGAGACAAAGAAAGTAGACGACTATTGCTAAGGCATGTCGTAAAAGATGGCTAATATAATGTTGTTACTGCGGCTGGCCACCTCATCATGTAACACAAGTTGTTACAGAAACCACAGCAGCAGAAGTTTCTCATATCTGGCGTAGACTTCCTCAATTTTCCGTCTGTAGGGTGGCTGCATGCTCCACATGGAGTGAAATGAGATGTCAAGAAACAGTAGCTTAATTTTGTTGATATTTTAAGTTCTTCATAACATTTACTTTGTGTTACAGTTGTACAACATGTGTTTGCTTCATCTTGTAACATTTACTTTGTGTTAGTTGTTTAGCATCTGTATGCTTCATCTTGTAACATTTACTTTGTGTTACAGTTGTACAACATGTGTTTGCTTCGTCTTGTAACATTTACTTTGTGTTACAGTTGTACAACATGTGTTTACTTCATCTTGTAACATTTACTTTGTTACAGTTGTTTAGCATCTGTATGCTTCATCTTGTAACATTTACTTTGTGTTACAGTTGTACATGTGTTTACTTCATCTTGTAACATTTACTTTGTGTTACAGTTGTACAACATGTGTTTACTTCATCTTGTAACATTTACTTTGTGTTACAGTTGTACAACATGTGTTTACTTCATCTTGTAACATTTACTTTGTTACAGTTGTTTAGCATCTGTATGCTTCATCTTGTAACATTTACTTTGTGTTACAGTTGTTTAGCATCTGTATGCTTCATCTTGTAACATTTACTTTGTGTTACAGTTGTACAACATGTGTATGCTTCATCTTGTAACATTTACTTTGTGTTACAGGTGTACAACATGTGTTTACTTCATCTTGTAACATTTACTTTGTGTTAGTTGTTTAGCATCTGTATGCTTCATCTTGTAACATTTACTTTGTGTTACAGTTGTACAACATTTACTTTGTTACAGTTGTTTAGCATCTGTATGCTTCATCTTGTAACATTTACTTTGTGTTACAGTTGTACAACATGTGTATGCTTCATCTTGTAACATTTACTTTGTGTTACAGTTGTACAACATTTGTATGCTTCATCTTGTAACATTTACTTTGTGTTACAGTTGTTTAGCATCTGTATGCTTCATCTTGTAACATTTACTTTGTGTTACACTTGTTTAGCATCTGTATGCATCTTATTGTAACATTTACTTTGTGTTAGTTGTTTAGCATCTGTATGCATCATATTGTAACATTTACTTTGTGTTACAGTTGTTTAGCATCTGTATGCATCATATTGTAATATTTACTTTGTGTTACAGTTGTTTAGCATCTGTATGCATCATATTGTAACATTTACTTTGTGTTACAGTTGTTTAGCATATGTATGCTTCATCTTGTAACATTTACTTTGTGTTACAGTTGTTTAGCATCTGTATGCATCATATTGTAACATTTACTTTGTGTTACAGTTGTTTAGCATCTGTATGCTTCATCTTGTAACATTTACTTTGTGTTACAGTTTAGCATCTGTATGCATCATATTGTAACATTTACTTTGTGTTACAATTGTACAACATTTGTATGCATCATCTCGTAACATTATGGCAGAGATGACATATCTAATAAAAAGTGAAAACTATAAAATATTGTGATAAACAATTTTTAAAATTGTCCAACATAATTGTAACATAATAATTTGGATCATTTAAATCAAGCTGGCTACACATTTTTATGAAATGGCCATTTGCCAGTGGGTTCCCAAAAGTTGTTATAAATCATCCCCACCCCAAACCACAACATTAAATATTTACAATATAGTAAATATTGTTCAGTCATATTTGAAAAAATGAATGAGACATAACAGAGCAGGCAAACAGTACAGGGGTAATGAGGTGACCTTTAAGGGGGATCGTGAACTCAAAAACAAAAAAGATAGAAAGAAAAGCTATGATCAGAATATAGCCAGAAAGGAATTAATCATTGTAGCAATGAACCTAATGTTGCATACACGCTACAGATGAAGATATTAATTGACATATATTTTTGTATAGACTTTATTTACACATTTACTGTGGTTGATTATCTTTGCAGTGTTTGTGATAGCCTATAGCCTTGCATTTATTTGTTTGTTTACAAATATGTTTATGTAGACATCTTTGTCAAGTTTTGTACTCAACATTTACTGTGCCTGCAGTGTTTTGTGTAGGAAATTATTACTCAGTTATTATTGCATTTTTGTGTGTATCAACAAATAACAAGGCACGTTGCATTTCTCTGTTATGAATATTTTATGTAAAAAGTTCAATTTATGTGATGTAGTTTTGGCAATGTCCAGTTGGGTGAAGCAACTGTAATCTGGTAAGCAAGCAAACAAACATTTGTTCTGCCAAACATTCTCAGCACAAGAATATTCTTTTTTAATGGTGGAGTTTTTGTTTCTGTCTGCACGTTTGTAGGAGCCGCGGTAACGCAGTGGTTAGTGCACTGCCTTCCTAGCTTGGTGGTCCATGGTTCGATCCCCAGTTGAGGCGGGATTTTTTTAACCGCAAACGGCTCCGGGGTCGACCCAGCCCCGTGAACTGGGTACCAGAGCAACTCTGGCAAGGTTACAGCGGCCGGCGTGATGCTGACCACATCACCCCTAGTGTACCGATGGTCAAGAAAATATGCACCTAACACCATATTCCCAATATGCCTAAATGGGGGGGTAACGGGATCCTTTACCCTTACATTTGAAGAGCAGCAGAAATCTTCTTTCAGCCTAAACTAACTTATTTTTTTTCTTTATATGACTCACTGGTTGACAGTTGGCTGGGTAGCCTCTGTCTATATTGTGTAACCGTGACATTAAGGAGATCCCTTAATGATAGAATATGGAGTTACCTTATAGATGATAACATTCTTCATCTCTGAGAATTACAATTGGTAAGCAGTGAAATGTAGGACCAACAAACCAGCACTTGAGTCCTCCTACAATATGTTCATCACAAGAACAGCTATGCTATGGACCCCCGAGGGAAAGTGAAAGAGAGGCCGACCAAAAACAACTTGGCGGAGAACTGTGGAAGCCGAGATGCAAAGAATGAACCAGAGTTGAGGCACTGTACGAAGGATGGCCGCCGACCAAGCAAGGTGGAATCAATTTGTTGCTGACCTACAGGACGCCACCAGGCGTGATGGCTGCTGACTGCTTTGACGGTTATGGATCAAAGAAGACAATATAAACCTCAGAAATGAGGTATCTGAAGAAAGTGGTTGAAGTAACAAGAAGAGACATGGTCCGCATCCAGACGATCCGTCAAGGCCTAAAATCCCATCCGCTGCAGACCCAAATAGAACAGTCCCAACTAAGATGGTTTGGCCATGTCTGCAGAATGGGAGAAGATCGGCTACCACAACAAGCATGGGAAACAAAGAGCCAGGGATCCAGACCTCCAGAGTCCGCTGGGAGGACAACATTAGACAATCTTTGAAGGACCGAGGACTAGAATGGAACCAGGCCAGGAAGAAGACAGCTGATAGAATGGTCTGGCGCTCTCTCTTCCAAACCTCTACACCTCACGGTAGAAGGGGAACGACTAAGTAAGTAAGTAAGTAAGAAGACAATATGTTCAAGAGTATCAGCAGACAGCGCTGCTGAGAGCAGAGTGCCCTGAGAATGTATGCTGCTGAAAGTAGTGTGCTGTGGTTCCTTAACTCTTTGAATCCAGAACAAAGCTCAGAGTGTTGGTCAGATTACACCCGTGCCGCAACAATGCTCTGAGCGTTGTTTTTAGTTATCACGAATAAATAATAACTGCGGAGTCAAAGAGTTAATGAATATTCCCAGATAGAGAGTGCAGTAACTTTATGTACAAGTGCATCTCCAGGCCACAAGAGAACTCAATAAATGTTATTAATTCTTCCTACCCCCATTGTTTAATTGTTTCTGTCTTCTCTCTCTAATCTAGTTGTCTTATTCTGACAACTTTGTGTTACATTTTGTTCTACATCTTCCTCTCCCTCACATTCAATGCTTCATGCCTCACCCAATGCTTACATCTCTTCACTTCTTCATCGCTACCCAGGTTCTGCTTCTAATCTAGTCATGTAACAGAAGTCAACTATATGAACAATCATTCAGTCGTGCCACTCACAAACATAACACAATCAAGAACTCAGTACTGACTTTAATCTTAACAAACACACAATAATGATAACCAAGCATATATGTCAAGACACAGACAATGACAACAAGTACAATCTATTTTCTTGATGTGGATAACATGAAATAATGT
This sequence comes from Oreohelix idahoensis, assembly GCA_024509875.1. NCBI lineage: Eukaryota > Metazoa > Mollusca > Gastropoda > Stylommatophora > Oreohelicidae > Oreohelix > Oreohelix idahoensis. The sequence goes on from JAMPIV010012421.1 coordinate 234,403, forward strand.
TTTATACAAGGTTTTTTCTTTCTTTTTTTCCCACTGAATATTTTCTACACACTTGAGATTTTGTGCTCTGAAAAATGCAAAAATAACTTCTTGTCAATGTCAACTCAACACGTTATTTCTGGCTTGTAGACACCAAGCTCAGTTAAGATTAAACTGCCGTTGTTTGGTAACAGAATAGTGAAACAGCACCAGGATTTTGTCGATGAGTTTTTGCTGTTTTGATGAGGTGTGTCCATTCAAACTAGACTTGAGGTCATTCAGTTTTTATTAGGATGCATGTCCAAATATAAAAAGACCCTGACATCTGGTATTTGTGTAATAGTATTTTGTTTGTCTACACTCCAAGAGATTAAGATAAGAGAAAAGAAGCTCACAAATACGAGGGAAGGTCAAAAAGTAATGCCTCCTATTTTTTATGTATGTAAATACTGCATCAGTGTGCAATTTGTAAATTTAGCAGGATTCCTCAAACACTCTTCTGCACTGTATAGCATTACCAACCTGTTTCAGTAACAGGTGGCACCACTGTAACAGTTTAAAAATGGCTGCCAAAGATGTTCGGTTAAAACGTTATGTCATAGAATTCCTCAATGCTGAAGGCGAGACCCCAATTCGCATCCACGAACATTTGAAGAATGTTTATGGAGATTCAACAGTGGATGTTAGCACTGTCCGACGTTGGGTACATCGTTGTGACGAAGCTGAAGTAGGTCAATCCTCAATAGCTGGCGCAAAGCGGACTGGCCGTCTATCTACCGCAGTGACTCCACACAACATTCATTGAGTTGATGGCATCATTCGTGGTGACCGTCGGGTAACACTGGATGAACTTTCTTCCATGTTGTCCATTAGTAAAGGCAGTGTCCAGAACATCATTAAAGACCTGGGTTATTCAAAAGTTTGTGCACAGTGGGTACCCACAATGTTGACAGACAGACATAAAGAAACAAGGAAAACCATAGCCATCAACCTCCTGCACCGTTACAAAACTGAAGAAGAGTTTTTATCGAATATTGTGACAGGTGATGAGACTTGGGTTCATTTTTTTAAACCAGAATCCAAGAGGCAGTCAATGGAATGGCATCACACAACATCACCGACAAGAAATAAGTTCAAAAGTTCACCATCTGTAGGGAAAGTTATGGCCTCCGTGTTTTGGGATGAGAAGGGTGTGATTCTTCTCAACTTCTTGGAACAGGGAAACACGGTGAATGCAGACCGTTACATTGAAACTTTGAAGAAGCTTAGAGGTCGTCTTCGGCGACTTTACCCATTAAAAGATAAGAGAACTGCACTACTGTTGCACGATAATGCCACGCCACACACCGCTAAACGCACTATTGATGCGATTGCAGAATTTGGCTGGACATTATTACCACATCCCCCTTACAGTCCCGATCTTGCACCTTCTGACTTCCATCTGTTTGGACCACTGAAAGAAGATCTTCGCGGACATCACTTTGAGGACACCGAGACCCTTAAACGTGCCGTACGCCAGTGGTTTAGGAAAAAGGACACAAATTTTTACTGTGCGGGGATACATGCTCTTGTGAGAAGATGGACAAAAACTGTAACAAATAACGGAGACTACATTGAGAAATAAATTTTTGAAGTTCAGACTTGGGGCTACATTTCAATGTGAATTTTATCTGTTTTCTTGCCTATTGAATAAAATTAAAAATTAAGAGGCATTATTTTTTGACCGTCCCTTGTATATTCTTTCCTTCCACAAAACAATAAAGTATTTAAATCTTTTTTTTTTTTGTAGCATGATCAAACAAAGGACACCATTATGACAGTACCATAGGCAACCACCCAGTTTCTGCTGTTTACGGGCTGTAGCGGTGATAACAACAAAGATAGACAATGTCAGACAAGAAACTTAACACAACTTGGCAAGAGAGATAATCCAGAACAGGAATATGTGGAGAATGACTAAGTCTGCTGCAAACAACTGACCTATGACCCAGAACACTGAATATTATAAACAGTATAGAACCTTTATTACACAGAAACAATTGACATTCTGACATTGTTATGAAAGCAAAGTAACAAACTGGTTAACGTCAGCAATGTTCAAAATTTTTTGTCTTACTTCATTTTTTTTTTTATCAAAGAAATTATCGTATTCTCAGATTTGTTAAAGTAAAGAACACTGTCAAAATTTACGTTACAATACTGAACAGATTTCTGGACAAATTTAAAACAAGCACCACCTAAATTCAAAATATACTTGAAAAACAATAAAACACATTCCAGAGAAATAACAGAGTTTAATGATTACAACTTACTTCTGTATGCTTCACAATGTATGCATGGACAATATATTCTATCTCATGCAAACTTTGCTCAATGAAAAGAACATAACAAGACTTACAATTATGTTTTAATGAAAAGAAAACACTCTGAATCTAAAATGTTAACTGAACTTAATACTAAATTTAGAATATGTTTACTAGAAGGAGAAAGTTACATTCCATAAATAAACATAAGGACTTGAATTAGCTGAAACAAAACGGAACCTATATTACGAGAAGAGGTGACAGAGGATGTTAGCTCAAAATGTAAAATAAAATAATTAATAAATAAATAAAAATATACTTGAGAGTTCAGATTCAGGAGGTGCTAACTTGTCAGAAAATGGACAACTTAAATACATCAACTCCAGTTTTCAGACAGCATTTTGAACACATGTGCTTTGACTTATAGAAAGTGTATTTCTGTAATGTAAATAAGCTCTCTCACAGAGTGACAAACTGTAGCAGACCCTAGTTCCCCCCCCCCCCCCTATTTTCTTGTATTTTAGTTATTGAACTTGAGATCTGGCACCCAAACATTTCTTTACATTATGAAATTTCTGGTAGACCAGATTTCTGACATTTTAATCTAAATTTTGATTTATTGTAAATATTTTTGTAACCATTTGTTTTTTAAAAGTCAAAGCTCTTTAACTCATTATCTGTAACAGTTTTTTTTTTTTTTGGATCTCTAATTTAAATCTGTTGTTCATAACTAAAAAAAAAATTAATTAAATAAAAAGCATTAGCAAACTGAAATATAAAATTAAAATTCAATATGGCAGATGTTTCAATATAATCAACAGCATGACACTGCCAAATTTCTGTTAAACATTATTATTGTTGCAAGTTCAGCTTGTACATTTTTTAATTGAAGTCCTGTCATTATTTCTGAAAACAGCATTTCATTGCGCGTGCCCCCCCTTAATAGCTACAAAATATATAGAGTGGAAAACTACACAACAGACTTCCTGAACTGTTGCAGCTGATATTAAAATATGTCACATAAAAATGCCCCTACAATCTGGCAATGACAGAACACAATGACCACCAACCCAACCATCAATGAAGTGAAGGATCCATTCACATTTACAATTACTGAAGAAAAAAAAGATCTCTCTGAAGGTGATATGCATTTATGTACAAGCCTTAATGGATACCATATACTAAATACACTGATACTCTGAGAAGCAAGTATTTTCTATACTGCCTAGTCTGAAACAGTTATTTCAAGTTCAGTGCAGTGATTAAAACTCTCCCTGACTTAGTATCCCACCCCCAGCTCCTAAAAGCCTGTCATTATAGCCATCAGATACTCAATATCTGCCATGACGATCTCTGGATCTTGATCTTCTGCGTTCTCTGCGGTCACCACGATCCTTATCTTTGTCACCACGTTCCTTTCCACGATCAGCCCTTCCATTTTCTCGGCTACTCTTGTTGACACTTCTCTCCCTGCTACCTCTAGGCTCCTTGCGGCTGTTGCTTGTTGGTGGTGATCTAGACCTGGATCTGAACAGACAGACACAGATACTAATGTACATACAGGTACAGGATCTCAAACTATGTCTGCTGCTACATCAATGTTATAATACATGTAGGAAAAGACCTAAAAATCATGTACAAACAACAGGTCAATCGAAAAGCATAAATTACAATGTTATTATTAAAATTATACCCAAAAACTAAGATACAGAGATCAGGTGGGGAAAATGTGACATTTTTTAAACAATAAGTATATATAGCCACAAGAAAGATATGACTGCATATTACAGAGACTTTGGGAATACCACAGAATACACAGATGAATTATGGGAAAATCTCTGATATTATTGAGGTACAATGAGAATATTGAAAAATCTCTGAAATCATTTATATATAAGGAAAACGTGGGAAAATCTGACATCATTGAGGTACAAGGAAAACGTGAGAAAATCTGACATCATTGAGGTACAAGGAAAACGTGGGAAAATCTGACATCATTGAGGTACAAGGAAAACGTGGAAAAATCTGACATCATTGAGGTACAAGGAAAACGTGGAAAAATCTGACATCATTGAGGTACAAAGAAAACGTGGAAAAATCTGACATCATTGAGGTACAAGGAAAACGTGGGAAAATCTGACATCATTGAGGTACAAGGAGAACGTGGAAAAATCTGACATCATTGAGGTACAAGGAAAACGTGGGAAAATCTGACATCATTGAGGTACAAGGAAAACGTGGAAAAATCTGACATCATTGAGGTACAAGGAAAACGTGGGAAAATCTGACATTGAGGTACAAGGAAAACGTGGAAAAATCTGACATCATTGAGGTACAAGGAAAACGTGGGAAAATCTGACATCATTGAGGTACAAGGAAAACGTGGGAAAATCTGACATCATTGGGGTACAAGGAAAACGTGGGAAAATCTGACATCATTGAGGTACAAGGAAAACGTGGGAAAATCTGACATCATTGAGGTACAAGGAAAACGTGAGAAAATCTGACATCATTGAGGTACAAGGAAAACGTGGGAAAATCTGACATCATTGAGGTACAAGGAAAACGTGGGAAAATCTGACATCATTGAGGTACAAGGAAAACGTGGGAAAATCTGACATCATTGAGGTACAAGGAAAACGTGGGAAAATCTGACATCATTGAGGTACAAGGAAAACATGGGAAAATCTGACATCATTGAGGTACAAGGAGAACGTGGGAAAATCTGACATCATTGAGGTACTGGGAAAATCTGACATCATTGAGGTACAATGAGAACATGGGAAAATCTGACATCATTGAGGTACAAGGAAAACGTGGAAAAATCAGACATCATTGAGGTACAAGGAGAACATGGGAAAATCTGACATCATTGAGGTACAAGGAAAACGTGGGAAAATCTGACATCATTGAGGTACAAGGAGAACATGGGAAAATCTGACATCATTGAGGTACAAGGAAAACGTGGGAAAATCTGACATCATTGAGGTACAAGGAAAACGTGGGAAAATCTGACATCATTGAGGTACAAGGAGAACGTGGGAAAATCTGACATCATTGAGGTACAAGAACATGGGAAAATCTGACATCATTGAGGTACAAGGAGAATGTGGAAAAATCTTTGACATCATTGAGGTACAAGGAGAACGTGGAAAAATCTCTGACATCATATATAAGGAAAGTGGGGGAAATCTTTGACATCACAAGCATATATAGGGAATATTGCAGCATCTAGGAATTACACATGGCTTGCTAAAGATGTGAATCAGAGTAACGGGACCCAAAGACGCAGCAATAGAGAATGCAGTTAGCGACCCATAGCTTGACTGCTTGCATCAGGGTCAGCGAATCAGAGCTGACCAAGACCCTACTCCACCTCCATGTGGTGGTCCTGGAAACAGGCTGCATCACTGCAGTCTGGCTGAGAGAGTAGGGATCGAAGAGGGAAGGCAAACCCGGTCCCAAAAAATGCCATGCTGAAGTCGGATGTGACGGCCGAAAGGCGCAGATATCGCAGCTTCGCTGTAAACAGACAACGCAACCAACGACCTTTTCAGTACGAACGAAGAAGAAGAATCAGAGTAACAAAATATGTACGCAGATGACAACTTGGGAAGTACTTTTGTATTTCACAGAAATAAAACTTCTCACACAATATGCTCACCTTTGACTTTCTAATTTAAAGTACATACAGAAAAGAAATAACACCAACCTTCCTCCCTTCTTGTTACCCTTGCGACCATACAACTGTCGTCGCAGTTCTCTAGATATCGGTTTCAGATGCATGAAGTTACAAAATCCCCCTCGAGTGCATTCACTGTGAGCAAAAGATATTACGGTAACAAGTATTAATTATTATTACAATAAATATGTGGTACCTTTATATTACTTGATCATGTTTATTTTATAACATGTTCTTTGTACCCTTTAGCTATTAACCTTGGACCCCCAGGACAAGTATTACTTAATTTATAATTATACTGATTACCACTAAGTAAGACTTTTTTATCTGTGTCTTGTTCAGCATCAACTTTTTGTGCAACATAAATACAATAACTGTTAAAATATGAAAACTTCTTTCTGATTATGACTAAACTTCTCATTATTTTTTAGATTCAAAATAAAATTATTATTCATCAATCACATTTTAAATTAAGAAAAAAAATGTTACCCTTGTTTACAGAAAAAACATTATTGCTTTTATATTTTTTTTTTATATGTCTCTCATAAGGCATGTTATTTGTCCTAAATTAGTGAGAAAATATTTTCACAATGTTTAATAGAAGGAGCAGTCAAGACAAAAGTACAGCGGTGGTTCTAAACATAGAAAATATGACGTCTCGTGCACCACTCTGGTGTTTCTTTACCCCCAACACTCACCCCATCTCATACTGACGACAACAAGCCTCCCTGAAGTCAGTGACAGGAGACAGCTCACAGTGGATGGGTCTCTGATTAAACCAGCGGTTATTCAGCTCTCCTACAGCTCTCTCAGCATCTTCCTCTTTGTGGAACTTCAAATAAATACATGAGAAAACAAAGTTACAGTGGCACCTCATCTGTGCTCACACGTGGTATGGACATAGCTAGACAAGGGCTAGGATCAAAAACAATAATCAATATAAACTGTGGCACCTTTCATACACACTCACGCTGAGCAAACTCTCAAACATGCTTACAATTGTATCTTACCTGTAATAAGAGACATAAATTATATGCTCTAAAAAGAAAAACACATTTTTTTTTCTCCCCCAAATCTGTTCCAATGTACCAATGGATGAGACTTCTCCATTGTCACACAGAACCACACTAACACATGGAAGCAACTTATGAACAATTAATTAATAAGATTGCCAGAAGTGCATAAATAATCTACAAGGAAATGTCTTGAATCTTACAAACTAAAGTATTCCAGCAATCATAAATGCAAAGATGTGAGGAAACTATTCATTCCATAGCTATGACTTTTTAATTGCTATTAATGGGGGAATGTTATAACACAAGATAACAGGCAGCAATTGAAGAAGTGATATGGAAGATCACAACAACAACAACAACAAAAGAGCGAGAGATGATGCTGGACTGACATGCACTGTTCAAAGTGAAGGAGATGGTCAACTGAACTGACAAAGCAGAACACTAGGATGTGGAAGACATGGTCACACACTGCAGTCAGTGTGACACTTTATGATCAACTTTTAATGTGAGTAAGCTACTATAGCACGTTTCACTAGCTTTGCCCAACTTCAAAATGCTATATCTCAGCGAATATATAACGCATATAAGTGAAATTTTGTGTGTGAATTTGAAATGGTATAGACCCTATGAATTAAATTTTTCATTAAAATGCGGCCATTGGTTTCAATTTTCGTTTCTTTGCGATATAATATAAAATCCTACTTGCCAACACACATCATACGCACACATATTGAAATGTCTACAGTAAATTATACGACCTCATTTGCACATTTTTGGTTTATCAAGCAATTGGCATGATTTTTGAGTAAAATTGCGTGAAATCGCACTTCTTGAACATAAAACAGTTTATATCCGGTGCAACGCACACATTGTCAATCAGAGGTGTGTCTACAAAAATTATTGTGTGGTTAAGAAGGAAAAATGAGTCTGCGAGTACATTTTATGACATTACAGCAAATCACAAATAGGATTTTTAAGTATTTCTGCAATGAAGCTACTCGAGGAAAACTATATCATTCTATTTCAAACCCACAAAAGAGGACTATTCACACCTTGGGGATAAGCAAACGATCATTGCACCGCTGGATAGCGACATCTGAAATGTCTAATTCCAGTGTTTTACACACGAAAATTAGGCCAAGAGTGGTGGATAATTTTGACAGAGAATTGATCCGCAGAGAAATTTGCAATATGTTTCACAATAATGAGGCAGTGACTTTAAGGAAATTGAAAATTTGGTTAAGAAAGAATAATGACATTGATATTTCCAAATCTACGCTATGGAGGACTATTAGGAGTTTGGGATTCACTTTTAGAAAATATGTTGGTGGTAGAAACCTTATTTGTGAGAAGCCTCATATAGTTGCAATGAGAAGCAAATATTTACGCGAGGTCAGAGAAATGAGAAGAGATTGTTATGATTTTGTGTATTTAGATGAAACTTGGATCAATGCGCACCACAGTAATGAACGAGAATGGCAATCATCTGATGGAACAACTAAGAGACTAGTACCAAGCAGCAAAGGACAGCGCCTAATAATTGCACATGCAGGAAGCAGCCATCATGGGCTTCTAAATAATACTGAACTCATATTTGTTTCAAAATCCACAGATAATAGGGATTATCATACAGAGATGAATGGCAAGATATTTCAAAATTGGATTGTGAATCATGTACTTCCTTCATTGGATAGACCGTCGTGTTTGATAATGGACAATGCTTCATATCACAACGTTGTGGCACCAGAAGATAAAGTTCCTAATTCATCAAGTACTAAAGATGTAATAAAGATTTGGCTGACCAAAAACAACATTCCATTCAACGAAATGTCCCTGAAGCCTGAATTACTTGAAATTGTAAAAAATACACAGCATACAAAGATATTTCACATAGACAAGGCAATCCATGAACATGGTCACAGATGTTTAAGATTGCCTCCTTACCATTCTCACTTAAACCCAATAGAATTAGTCTGGGCTAAAATTAAGGAACAGGTAGCAACAGAAAATAGGACGTTCAAATTAAAAGATGTTGAAATACTTACAAAAGCCGCCATCTCGAACATAGCCAGGGATTATTGGAAGAAATGTGAGAACCATGTGTTACAAGAGGAAGAGGAATATTGGACGAATGATGGTTTGTCCTTCATTCAGCCGAGATTGATTATCAATTTCTCAGAGACATCTGATTATGATTCGGATGAAGTTTAATTTCTTTAAAGATGACCTTACCGTTATTTACAAGCACAGTAGAGGAGAAACTTTCCATTATGATATTTATGAACCGCAAAGTGGTGATACCTATTGAAATAATTAGATCAATGAAGGTCCAGTTTGGTAGCGCATTAAATATCAATGACAAACAATGTCACGAGTATCTCCCATGCAGATCATTTAAGAAATCATCAACAGGTATTCATATGCAAACGTGATGGCCACATTATTGTAATAGTAGACACGCCTATGCCTATTCAATTCACAGAATCTGTGACTGAAGTGGTAAAATTTCTTTTTTCGATACACAATAATTAGTATGCCGACAAAGATCAAAGGATTTCATCCGTTTATGTGAACTGGACAAGATGCACAAATATAAAGTATATATTTGTTGGGTCTAACCCAATATAACATCGTATGCAAAAAATGGCATTAATACGTTCGACGGTTAATCAGATAATTACATTTGAAGTTGGGCAAAGCTAGTGAAACGTGCTATAGCAGTATACACCGTGTGTGTGAGTAAGCTACTAGCAGTATACACTGTATGTGTGAGTAAGCTACTAGCAGTATACATTGTATGTGTGAGTAAGCTACTAGCAGTATACACTGTATGTGTGAGTAAGCTACTAGCAGTATACACTGTATGTGTGAGTAAGCTACTAGCAGTATACACTGTATGTGTGAGTAAGCTACTAGCAGTATACACTGTATGTGTGAGTAAGCTACTAGCAGTATACACTGTATGTGTGAGTAAGCTACTAGCAGTATACACTGTATGTGTGAGTAAGCTACTAGCAGTATACACTGTATGTGTGAGTAAGCTACTAGCAGTATACACTGTATGTGTGAGTAAGCTACTAGCAGTATACACTGTATGTGTGAGTAAGCTACTAGCAGTATACACTGTATGTGTGAGTAAGCTACTAGCAGTATACACTGTATGTGTGAGTAAGCTACTAGCAGTATACACTGTATGTAGTCACAGGCTTCTATGATGTAAGAGGAATACTGTCCAGGATGGAATGTTAGTGATGGTGAAGATTTCTTAATGCTGCTTAGACAGGAATGATGGAGGATACATACACAATAAGCCTTACTGCTCCCTGCTTGAGGTTATGAAAGATAATGTTTGTTTGGTTTTTTCCCTCTCAAGATTTCATTGCATTTTGCCAAACCTTGTGAATGTATGTGCCCTTTTCACATTAACATGGATAATCTATATCAGTTTCATTCCTGCTTAACCCCCCTTTTTTGTCTGAATTTATCCTCTAATACTTTAGCATTCTGTTGTTATTTCTGCCACTGTCCAGCTAATGAGAACTGAGGCTGGTCTCACAAAAAGAAACATGTACCAGAGCACTTAATGCAGTAATGGCTTCTTTAGCACATCGCTTTTTGTATGAAAACACTGTTAGTCTCATGCATAATCCTCCTCACCATTTGTTTAAACTTTTCTTTTTTAAAGAACACTGCCTCATTTCCTCTAGGCAATGATTTCAGACACAGACAATTGTCATTTAGTTATATCAAGACAGGATTATGCATTGTACTACATTAGACTGAAGAGATACAGCTTGCTATCGATTCTGTCTATGCTGGTACATGTAGTCTTGAACTACTCTAGAATATATAATGCTGAATCAAGGGCATCTCTCCACTCAGCTCGTGCTCTAGTCCTTTGTTCTAACACTTCAACTCTGCAATATACAAAGGCACATCAGTTTTCCCTGTTCCAAAATGATAACTTTAAAGGCAGTGTATCAATGTGTGTTCAACAGTGTCTTTGATCCTCAATTATCTGTTCAGTGGAGGCAGACATCTCTCTAATTTGACAATCTAGATGAATATACAAGTTCTTCATTACAGACTTCTCAAAAATATCTGTAACTACGAAAAGATGTATGCTATAGTTCCCTCACCATGTAACCTTGAGATTACTGAGCCTATTATACTTACCCTGACATAAACATTGCCCACAAGATGGTCCCCTAAGTTGTCGCAAACATTCATCTCTTCAATCTCTCCGTACTGAAAATAATATACATCACAATAACAGGCTGCATAATTCTTACTAACAAGATGACAGTCAAGAACAAAGTTTATGATCATCATACAATGAATCAACAAATATTTCTGGTCAGCATTTCAGTGTAGATTTTTACATCTGCCTGTCACAGACACATCATGTGTTTGAGTGATCTTTAAGACCTATACTAGAATAACAATTTCTGCCTCAAATGATAAAAATAATTGTTGTGAGCTGATGCTGTCTACATACATGTCAACCCCCAGAGATAAAAAAACCTGTACAAAAAATGTAAAACACCCATACAATGACAGAAAAAACATAAAGCAATAATTTTGTTCTTTGAGAAAACTATAGTTTTTTGTTTGCCCATGCTTTTACATTAAGTTATTGTTTACTGCATCTTCCTTGTTTGTACTCAGCACATTTGGTACAATTCTTCACGTAGGATTAATAGAGAACTCAATACCGAGCTTTACAACAGGAGGCAATCTCATCATTATAAAGATTTCCCCCGTCAGTCAAATGTTTAGTCCCTTTAATTATCTCCTGTATACTCTGCAAGAGGGTGGGAATGCTAGAGGTGTGACTCCCAAGTGTCAGTCTCATGATGTCTTTTAAGCCTGTGCTGGGAATTGAACCCACTCCCCCTTGGTTGCAACTTTCAACTTCACTCTTGGTTTTATCAATGCTGCCATTTGTAGGCAATTGTGAAAGTAACTATTATGTTGCATATAAATTACTCCCTTAAATCTAGTAGCCTGTTGCAGTTTCTCCACAGCCAACACATTGTCCTTTCCGCAGTTTCATCGAGCCTTGTAAGTTCCCTTGTTCTTAACTGTCCTTTCATACCCAATAGTTTCAGTAGATCATACACTAAGGCAGTCACTAGACCTCTTGCACCCACCTCCACAGCTATGACTAGCTGTGAACCCATTGTGTCTCAACTCAGCGACCAGATCAACTAAATCTAGAGTGTGTTTAGGTCCAGGGTTTCCTACAAAGTCACAAATTTTATCAGGAGTACGCTGTGTTGTCTACCTCCTTTGTTTGATCTGTCATCAATATTATTAGGCCTACTACTACTTTTACTAGATTCACTTTTGTCAGTTTCACCGTCAGTCTAAGTCAGGCCCTTATTCAATATTTACAATGATTATGCCGCATCGTCATCATCAAATATCAAGTCACCTCTCAGCTCCCATAGTAAAGATTCCACAACCAGGAAAGCTGAGTTAAAAAAATAATTTAAAAATTTTTTTAAATAAAATATCGATTGTATCTGAAAAACCTTTCAGAAAATGGAAGCTTTAAATGTACTGGAAATCTATTTATAACTCGTCTTGCTAAATACTAAAATCTTGTTGCTAATTGGCAATGACGGACATCGGTATTCATTTTCATTGATTTTGGACTGGACATTAGACTCTGCATGCTGGCTTTTCTGGGCAAATGAAACTGTAAAGGGTTAATAATTGGGTGAAAGCCTGTACAGAAATTATGTCCGAATGTACACATCTGAAAATGAAAAAACCTGTACAGAAAATGGGTAACCCTTCTTCTTACATTGTTAGCAACGACCGGCAAAGCAGTCAGTGGCCATTACGTAGTGGCACACATGATTAACCTATGAGTTTTACGGAGCAATAATACAATGAATAGTCCATGAGTTTTACACAGGAATAATACAAATGATTCTAACAGAACATTTCAGGGAGAAACCGTCTGCTACAACAAACAAACATACGGGCAACAATTTCCCTAATCAGTGGTTGACAACTAGCCCTGAGCAATACCCCATGCCATTACCCAAGCCTACAGGGCCTACTTGTTACATTATGGGGGGAAAACAAATTCTTTACCCACATAAAACAATGACCCCCACTGGGTTAAATGACCCTAGTCCCCCAATGGTCTCAACACTCAGCATCTTTTATTATTTCTGTTTTCTTCTATTTCTTATTGCCATCATTATCATTGTTTGTCATAATACATCATCTCCCATGTCACCATTCTAGTCTCCACAACTTACTACTTTATGTTTTAGATTTCTTGTCTTCACAACATAAGTTTTCTTTAAATGCATTTCATGTTTATTTTGTTAAACACCCATCTAAAGTTTAGTTTACGGGTTCCCATGAGAACCAAAAATGTCCTACTACATATCTCTATCACTCCTGGATTCAGTAAACTTTTCATTGTTCCAATTCTTTTGAGTTATCTTTTTGTTTTTCTCACCCAGTTATTAGTTTTAATGTTTCATGCATTACTTGACACTATTTTTACATGTTTAATTTAACATATTTTATTTCTGTAACTGATGTTATTAGCTGTTGTTTACAATTTCCTAGCAGCAGCAGGATAAAATCCTGACTTGAGTGATGCTAGACTACATAAAGGAAACCTTAAATGGAAAACTTTGAAAAGAAACATTATTTTAAACAACGTGCTATGACATTTCTATTTCACTTTCTCTTCAAGAAATATAGCACCAACAATATAACCCATGGTGCTGTGTCACAACCAGATAGATCTGGTATAGCGGATAACCATTTAATGTTTTTAAAAAAAAAAATAAGTTCCACACTTCTGTTTTTTCCCCAACTATTCAATTCAGTGTTCATGATAGTTTTCTTTCCTTCTTATTACAGCATGTGTCATAACCCACTACTTGTGTGATTATTGGTTTCCACTTCACATATTTGCTACCTTGTGTTTCCCAAAGTATTTTAACTTCTGGCACATGATAGTGTTTTATTTAAATAGACCACAATGTTTGCAGATGTCCCTGGGGCAGAATGTTAGATGGGCCTGCACACCCAATTCTTAACCATTTGAAAACTTTGTTCAGCAAAGTTCGTTCTCTATTTGATTGAAGCTGAAAATGTACTCCTTAATACATAAATGATTTAAGGTTGTTTAAATAATACACATTCATGACTAGCAGAATACTGAGCATATAAATAAAATGAACTCACTTTATCCTCTAACTCCACAAAGATCTCCTCAAAGAAGTCATCATATTCTTGCTGGGCTTGCACATCATCAAGCATTACTGAGAACAGAATTTAACCAAATATAACAGACTGACAACAGAACTAAGCTTCAAGTAAGTGACTGATCACAGAAATTAACCAAATTTAGCACGCTGAGAACAGAATTTAACTCAATAACAGACTGACAACAGAACTGAGCTTCAAGTAAGTGACTGATCACAGAAATTAACCGAATTTAGCACACTGAGAACAGAATTTAACTCAATAACAGACTGAAACAGAACTGAGCTTCAATTGATCACAGAAATTAACCAAATTTAGCACACTGAGAACAGAATTTAACCCAATGTAACAGACTGAAAATAGAACTGAGCTTCAAGTAAGTGACTAATCATAAAAATGAACCAAATTTAACACAGTGAAAGCTGAATATAGCAAAAAGTAAAAGAACAAAATTTTTTTAAATCATATAGATTGAGAACAAAATATAATGAGCAAAAAAGATTAACTGCCTTCACTGGTGCCTATACCTTGAAGCGGTAAGGCGGCTTGCGTACCCTGACAATCCCAGTGCTACGCCAGCGCAAGCCTTACTCCTGGCAGATTCTACCAAGCTGGAATGTCTGTGCGGGTAGGAGTCAGATTAAAGCTGGCACCCTGGTCCTCCTGGTTGTGGGTTTTAGCACAGGGCTGACACCCCTGTCTATGTATGTAAAACATAATCTTGTTACGGAAACAGCAACAAATGACAAAGCTTTGATGTGGGACAGACATCCAGAGTCATAAGCTCATTGGATGACAGTGGTGAAAGCCAAAAGGAAGCCATTGGTATGAAAACGGATGCCCTGATCACAAAACACAAAACCAGAATTAGATTCTGGAACATCAGAACTATGAATGAGGCAGATTACAAAAGAAATGAGGAACTACAGACTAAAAATCCTGGGAATAAGTGAGAGCAGATGGACCTGGACATGGAGAATAAAAACAGCAACAGGACAAACAGTACTTTACTTTGGAAGAGAGGATGGACAGCACAATGAAGGTGTAGCCATTATCCTAAAGAAAGGAATATAAAGGTCATTACTAGAATGGAAATCCATAAACAACAGACTGATAAGAACAAGACTAAGGAGATTCACCGACACCACAATAACACAATGCTATACCAACAAATGACAGCGATGAAGAGGTCAAGGATGAATTCTATCAACAGCTACAAAAGGAAATGGAAATAATCTTATCATAGTAATGGGAGACTTGGGAGCAACGCTGGTGTAATGGTTACCACGTTGTGCTGGCGATCAGGTGTTCAAGCCCGGGCGTTGGCATTTGAAGAAGTATCATCAACCGGGATTTTGACTGAATAACCTGAACGGCTACTGAGATAAACCCTCTGTGGATGGGGAGGAGCAAAGCTCGTGACCGGGTTCGAAGGAAAGTGCAAAGGCTCCCCAGCCTCGCAATGACATGTCATTGGGCTGAAAGCCCAAGTGCCACTGGTTTAAAAAAAAAATGGGAGACCTCAACGCGAAAGCTGGAACTCACAATACATTTAATGAAAGAGTAATGGGGAAATGTGGCAGCGGAACAGCAAATGAGAGTAGGGATAAACTAATAAGCTTCTGCGGCATTAACAACTTGGTCATTGGAGGAACGCTTTTTTTACACATTCACAAACTAACTTGAGAATCACCAAACGGCCAGAAACCAGATAGACCACATTATTCATTACAAGATGTGAAAGTAAGAAGAGGTGCAGATGTGGTAAGCAATCACAACTTAGTAGTAGCAAGACTGAAGGTTAAACTCAGAACTGCTGGACAAATTGTAACTAAACAGAAAAAGTATGACATCATCAAACTGAAGGACCCCCTACCAGAAAAGCTTTTGTGGTTGATATAAAGAGAAGATATCAAATAGCTAGGAAAAGACAGTGACTGTTGATGATGACCAGAAATTCAACACTATTTCAAAAATATACTCATGGAAAAAAGTAAGTGTGCAGCACTCAACAGGGCACTGTGCGTGTGTTCTTGGGTGAACTCAAATGCAAGTTGGCACACATTTCTGTGTGAGTGTTGTTCACTTACCAGTGCAATTACAATTGGATCGCACTATTAATGGGGAGATAATCACAGTGCAAGATAAATCACGTGAAAAGTGCCGTAGGGGAGAATTTATCACAGATAAAAGGAAGGTAAGTGTGTAGCTCTAATCACAAGCATGTGAAAACGTAATCGTTGAAATAGAGAGTACCAAGAGTCCAACAGAAACATCTTTTTTGACAATGCCAAGATTGAACCAACAACAGCGAGCAATAGCTATAGGGATGTTAGCTGCTGGAGCGACTATATTAGCTGTATCACAACATTTCAATGTTCACAGGAACACTATATCACGCATTCAAGCTCGTTTCCACCAAACTGGATGGATCTAGATATAAATACAGACATTATCACAGCAATCAAAGGGTTAAAGAATGGAAAAGCTCCTGGTCACGACAATTTAAATGCTGAGTTATTTAAGACAGACCCTGAACTAGCAGCAGAACTATTAGAACCACTATTTGCACAAGTCTGGAAAACAGAGACAACACCAATGGACTGGAATAAAGGAATAATTGTCAAATACCCAAGAAAGGTGACCTTGTATACTGCAACAACTGGAGAGGAATTATTCTCCTCTGAGTTCCCAATAAAATACTAGTCAGGATAATTATCCAGAGAATTTCAAAAGCAGTAAACCATAAACTATGGACAGAACAAGCAGAATTAAGAAAGAACAGAAGATGCGCAGATCATATATTCATCCTCAGGAGCATTACAGAGCAGTACTCAGGATTGCAGAGACAGCTATACATTAACTTTGTTGATTTTAAAACAGCTTTGACAGCAGACACAAGGACAGTCTATGGAAAATTCTGAGGGCTTATGAGTACAGCAGGAATGCCCCTTATCAATCACTTTATTTTTGACAGCCATAGACTGGGTGATGCGCCAGATAACAGAGGGCAGTCCAAGAGGAATAAGATGGATGTTTTCTACACTAAAAGGTCTGGAATATGCAGATGACATTGCATTACTCACACATTCACATCAACACATCCTAGAAAAACAGATGGACTGAATCAGCAAAGCCATCAATCTAAAGAAGACAGAGGTCATGACACTCAATGTGGGCAATCCTGAGCACATAAAAATAAGGAACCAGAAGGTGGAACAAACAGACACTTACATACCTATGATGTGTAGTAACAACAAACAGCAGAACAAGCAAAAACATCAACTGTATGAATAAAGCGAGAACAGCCTTTGCTAGTCTAAGCAACATCTGGAAGTCCTCTCAGTATAGCACATTGTGGTGAGCTTCTAAATACAATATCTAAATTAGATTATAACAGTATAGTGCATAAAGTAAAAGATAAGATAGTACTAAAAATTTTCGGCGAGAATCGTAAGTTGTCGCCTACGCCTTCAGCTTATTATTTGCAAACGCATA
The DNA here is from genome assembly GCA_024509875.1 of Oreohelix idahoensis. Taxonomy (NCBI): domain Eukaryota; kingdom Metazoa; phylum Mollusca; class Gastropoda; order Stylommatophora; family Oreohelicidae; genus Oreohelix; species Oreohelix idahoensis. The sequence goes on from JAMPIV010012421.1 coordinate 252,126, forward strand.
AGCCGAACAAAACGGTACCCAATTTTTCAAATTCGTCCTTGACATAAACGAACCACTTTTCCTAGTTCTAAGAAATATTTGCCTAACTGCATTTGGGGAAAGGAGGGGCAAGGCTAGATAACACACGCAAATCACGTCTCAAATTGGTTCTAACTCTACAACCGACTTGCACGCTTTGCCCTAGGCGGGTTTCCCCAATACGAGGAAAAAGTTAGAAATGTGGACACTACGGTCATGGAAACACATTTAGCTCTTATTGTGAATGACGTAATTCTAGACGTGTTACGAGAGACTCTCGTATTTATCTCGTAAGTACATGGAAAAAAGGAGTGAACAGGAGGTAGTTTAAAAATAAACAACTAACATAGAAAAAAAAGATATAATTTTGAACCAAGCCATTTAGACCCATAAAAATTGTATATTCGTGTACCTGAAGACTTGCTGACCAAGAATATGTTGTTAGTTATCTAAATAGTCCATTAAATAATCAAATATTGATAAAACAATACATAGAGAATCAGAGATACTGTCAGGTCAAGTCATATCAGCTTAGATTGGATCGCATATTTTTGGGAAAAAATTAGGTGAAAGCTAGGCTAAGATGGTACGAGGAAGGGGATTGGGTGGAATTTGAAGTGAGACGAAATATTATTGGCCGACCTCGTACTAAACATATATCACCCGAGTAATGTAGTAGAAAATTGAATTGTATTTTTGAACGACTTTGTTTACAAGTGAAATAGGGATAATCATTGGCCAGAGTAGTTGATATTGGGGAAAAAGCATTAGTAGGGGACGCCATTTTCTAACAAAATTTTGACTAGTAGCGATGAGATCAGGCTTGTGCAGTGAAAACCATATTTCTCAAAAGCCTGGACAGAACGGCAGATCGAAAGTGTGCCAGTCATCGTTCACTGTGTATTTCATTGAATAAATGTGGTAAGATTGACTTTATTAACATGTATCTAAAATAAAAAATTGAATGTGAAATAATAATATATGTCTGTAAGTGAGTGGGTCTGTAGCAACCATTAGGCAAAGCCTAGAGATTGATCCACCATGTGATAGACTGTCAGAGAGGTGTAAAACTACAAGAAAATATGTATGATTGTCATAAAGGAGCATAACACCTATCCTATTATATGGAAAAGATGACAGCTGGAATTGCAGTGGCGTTGTAACTATTAGGGGAGAGGAATACTGGTGTACATTGTCACATCAAAAGATAATGGTGGCATAGGTTGGTATAAAGCTATGACCCTTTTCGTTTGTTTGTAATGTACCTGTACTTAAATGTGGAATAGTATAGTATACTAGGTATAAAGAAGGATGCATAACCTTCACATTTCAGGGTCCTGACGTTAATGTAGTACCAAACGCCTGAAAACTGCTCGATTCAGGACTCTATCTGTATACTTCAAGTCCATGCTAGTGGCCATTGCCTATCAAAAGGTGGAAAAGATTGTCAAGCGAGCAGAGGAAACGTTCTACCTGTATTCTCCTGCCAAGATAAGTTCTTGTTCAGCACCTGGCAGCTCAACTTGAAAGACTAGAAAGTGATAGTAAAGAAAACTGTGCCTAGTATTAATATTTCCACAAGTGACAAACGAAAACAGACATAACTTAAAGGGAGTGATTATAACCAACACCCTATGGTGTAATACCAGTATTACCTCAAAGTAGACGAATACAACTACACACTTATATTAGAATAATATTGTATGTATGGACAGAAGATCTACTGTGTTATTGGAATGTTGTAAATGATTCTTTTGATTGTCAGTCCTGGTTCAAAATAAATTAGAATCAGGATAATAAATGGTAAAATATTATATTTACACAAATTTCAACCACTGTATTAATTAAGATAGCCTTCTAAAGTGTCGTTTGTATGTTGTTGTTGTAATACTGTTGGTGGTTGTGGATAATAAACTATTTGTTTGTATGTTTGTTGGTTATTGCACATTACACTCTATATTCATAACCCTAGACACTACACGAAGTCATTTTATATAATAATATAGATTAATTTTGAAGGAGATCAAAAGGGTGGTAGCGGAAAGGTACTCTGGAAAGTTTAAAATACTATTTGTTAAATTCAGGGACCTTCATAGCTGATCTCATTTAATACAATAATAATACATAACAACAATTCATAACATCAAAACCCACCACACAAATACACCTAATTAGGATTTTATAAGAGCTGTGTACTTTCTGTGCTTCTCTATGGCGTGGAATGCTGCAGAGTAACAGAGAAGGAAATGTAGAAATTTTTCTCTTACTACACAATCTGCCTAAGAAAAATTCTCCAAAACTTTTGTCTGAATATCATCATCACCCAAGAACTGCTTACTCTGAGCAACCAAGAGGGCACGACAACTATCACAGCTAGCAGACGCTGGAGTTGGGTTGTCCACGTCCTCAGAAGAGGCCTTGGCACCATCACAAGAACAGCTGTGCTATGGATCCCTGAAGGAAAGCGAAGAAGAGGCTGACCAAAAACGACTTGGTGGAGAACTGTGAGGCTAGATGCAAAGAATGAACCAGAGTGGGGCACTGCACAAAAGATGGCCACCGACCGAGCAAATTGGAAGAAGTTTGTAGTTGAGCTACAAGATGCCACCAAACATGAGGGCCATTGACTGCTTTGACAGTTGGCGACTAAGGATCAAAGATGAAGAAAAAAGTTTAAGACATCAATAGTTTTTGGTGCCAACTTCAGTCTTTTAGACAAGGAGATACTTGACATGTTAAAAATATAAATAAAACCTGGCCACATGAAGAGAAACAACCAGACTTCCATCAATAATTATTTGACCTGTTCAATGGCAATTGTCAGTAAAGGTGCTTTAATTGTCAGGGGTCTGAGTGGCTCAGATGTATGGTGTTCACCTCCAATTCTAAATGTACAGGGTTTGGTTCCTAGTACAGGGAATACACTTAATATAAATTTTGTTCAGAACCAGTGGATCCTAATGATGTCACACTCCCCCCTGATCTCTGGGTAGTGAGATTGGATGCCTAGCCTCCTCAGATAAGAGCAAAAAAATAGGACATGTGCAAGTTGTGCACGTTAAAAATCCCTAGGCAGTTGAAAATCGTAAAGAATAGGCCTACAAATTAGGAAAACCTACCCGCCACACAAATATTTATAGAATGTGTGATTCCTGTATACAGGGTTCATAGCAAATTTCTTCAAGCATTTTCCAGGCTTTTTCCAGGTCCAGCAGTGATTTTCAAGGATGGGAAACTCTAATATTTTCCTCATCTAATTTTCTCAGATATAATTATCACTTTGCTGACCAGCAATCCGGAGCATTACCGTCTCCCATTACCAAGGGTGTTTGCAGATTTCTTTAAAAAAAACAGACATCTGTTCCCAGTTTTTAGTGAATTTGTTCAACGTCAGCGCAATAAAATGTTAGTGACATGGATGGTAATGAATAAAATAAGCTTGATTGACGTATTGATTTAACGATTAACCACGTATATCAACATAAAAGGCTAATAAAATTGTGAATAAAATGCAAAAAAATACAAACTATTTTTCGTGTTTGTCTTTTTTGAATGTATTCTGCATCTGTGGCATCTGACAATGAGCGTTTGTAAATGTTTAAGTAGTTAAGTACCTCTAGTTGGAGTCTGAGCTGCTTTTTTCATTAACTGGGGTTGAATTTGTAGCTGTAGGCCTCTGCAAGAGTCTTTGTCTGGATCGTTGATAATCCTTGACTGTGTGGTATAACTTGAAGCAGGGTATCAGGCATAGAGGTACATTGCAATCTGGGCAGTACATGCAAGTCTGGCTTCTGTTCCCTGCAGCCTTACACACTTTACAGTCTGGTTTGTACTTGCCCTTTCATATTTATCAATGAAGTGGTGCTCAGTAAGTCGTGTTGTTGTGACCTGTGGTTTTGAAGGTGTCACATTGCTTCGAAGAAAAGCAGGTTCAATAAGAGTCATACTGACATCCTGATCTTTGCTTTGATAATTTTTTGTAGAGTTGGCAGTGTTGTAGGTTATGTGCCCATTGACCAGGGCAGTTTCAACTAAGAAATGATATAAAAATAGGATCTGTATGGGTAGGGGTAGCTTGCACCTAGTTGGCTGAAGTGGTCGACACTTCCCATACTTTTGCTGTATTTTTCTGCAAACACTGACTTCTGAATTGTTCTGCCCTAAAGAATTTGTCTTTCTGTCTTGTTTATATTATCATTGGAGTGAACAGTAGATATAAGGTTAAATCTTTTCGTATCATGCTAGGTGACTGTCGGCATGCCTATCTTCTGTCGCACAAAACACAGGATGATTTGTCTTTTTCAATTTTAGTTGTTTTTTCTTCAGTGCTACAGGAAAATGCTTCCTATTTTCAGCTACTGTTCCAAATGCACCAATCTGAATTTCAGGTCTTGAAATAAAGCTGAAGGCTGAATAAAAATTACCACAGAAGAGAATATGTCCCTTGTTGAGTATGAAATTTGAATTAAAACTATGGTGACTTTTCACTGAAAAAAGAGTCCAAATAATCTCAGCTCTGAGAGTTTCTTCCTTGGTCACAAATGATGTCACATCTGTAGGTCTCCTAGTAGTGTTAGACGTTTTTTGACGTGTCCCGAACAACAGTCGAATTCATCATGAGAACTCGTCTGACGGTGTAATCATCAAAGATGCGATCGCAAGAAGAAGAAGAAGAAGAATTGACGTGTCCGAGGGAGTAGTGTTAGATAGTTTTTATGTTTCTGAGGGAAAAACTGCTCCTTGGGGTTGTGTTCTTTTCTGTTTAAAAAAAATTTAAAAAATGGAACACACAAATAACTAATGAGTAGGCCTAAGCTATGTATATTTACCAAGTCAAAGTTCTAAACGCATGAATAATATAGTTAAACAATATTTAACTAGAACAAAAGTTAATATATAGTAACTGGGAGGGTGAAGGTATGATGATATCCTTATAACACTTATGATAAGTGAAAATCTATTAAATATCTAACTGGAAACATCAGGCCTTTACACACACACCCCCCTCCCCATCTTTACTATTTTTGTTTGATTTTTTTGTTGGGGTTTGTTTTGTTTTAACGTTTCTGTTTGTTTCAATTTAAAAAAAAATTTTAATTATATTTTTAATTTTAAATAACATAGGCCTATGCACAAAACTGGTATTTTTCATTTATCCTAATTACAGTGATTTGACAGATGTGATGCCACTTTCATGTATCAGCGGTTATTCATGTTATCTGGAATTGAAAACATGTAGGCCTAGGCATATCCTAATTATAACCCTGCAGAGCAGAACGGGATATGTCTCTTCATCATAAATATAATTAAAAAGCATTCAAAATATATTTATTTCCAAACAATGTGGTGAAATGAACAGTGGGACATGGTCTGATAACAGGGTAGGCTATAGGATATGCAATCGCCATCAATTTCTATTCCTGACCATCTTAAACTGTGTCAAACATATTCCCGTAAGCAGTTGTAAACCAAGAAATTTCATTCAAACACTAATTTTGGCCATGGTTAAAAATAAAACTGTAAATAGGCCTACATTGTAAATTACAGCCGCAAGTACAGTAGGCCTATCTATGGAGTTCGTGCACTGTGCTGAGATCCTCCTAGTGTGATCTAAGGGAGGAGATCAGAGCACTGATGGAGCTGTCCGTGTACAATGAAGATAGTCTATAAAACCAAAACCACAGCAAACTAATTCTCAGTACCAAGCTGAAAGGTCATCTGGTGTGCATGCATTTTTGACTGTACCGTATAAGCAGTTCCTCGTTCAAGATGGTATTTGGCCAAAAAATTTGAAGAATTTTCTTTAGGCAGGTTGTGCGGAACACCTGTGTGTTACCGGGACCCGAAAAAGGAGCAAGAATAGTAACACTGTTCCCTACCAAGCACGTCACAGAAAGCAACTAAGGAGGGTTGGGCATGGGGCTGCATACCCCCTTCTGTAAAACATGTTAAACCACACAAAAACTTCAACAAACATGGACAAGTCAATTAAGAAAAAAAAACACAGCCATCCAAGACAGGAGAAGGGCCTCTCACATGGAGACGTATGATGCAACACAGAAAAGGTCAAAAGGAGTCTGTGTTACTGACTAGCTTTCTTTCTTCTAGGAGCACCTCCAGATTTGGCACCCGAAATGTTCAGACATTGAATGAATGAGGGAAAACGGCACAGGTAGCAGCAGAAATGTGGTAATATAAGATCAATGTCCTATGTTATTGTTAATCAGAATCGACGTCATTGCTCTTCGGGCAAACCCATAGGTGCTCAGTCTCCCACAGCAAATGTTGAAGGGTATGAATGCTAATTGTTCCTGTTGCGCACTGTTTGTATACATGGCGGATGCGTCCTCTCAGACGTCCATCCCTGCTTGTCTTACGTTTGATGCCAAATTCCAGCCAGTCTTAGCCTTGATGATTCATCGATTGCAGTGTCATTTTCTAATAGACAAACATGAATTGCCCTCAGTATTTCTCTCTTATCCATGGCCAATGCACCTTTTATGAGTGCTCTTGAAGCTAGTCTGTCAGCTCTTTCATTGCCACGTACCCCGGCATGACCAGGACAGTAGATCCATATCAGTTCTTGAAGATTCGATGCTTCTATGGAGGTTTTCCATTCACGTCGAAGCCAACCATTTTGGACCTTTCGGAGCATGAAATGTGAGTCTGATACAATAACTGCCTTTGTTAATAAAGTCTCAGACAGCCATCTTAAGGCAGCAGTAACTGCCTCTACCTCTATTCTCATGCTGGAGATCGTTATCATGTAAGCCCCACTATGTTCAGCAACGGTTCTGCCCTTTACTCTAGCAGGGAAGCCCCACCCTGATTTATTACCCCAGATTACAGACCCATCAGTGTCCACAATGGCATCATCATCTCCAGCATTATCATTTAAAAGCTGATCAACTGTGTGAAAAAAAAGACAGGAAGAAACTCAGCACAGGTGAATTAGCGCTGTCATTAGGACATGAAGATAAAAGTTCACACCACGGTGAAGGGGTCAGCTGGAAGATGTAGTGAATGCAGAAGAACACTGTCAGCAAATGAAAATTATATGGAATGAGTCATGTGAAGAAATACTGGGGGAAAGGGAACAACAACAAAAAGCATGGATAACAACAGAAACCATCAATAAGATAAAAGAAAAAAAGAAAAAACAAGAAAGCAAATTTAAACACAAGCAAAACCAAAAATTCCAAAGCCAAGGCTCAAGCAGTGTACACAGAAGCAAACAAAGAAGTTAGAAGAAGAAAACAAGAGAAAATAGGAAATATATTGAGGAGTTGGCAAGAGAGGCAGAAGATGCTACAGCCAAAGGAAATATCTTCTTCTTCTTCCTCGTTCGTCCTGAAGAGGACGTTGGTTGCGTTGTGTCTGCTTACGCTGAGCTGTGATATCTGCGCCTTTCGACCGACACATCCAACTTCAGCACAGCATTTTTTGGGACCGGATTTGCCTTCCCTCTTCGATCCCTACTCTCTCAGCCAGACTGCAGTGATGCAGCCTGTTTCCAGGACCACCACGTGGAGGTGGAGTAGGGTCTTGGTCAGCTCTGGTTCGCTGACCCTGATGCAAGCAGTCAAGCTATGGGTCGCTGACTGCATTCTCTATTGCTGCATCTTTGGGTCCCCAAAGGAAATATGACAGAACTGTATAACAGCACAAAGAAGCCAACAGGGAAACACAATGGACGGAATATTTTGATGACCTTCACAATAGACCAGCTCCACAAAAACCCCCAGACATTCAGCCAGCAGAAGACGGAGCTACAAATTAACTGTGAAAGACCAATGAAGGAAGAAATAAAGAAAGCCATAAAGCTTCTAAGAGAAAACAAAAGTGGCTGGACCAGATGGCATTCCAGCAGAGGCCATCAAAGCAGATATTGACACGGCTAAAGAGATGTTATATAAATTTCTTGGTAAAGTCTGGGAAAGGTAAGAGATACCAGCAGAATGGAAGGAAGGTTAAGCTGCCTAAGAAGGGAAACTTACAAGAGTGCACAAAATATAGAGGAATAATGTTGCTATCAGTGTCAGGAAAAGTATTGAACAGGATCATCCGCGAAAGATTAAAAGAGTCCATAGACAAGAAACAGAGAGATGAACAAGCAGGCTTTTGACAAAACATATCCTGTACAGACCAGATAGCCACTTTGAAAATAATAGGTGAACAAATTCTGGAATGGAATTCACCGCTATGCATTGAATTGTGAAGTAAGAAAAGGCATTTGACAGTGTAGACAGAGAATCACTTTGGAAATTGATGAGGCATTATGGAGTTTCACTGAAGATCATTAATTTAATAAAGACAACTTATGAAGACATGACATGCAGAGTTCTTCATGAAGGACAACTTACAGAACCGTTTGGGATGAGAACAGGAGTGCGACAGGGATGCCTCTTGTCTCCATTTCTTTTCTTACTAGCAATAGACTGGGTTATGAAAACATTGATGACACACACAAAAAATGGAATCCAGTGGAATCTGACTAAACAGTTAAATGATCTAGATTTTGCTGAGGACTTGGCTCTTCTGTCCCATAATCGTAATCAGATGCAGGACAAATTGAAAACACTCGATGAGAGGTCACAGCAATTGGGTCTGAAAATACACAGGGAAAAGGCAAAAATAATGAGAATAAATGCATCAGAAATGATAAACACTAGCACAGAAGAGAAAACCAATGATGGTGAAGATGACATAACGATGGAAGAACTGAAGGCAGCACTGGAGAAAATCAAGATGGGCAAAGCAGCAGGGCATGATGGTATAACACCAGAAATGGTTAAGTTCATGGGAGCATCAGGTGACCTATTACTCTTAAGGGTTTTACAGGCAGCGTGGTACAAGAAGACCATACCAAAGGATTGGGAGATTGCCATCATAACACCAATTTTCAAAAAGGGTGACAATCGACAGTGTGGAAACCAGAGAGGCATATCCCTTCTCAGTGTCCCTGGTAAAATCTACTCTAGAATCCTAGAGCAGAGACTCCGACGCCTAGCTGAGCCACAATTGGATGAGGTCCAGTGCGGATTCCGAGCAAACCGAAGTACTCAAGACCTAATCTTCACACTCAGACAGCTGAGTGAAAAGGCCCTTGAGTATAAGAGTGAGATGCATCTTTGTTTCATAGATCTGGAAAAGGCGTTTGACAGGGTCCCCTGGAGCAAACTTTGGGACTGTTTGGCAAGGAAGAATATTCCAGCACCTCTGATTCATGCTATACAGAGCTTCTACAAGTCTTGCAGAAATTATGTGAGGACAGCAAACCATAAGTCGGAAGAGTTCAGGACCACCACTGGTGTAAGACAAGGTGATATCCTATCACCTTACCTCTTCATACTCTTTATGGACGATGTCATCAAGGCATGTAAGGAGAGAACAAGAAAGTATTCAGTGGGGTACTGGAAGATGAGACAGGTCTATATTTCGGAGCTGGCATTTGCTGATGATGTTGCCCTGATTGCTAAATCAGAGGCACATCTCCAATCCAACCTGCAAGTCTGGAAGGAAGAGCTGGAGAAGAGAGGGATGGTCATAAGCAGCTCTAAAACAAAATCCATGATGATATCACGAGAAGAAAGAAAACATCAGATTAAGCTGGGAGAGCAGGTCCTGGAGCAGGTCGACCACTTTAAATACCTCGGAGCTATTATAGACCGAAAGGGAGGCCTCAAAGAAGAGTTGGCCACTCGAAAAGCAGCAGCTGGGAGACTTTTTCAGGCCATAAATCGAGGATTCCTCAGCAAGAGAGAGGTTGGTAAGAAAACGAAGATGGCTGTATACCGCTCCACCTATGTCCCAGTCTTGACATACGGATGCGAGTCATGGGCAATGACTACAACCCATAAAAGCCAGATCCAAACCTCAGAAATGAGGTATCTGAGGAAGGTGGTTGAAGTAACAAGAAGAGACATGGTACGCAACCAGACGATATGTCAAGGCCTTAAATCCTACCCCCTGCAGACCCAAGTAGAACAGTCCCAATTAAGATGGTTTGGTCATGTCTGCAGAATGGGAGAAGATCGGATACCACGACAAGCATGGGAAACAAAGAGCCAAGGATCCAGACCCCGAGGACGACCCAGAGTCCGCTGGGAGGACAACATTAGACAATCTTTGAAGGATCAAGGACTAGAATGGAACCAGGCCAGGAGGAAGACAGCCGATAGGATAGTCTGACGCTCTCTCTTCCAAACCTCTACACCTCACGGTAGAAGGGGAACGACTAAGTAAGTAATGATAACACTACAAGATATAGAATCGTACACATATCTTGGCAGCAATATAGACAAAGTTGGAGGGACAGACAGTGATATCAAAATAAGGATACAATAAGCAAGAGGAGCTTTCATTGCATTGAGGGGACCTAAGACACGTCAAAAGTGGAATGCAGTCAGCGACCCATAGCTGACTGCTTGCGTCAGGGTCAGCGAACTAGAGCTGACCAAGACCATACTCCACCTCCAAGCGGTGGTCCTGGAAACAGGCTACATCACTGCAGTCTGGCTGAGAGAGTAGGGATCGAAGTGGGAAGGCAAACCCGGTCCTAAAAAATGCTGTGCCGAAGTCGGAGAAGCACATGCAGAAGAGAGCTGGAAACAGGTGAAAATGATGAGAACGTGGAAAGAACTTGAGATGATGGAACGTGACAGGAGGACTTGATATGTGTTTGTTGAAGGCCTATGCTCCTTTGGGAGCAGAGAGTAATGAATGACGTTGTGTGGAAAGAGGATAATTTGGACATTTCTTATCTGTCACTCTCCAGCACTCTGCGCCATACAAGAGTACAGAAAGTATGCAACACAGCAGAATAGACAAACCTCTCTTTTTCTCTTTCAGCTCCATGTGGAGTATAAGCCTTTAGTTCAAGTCCTCTGTTCTGTGCCGTCTATTCTAGTTTTTTCTTATGCATGTCTCCAGTTTTCTTCATCATTTGTTTTGTATTTTTGTTACTACAGACTCCATAGCAGTGATTGCCTGATATCATAAGCTGGTATCCTCAATCAATATCCTATCCAGCACCAAACCGTTACCTCAGCTCCTGTTACACCAGTAATTACTTCTCTCCATCAGTTCAACATTGGTGATTCAAAGGTCATGTCATTGTAACACTTCTATTCTGAGAAATCATCAATGTACTTCCTGGTTTAACATCTGTTGCTTATCTTTCAGAAGAGTATAATAGAACTACCTTGACACATGAGTTGAAAACACTACCCTGAATCAAATAATATTTTAAACTAAACACTAAAATGGACTGTACTTATTATACAAGCTCTTAGTGGAGCTCCATAGGCACAAACATACTAGAGATAGTCAAGTGCTCAATAATTCAAATAGCCTAAGTTTGTCAAACAAAAATTTACTATGAGAACCATCTGCAGTCAGGGCAGCATTCTGAGGATTCAGGTACAGGTTCTGAAGCAAGATGGTCTGAAATGACAAAAAAATAATACACGCATCCGAGATCTAAAAGCCATGAGAAAGAAAATAATGTACACAGACATGATATGTGATACCTCATTCATACGTTTCTCAAGAAATGAATAAAAGAACAAACTTTCCTATTTAGTCAGTAGTCAGAATTAAGGGCATGCACGGCAGTGACAATCTGGTTTTAGGTACAAAATATCGATTTTTTACTTTTGAGCTTATTTTATTAAATAATCTTTGAGGAATCAATTGAGCAAGGTTTTATGACATAAAAAATGCATTTGATGTGTCAAAAAGCATATTTTCGGCACTACCACCAAGCTGTGATTTGCAAATTTGTGCTGAAAATGCACGATTTCTCTCTCAATAATACCTTAGTTACGCTGAGCGCATCGCAAAGTATTTGATATCACCGAAAAGGGGATTTTTTTTATCTTCCAGTTATAGCAAATTCGAAACCTTTATTTCACATAGCTCTCATTGATTTGGCATTCAAAATTTTCCATCATTTTACGCTAACTTCCTTATAAGGAGAGGTCACGCAGTGACCCCATTCTCTCAGTCAAGGCCTTTTTATGAGGCATTGGTGTTCATCTTTCTGATTGGTCGTAACAATGCTCAGCTTTCTCTGCGCAAATACAGAAGATAACGACAGGTATTTCCGACCGTAAACAAATAACTTTGATTCATTGAACGTGATATGTAATACGACGTGTTTCTCTTGATTACAGTCTAAATCTCATTAAATTGTGTTCTATAACTTCAAAATGAGAAGAAAAGGTAAGAAAGCAAAGCAACTTTCTCCCGTTAGAGCACGTCGAAAGTGTGTAATTTCCAGCAATGTTACGACCGAATCAGTGGTGAATGATAACCAACCTTATGTAGGCTTATCATCAACGTATGTCTGCATATCAGTATCCGATAGGCCTATAATTCAAATCACTGATCCAATAGTGCCTTTCACCGCTGGCCCAAGTCGATCTGATATAAAAATGAACTTGAGCGTGAGCAAGAATGGTGCTTCTCATAACACTGTCTGTGCTAAACCTATGTACAGAAATAAGCAGATTAAATTTTTGATCATTTGGATACCATCCATGCACAACTCTACAGCATTTCAACGTGCTGTCAGCATCGTCCGAGCTGAACATGCTAAGAGTCAGCATCGTACAATTAATAAAAAAGAAGTCATTGACATCGCTGTCAGCTTTGATGCAACATGGCTAACTAGAGGTCATAAGTCACTGATAGGTGTTGGCAGTGTTATCGACATCTTGACTGGCATGGTCATCGATACGCACGTTATGTCTTCCTTCTGTTACACCTGCGAGAATACTGTACAGTGGCAACTGAAAAATCAGCTTGACAAATTTGAACAAGGAGAAGCTGCCGGACCCCAGGAGACCCAAGTTCATACTCCACTAGACTACAACCTGCTTCATAAGCATTTAGCCTCTATTTATGAGTGTCTTACTGATCAGCATCTGCTCAAGCAGTGTGAGCTGGTGCAACTCAAAATGCAAATGAAAGCCTCCACAGTGTTATAGAGTCATTGCAGCAAGCGGAAATTTGTGTCATTAAAAAAAGTCAAATTCAGTGTCCTTGTGGCCATTGGAGAGTTCAACTTTGGTCCATCAGCCAGTGCAGAAATAAAAAAGCTGTATGGCCAAGCATCTGGAACAAACTCGAAACGCTTTGGACAGGTGCGATTAAGGAAACGTCTGGCCAACAGCCAGAAATATGAGGCTGACAAACTTGGAAAAAGAAGAAAAATTAGGCAAGACAAAGGCGAGGGGAGGAGCTGCAAGAAGTGCAGCATACAGTGCTTGAGAATTTTAGTGACATTTGGCCCCCCCAGAATGGAGTATATTGGATAAGACAAGGCACTCGAGTAGTAAACAGCATTTTTCTTAAAATTAACATTTTATTAACAAAAAATTTAAAAACTAACACCCTGTCTAACAGATCAGTCTCAAATTCGGCATGCATGTAGTACACCTATCTATCTTCCCTACCAGTCATTTCTGACCAAAGGAGCGTACCTCCCGAAATAACTTTTGGTGGCACGAGGTTGGGCAATTTTAGATCAAGCTGTTGCCCATGCAGCAAGACCCGGCCTGGACGTCAGAGGAACGGTCTAGCCGATACAGTCTGACACCAGTAGCAACAGCCTAGTCTCTAGTAGGATACGGAACTTGCCCTCAATCGCTTACTGTAAGCATGTATTAGCTCTAGAATTGCCACAGTTATCCAAGTAGGATCGTGTCATCTAAGGAACCTCGACTGATTTAATGAGCCATTCGCGGTTTCACAGTGAGACAGTGTGAACTTAGACATGCATGGCTTAATCTTTGAGACAAGCATATGACTACTGGCAGGATCAACCAGATAACTGTCCGAACACAGCATTTCGTTGCTCGCGCGGGGAGGGAGACAGCGCTCTGTGCAGAGCGGATTCCGGCGGCCCTGGCAATTTTATTCTTGCGAGAACCACTGGCCGCCTGCCGACTAGTCGGACAGGACTGGCCGAAAGCGACACCAGCTTACTGACTGCCGGCCCACGACTCGTTGCGAGAGCGGGACCGTTTTTCGAGACTGTTGTCGAGCCACGATACGGAGATGCGACTGCTTGCTAACATCACGACCGAAGGCTGCGATTTACGGACACAGGAGCCAAAACTACTGCCTAGCTAACCGATCAACTGGGAGGGCCCGGTTATACCGGGATCACCACGCACAGTCTCTCGAGACAGCGAACGCCAGCGCTCTTGACGAGGGCAACGAAATGTCGGAACGCTTGCCCCCCATGTAGTACATCTATATATCATTAAATGATCACATGTTTTGTTTGATATTTTGGTAATTTGCTTTGATATATATTTTTTTATATTTTTCATACAAATACCGTTTATTTTTTTTAAATCATTAAAAATAGAATTTTAAACTTATCAAAAAAAGCATGTGATCAATTGTTTTAATTGTTAGTCACAACCTGTGTGTGCAATTTGATAAAGTTTGGTCAATAGGAAACATGATTTTTGCTCTTGAAAATTGGTGAAAAATCCAATATGGCGGATGTTTTTTTGGTTACCATGGTAACCACATTTTTTAACAAAATAAACTGTAGAATTTGGTTCATGGACATACACTGTGTCTATGGAGAACATAAAAAGTTTGAAAATATTATTAGAACAAAAGTTAGTTTTCACTGTAGTGCATCCCCTTAAAAGACAGACACTGTAGCCATTTTGACTCATAACAAATTCTAGTGATTTAAGTACTCACCTGCATATATATATATATATATATAATGTGCACTGGTTGCAACAGGTGAAGTTTACATATAAATGGCAGTAATTTAATGCAAAAGATTTTAATTTTTTGTGGAAATATATGAACAATGAAGGAGATCAAACACAAAACTACAATTGAAATGTCAATGCAGTCCCATTTAGTGGCTCTGAGAATAAATGAGAAAACCAAGAAAGATTTAATGCTTTCACCAAAATAAATAACAATAAAATCCTTAGTTACAACATAGTTCAGTTTTTGTCACCCATTTTTCTACCATATAAAGCTTTTCCATGAAGCAAACATCCAGTAGCATGGGGACAATGCAATTTGAAAACAAAACTCGATGTACGTGCACACAAATCCATCTGAGATAATCACAACACTGTCTCAGAAAAGAAACATTCCTTTTCTGTTGGTGGTAAATTCAACAACTAAATTTAATTTCTCATGTGGCAACTAAGTAACAATAAAATCGGTAGTATGACATAGCCCTACTTTTGGTAGAACACCTAGTATTTCTGGTAACCACATTTATTACACATTGCTAATCTCACCTGGCTAAAAGTTGGTCGATTGTGCAAGCGTGAACATCGATCACCATGACGACAAGCTCCAATTTTAAAGTAGAAAGAGCAGTTAACTCTGTAAACAGATTGATATTTACACATTAAAAGAACGATCAATGAAACAGAAGCCTGTCTCTAAAATGTTTTTTAAGTACCATATTGCCTCAGCTGTTGTGGCTGAAAAAAATTTGGAATTAAATGACATAATTCAAAATGCCATGAAATGATGTATGTTGAGTTTTTTGTATTTGTTTTTAATATGGCCTCAATGTTTGTCTGACATTTTTATTTTTGACACAGATCAAAAAATGGTTGGTGTTAGACCTAGCCCCAAGTGATTTCCACCTGTTTGGACAACTCAAAGAGGCATTGGGAGGAAAGACTTTCAGGTCCGATGAAGAGGTATAGCGTCGTTGTTTCAATTTTGGAGTAAGCTGCCGTGGCACCCACCTTGCAGACACTTTGTGGTACTGTAGCACATCAGAGATGATGTGGTGTGCTGAACCGTGACTGATGTCAAGATGTGTGGCAATATCATCCACAGTCAATCGGCAGTTTCCCTGTACGAGTCGTTCAACGGTTGCTATCGATTCTGGAGTCACTACTCTGTGTGCCTGACCCGGTCGTGAACAATCTGTCACAGAAATTACGCCATTTTTGAACTTTGTACACCATTCATACACCTGCGACCTTGACATGCATGCATCACCGTACTTGAGCTTCATTCGCCGATGAATTTCTATTGGTTTCACCCCTTCGCTGATCAAAAATTGAATAACAGAATGCTGCTGCTGTTTGGTGCATTCAACTAGCGAGGCGGCCATCTTTAAAGCGTCATTATGACGTCACCTTATGCGTCATCACCGTGATGGCACGTGCATGACACTCGAGACATCCAGGACAACAATATTGGCAAGTTACAATATAATGGCATGATTATTCTTATTGTTATAACATATTTAACAGTCCCAACTAAGATGGTTTGGCCATGTCTGCAGAATGGGAGAGGATCGGCTACCACGACAAGCATGGGAAACAAAGAGCCAAGGATCCAGACCCCCAGGACGACCCAGAGTCCGCTGGAAGGACATTAGACAATCTTTCAAGGACCGAGGACTAGAATGGAACCAGGCCAGGAGGAAGACAGCCGATAGGATGTTCTGGCGCTCTCTCTTCCAAACCTCTACACCTCACAGTAGAAGGGGAACGACTAAGTAAGTAAGTTATAACATATTTCCAGTTTTCACTTGACTCACCCTCGTACTTTCAGTTTTTGAGTGTCTTCAAAATGTACCAACAAATTTCCAATTGCGATAAAAAATGTATTTATAATAAGAAGAAACTGAAACTTTTCTACATTATGTGAATATGGATGTACTTTGAAATGTAAGTGGTTTTAGGAGTTCCAGGCTGCCAAACTGGATTATTTTTGAGGGTAAGTACAACTAATTATCCCAATTTTTTAAAACGTTTCAACTTTTCTGCACTCAGTACTGTATAGGAAGCATGCACATTTAAAAACACTGAAGAACTAAGTTAAGTGCAAGTCATAGAGCCTTTATTTCTCCACATTTTGATGTATAAGACTTTATGTTATCATTATAAATCAATTATTTAGCACAGTATCATTAACGGTAGTCATGTCTATAAATATAGGTCTAAAATGTGTTCTTTGTCTAAATATGCAAAAAAAATTTTTAAATTGTGATAAAAACGTTATTTGTGCTCAGAAGCAACTGAAACGTTCCTACATAATGTGAAAATGGATAAGGGCCTACTTTAAAATGAAAGCAGTTTTAGGGGTTAAAGTTTACCAGAATTAATTATAGGCCTACATTTTGATAAGTTCAATTTGTTTTTAAATTTTTAAATTGTTCTGCACTCATTACTGTTTATGTTGCATGCATGTTTAACACCACTGAACAATTCAGTTAAGTGCATGTCACAGGGGTTTCATTTCTTCACATTTTGATAGATAAGACTTTCTGTTAAATTATTTAATGCAAAATCAGTAAGGCAGTCATGTCTAAAAATGTAGCCTACTCTGAAATTAGCTCATAAAAACGTGGTTTTTGAGCTCGTATACTAAGTAACGCACAAGCGTAACACTTTCAATAGGCCCTACTCATCGCATTTCAAAGAGGCCACTCACAGATGTAGTCCAATAACGCATTGCTCCGCAACCTTTTTCACTTCGCAGTACACTTAAAGTGCCTTTCAAAATTCCACGGCACACTACAGTATTTAAATAGGTGGGTATGGCAAACATTTTAAAATTCGATGCAATCATGAGACAACACAGTCTAATTTTTGTGTGATGAATTTGTGAATAAATAATAAATAATAAATTCTTTAAGCGCCAAACACGGCGCATAAGGCAGAAACCAGTGCTCTCCAGGTTGTTCGTTGTGACGCCACTCCTCTTAGCTCTTGCACATTATTTAGGCCCAATGTTCTTCCTTCTCTTATTATTGTTCTTCTGAGTGTTTCTTTTGGTCTTCCTTTTTTCCGCTTACCCTCAGGAACCCAAGTGAGCGCCTGTAGTGGTATTCTGTTGTTTTGCATTCGTAGGACATGACCGATATATGACCATCGTCTTTTCCTTATATAGTCGGAGACATATTTCTGCCTAGAGTCTTCTCTTATTTGTCGATTAGTCTTGAATTCTTTCCAACTGATGTTCATGAGTTTTCTAAGACATTTGTTCTCGAATGTATTCAGCTTGTTCTCCAATGATTTTGTTATTTTCCAACTCTCACAGCCGTATGTTAACACTGAGATAACATTTGAATTAAACAGACGAAGCTTGGTATGTATATTCAATGATCGTAATTTCCAAATGTTAGATAATCTATTGAAGGCGCTAGCTGCCAAAGCAATTCTAGTATGGATTTCTCTTGTTGTGTCACCATCCTGAGTCATTTTACTGCCTAAATAATTGAAACTTTCAACTTTCTGTAGTTTTTTTCCCCGTTCAAGATGATATCAAAGGTCTCGTTAGAAAAGTTCATAGCTTTAGTTTTAGAGGCATTTATTTGGAGACCAATTTTAACCGAGAGATGACACAAATTATTTATTGCTTCTTGGGATTGTCTTGTTGTTGAACTTAAGAATGCTACATCATCTGCGAAATCCAGGTCCCCCAGGAATTTTCCATTTGTCCATTTTATACCCAATTGTTCATTGTGGGTATAGTTTCTCATAACCCAATCAATAGCTATTCCAAAAAGTAGTGGTGACATAATACAGCCTTGTTTCACCCCTGTTTCTACTGTAAACCATTCTGTATTCCCTTTATTTGTTCTAACACAACATCTTGCATTGTCATATAGCGCTTTGATTATATTCACATATTTTGTTGGAAAACCATAGATTGTAAGTATCTTCCACAATGATGGGCGGTGTAGACTATCAAAGGCTTTTTGAAAATCGACGAAGGTGATAATAAGTGGCGATTGCCTTTCCACTGATTCTTCTATAATTGTTCTTAGTGTGAATATTTGATCAATACATGATCGTTTCGGCCTGAAACCCGCTTGTTCTTCTCTGATCTTTTCGTCAGCATGCAATTTAAGTCTTTCTAACATCATGCAACATAATAATTTTCCAGGTACTGATAATAGAGATATACCACGCCAGTTATTACAGTCTGATAGATCACCTTTCTTCGGTAACTTTACAATAATACTGTCTTTCCATTGTTGTGGTGGTTGTTCTTCTCTCCATACTTCATTTATAATATCTAAAATTCGCAAGAGGTTGTTGTCATTAACTGCTTTAATCATTTCCCCTGAAATTTCGTCAACTCCAGCAGCTTTAAAATTTTTTAATCTTTTAACGGCTTGTTTGATCTCGTCCAGCGTGAATTCATCGCAAGTTATTGGCAAGGTGGTTGTGGATGTTTCATTATTAAAATCAGGTGTTACTGTTGGTGGTGGTCTGTTTAGCACCTCCATGAAGTGCTCAGCCCATCTATTCATTTGTTCTTTTTCTGTTGGTATTGAATTCCCTAATTTACCTAATTTGTGAATGATGATAGCCTAACTCAAATTTTAATTTGTAAAACTTAACGTGTGAGATTGTTTCATAATATTCTGCCATAATTTTGTATACCATTATATGGTGTAATCTGCCTGGTGTCACGGCACACCAGGCAGACATCGGCGGAGCACTTGTAATAGGGGATGCAAACTGTTACCCCCAGTTCACGCTCCTACTTTACCAAATGAAATTGTTAAAGAAGCTGTGAACGGAATGGTTTACTGTGCGAGCATGAACTCCGTGATTAATCAGAAAAATACTTCTAAAACCATGTTAGGCTAATTAGGCCTACAATAGTTTAGTTTGCGGGTGAGTTGTGATGGGGTGTAGTCTAGAGTCAGTTAATAAACATTTGTATTAGAAGGTTTTACGGCTCTAGGTTTTGCTTTCCTTCAGCATGTAAAGTGGCCAACTGCGGCGCTAATAAATAAACAAGCACTAAGACCTCAATATTCCATGAGTTACTTACTTGTCCTTCTCAGTTCCAAAAATTGATGCAAGGTACTCAGCCATTGTGTTATAAAAAAATGACAGGAGGACGGAAGTGGCCAGGAGTTTCAGTTGAATAGAGCGTCATGCTTCACACTTTTCACAGCCGCAAGTGAAATAATTTTCAGATAGAAGTGGTTTGCACTGTATTAATGTTTTGCCCTAGGATATTTGTGTCTATTATTTTATTTTTAACAATCCTACCTTTACTGAAGATCATTCCCATTGTTTTATTTGTATTCAACTGAAATTCCCATTTTGTCATGCATTTACATACTTTTTTTTTTTTTTTTTACAATGATTTGATAGGTGAGATGCCACTTTCCCATATCACAGTCGTTCATATTATTTAAGGGACCCCAAGATGCAGCAATAGTGAATGCAGTCAGCGACTCATAGTTTGACTGCCTGCGTCAGGACCAGCGAACCAGAGCTGGTCAAGACCGCACTCCACCTCCACGTGGTGGTCCTGGAAACAGTCTGCAGCAGTGCAGTCTGGCTGAGCGAGTGCGGATCGCAATGGGAAGGCAAACCCGGTCCCTAAAAAATGCCGTACTGAAGTCGGATGTGTCGACCGAAAAGTGCAGATATCACAGCTTAGGCGTAAACAGACACAACGCAACCACCTTCCTTTTCAGGGCGAACGAAGAAGAAGAAGAAGATATTATTTAAAATTGAAAACAATATACAGTAGAACTCCATTTATCAGAACCCCAATTATCCGAACATCCAATTATCCGAACACTTTTTCGAGAAAAAAAAATCAGGCGCCACCAATCATGTTAAACTTTATTTTTGAATCTTTTGATGCTGCAAGCTTCAAATGTGTGCGAACAATTTGTAGAAGATGGATTGGGCTAATGGTCGGTCGCTTACGTACAGGAAGTCAGTTAGATCATAAAGTCAGTTAATATCTGGTTTACCAATCTAGTGTACGTGTGCGTTCTAGGCAGAACACTGGCTAATCAGACAGTTCAACTTAAAATAATTGTGTCTGCTACTACAGCAGAATAATTTTGGTGTGCAAGTATTTCTCTGTGCGATATGGCATCTTCCAGAAGGCCTAAAGCATATAAAAGGAACCGCAATGTTTTGTCAATTGAAACGAAAACAGAAATTATCAAGAGACTAGGAAAAGGTGAAACTGTGTCTTCACTTGCGAGGATTTTCAATGTTGGGAAAGCTACCGTCTCCGACATCAAAAGTAACAAGGATAAAATTTTTTTGCATCGAAATTGGATAGTGAAAATGGGTCGAAGAAACGTAAACCATGAGACATGCGAAAGATTTGAAATTGGAAGAGGCTTTGTATATATGGTTTGTGCAAAGAAGAAGCAAAGGGGAAACTATCTCTGGTTCTCTATTGTGTGAAAAGGCACTTCAGTTCAACAATCAACTTGACTGTCCTCCTGACTTTAAGGCTAGCCAGGGATGGTTAAGAAACTTTAAATCTCGTCATGGCATACGAGAATTGGAGATCCAAGGGGAATCCTTATCTAGCGATGCAACTGCCGCTGAAAATTTTAAAGAAACATTCTTGGCTTTTTTGGAAGAAGAAGGTTACTCACTCGATGATGTGTATAATGCTGATGAGACTGGCTTATGCTGGAAATCGTTGCCTCAAAAATCACTTGCATCTCAGCGCGAAGCAGCTTCCCCTGTGTTTAAAAAGTGCAAAGAGAGAGTAACAATTTTGGTAGCCGCGAATGCCAGTGGAAGTCATCGTTAACCGGTGCTAATGATCGGTAAAGCCAAAAAAACACGTTGTTTAAAGAATGTGACATGTCTCCCATTGTGCTACAAAGCACAGAAGAGTGCTTGGATGAATAGTGAAATATTTCTTGATTGGTATACAAATCAGTTCATCCCAAATGTGAAGAGGTTGAGAGAACAAGAAAAGAAAACTGGAAAAAGTAATTCTTCTACTGGACAATGCACCATCTCATCCAGAGACGGATACATTGAATGCAGTTGATGCAAATTTTAAAGTAATTTTTCTGCCTCCCAATGTAACAGCACTGATTCACCCAATGGATCAGGGTGTTATAGCTGCTTAGCGGGAGGTTATTTAAAGTAAATATTATGTAAGAGTATGCCAGTAAAGAGTTCTGACCTTACAAGTAATACCCCAGTCTTAGAAATAAGCACTGGTGTATTGTTATCATAAAAATAGTCAGACTGTAAAAAACCCTGGCCCAGTTGGTAAGAAGTAGTACCCTGTGACTATCTTATGATTACTTATATTCTAGGGGATAAGTAAAATGAACATTCACTGAACCCACAAAATGGAAGAAGTGAATAAATCCTCAGGTACAGTTAAAATAGTTTAATAATTACACTAATATTCTATTTCTACTAGTTGGAAAAGCATATACATATATATAAAGTATATTCACACAATTACTATTATTGTCTGGTTAGACTTCAAGATCTTAAATAATAAAGTTACTGAAATCACTGTTTTTAGTCTCTTGACTTTCCACTTAATTGTCATCAGTTGACTGAACTATGGTTTTTCAATATTAGCTGTTTCTTATAGGTAGTCAGTGTCATAAATAGACACTTATCTGTGACTCTTGATCCTGCTGACATGGACTGTCCGTTGCATAAATTGGTATTGGTAGGCCCAGCTGTAGGGATGCCAATGACCAGTTGAAGTTCACTCTTTGGGATCCTGCACGTTTGTGGGATAGCCTCTGGGGAACATCACAGGTTTCTGATACTGGACAGTCTGGTTTGAGTTATTTCATGGGACCCTCAGACTCCAGACACTTAGACTGAAATTTTCTGGCGATCCGCTCACACTTCAGATGGATTTAGAGTCGTGGCGTTATCTGCCCTCAGTCTTGTCTCAACCTCTTGCGTTGTGTATCTCTCTCAGTTTACCGATCCGCTTTAAATACGTATAGCGCGGACGTATCGGAGAGTACCGACGTCACAGCTTAAACCTAACCTGAAAAATCCTTCCCGAACAGTGATTTCGGCAGATCTGTGCGTCGACTGAAATTTTGCCTTTATCATTCTCGGCATATATAATATCCATATTGTTCCATCTTATCTAGTTTTATACAGCTGATAAAACTCTATCTTCCTATCCATGTAAATTCCCAAACTGTTATTTGTTGATTTTAATATTTAGAACAGAAGTGGGTTTACATGCTTTTTGCGTAACTGTGGGCAGCCGAAATACGCATATATCTCCGTAAATGAGAACTTCCTACCGTTCCATCTTATATGCAGTTATACACCATCCTTCCCTGTACTGAAATGTAAAATCCTTTTCATACGGGTTCCCTTCTATTTATTTTATCGTTGGCGATTTCCTCTGTCCGATACACATTTCGCTGATACGCCGCCATTTTGAAAGCGGTCACTCGATCGTAGATGAGTTTATAAATCTAACTGAACTCATTTGCAATGACTTGAAACCAATTTTGCGACAACAAGAAGGAAGTCCTGCGTCGTTTATTGTTGGCTGAAGATGATGAAAGTGTGGTGGCGTTTTCCAAAAAGCTTAATCTCAAAGACTGCTGCTATATGTTAGCTGATGCTTGGACCACCCTGTCACAAGATAATCTCAACAAGGCTTGGAATAGATTGCTTGGGAAAAAAGGAGGAAATGAAACTATGCAGTGGACACAAATGATGATTGTATAAATGAAGTTGTGGAACTGTTTCAAGCAATGCCTGGATTTTCGAACTGTGACAAAGATGTGGCTAGAAGATGATAATGATTCTGGTTTTCAGTTTTTGAATGACGAAGAAATTTTCTCTTTTGTGCAAGAAGAAAACCAAATACATGTTGTGACCGATGATGAAGACTCCCCAGAAGTACATGATGTACTTGTAGATTATGAAGAAAACCCAAAACGTCGACCAAGTCCTGAAGAGGCCTTTATAGCACTAGAAACAGCGATGGCTTGGTACGAGCAAGAAGATGACAGCTGTCCTACACAGCTTCTGCTGTTGAAGAGAATGCGGGACTTAGCAGCCAAAAGGAGACTATCCAGTTTGGTGCAAAAGAGGATTCCTCATTATTTTAAATAGTGGGCTACATCTGTGCAAGTACATGTATACGTAAGTTGCGCCTGGTTTTGAATCGTTTGTAATGTTATTTTGAAAACATTTCTCTTTCTTAAAAAAAATAATTAATACAAGTAGTACATGCACTGCAGTGTAATGAAAGATTTTGGTGATGCTAAAAAATATAGAAAACCTGGAGAAAGAGGTGAGAGTATCTGTGATTAGTACCAGAAAAAACTGGCTATGGAAGATAGAAGTCGAAAGACAGAATCCTACATCCCTCGGTGATACAATGTTAAAACTGCGAGGGATTCTCTTGCGCTTTAAAAAAAAAAACGTAAAAGAGAGAACAGTTCTTCTGGTACTATACAGGAAGTCTCACATGCAATGATTGTCCCAGGGCGATGGAAACCAAACTATAAAGCACGTAATAAAAACGGAACAAATGCGAACTGTCCTCTTTTATATTAATTTTTTTGACTAAAGAGTTCTGTTAAATCAGATGGCGTTTTAAAGACAGTTGTGGATCCCTTATCCTATACATGTTAAAGGGAGGTAAACGCTTACATTATATTACCAACATATTAGATTGTTTATTAATGTATCTATTATTTGATCATCCTATTTATGGTATTTTTTCAGTTAATTCTAAAGGACTTTTGCCCTTTTCCAGGTTTTTTAAGAGTTCTTACTAGCCGATAACTGTCCTATTGTAACACATATTAAAATATTTATGCCTCGAATACGGATTTACCTTTTATTTTAATATATTATTATTCCAAAATCAATATTATTGGAATATCTTACCGAGCACGTGACACTTCGTCATATAATTAATATTACATTTATTACAATTTACCATTATACCGATATATCTAATTTATTTATTATTAGGATTTATTTTTTTTTAAATTTACCTCCTCGCAACATTATATAGTATATATATATAATAACTATTATATTATATATATATATATATATTTTATAACGGTAGTGTTGTATGTGATATCGAATTATCTATATATTGAGATTTTATTCTTTATTTTTAATTTTTATTAATGGAATTATAATTATATATATATAAGTTATATATATTATATAGGGAAATGCATACCAGTAAATAAGTCCTGTATTATTTAATTATTATATTATATATCTATTATTATTATTATAAATTTAATTTATATATATATATTATATAAAAAATTTTCTAATAAATGTAAGTATTTATTATATATATTTTTATATATTATAATTATATTATTATATTATTAATACTTACTATATGAGTCCGTTCACCTAAATAACTACCATCAATGTTTAAGGCATACTTTTCATCAGTAAATTTAAAATAAATCATGTCCAAAAGAATTCCAGCTGGCCCACCAGATTCAAATCCTGGCTGAAATTTACAAAGAAAAACCAAGAAGTTGGTTATAAGAAGGGTAGACATCAGCTTGTCAGGGAAAAAAAAACGTCCTCTGCCGCCTACAGATAGAAAACCAGGAAATCAAAATCACACATGCTAAAATATAGAAAACCTGGAGAAAGAGTGAGAGTAGTCTGGTGATTAGTACCAGAAAAACTGGCTATGGAAGATAGAAGTCGAAAGACAGAATCCTACATCCCTCCGGTGATACAATGTTAAAACTGCGAGGGATTCTCTTGCGCTTTAAAAAAAAAACGTGTAAAAAAGAGACAGTTCTCTGGTACTATACAGGAAGTCTCACATGCAATGATTGTCCCAGGGCGATGGAAGACCACAACTATAAAGCACGTAATAAAAACGGAACAAATGCGAACTGTCTCTTTGGCAAAGTTCTAAATCAGATGGCGTTAAAGACGAGAGTGTGGGAAGACAAGGGAGGTAAAGACACACACATACATGCACTGAACCAACAAAGAGTTTACGTGGATCTAAATTGCAGCTGGTAGTCGTTTAAAGGACTTGCCCTTTTCAGGGTTTCCAATAAACTAGCGATAACTGTCCTAGAAATAAAAACATCACCACCTACAAAATAAGAAGCAACAATACATTTGATAATCAATACTAGGAATAAGCACACGACGTGACAACTCAGTCAGCTAATGGCAACACATTTAGCCAGAAACCGAGACAACATTCTACGTTCAAATTAGGATTTTTTTTTTTTAAACAACCTCGCAACATCTCGGGTCAGGTTGTATGTGATATCGAATGTCTAATATTGAGACCAGAAGTGGCACATGTTGGCATAGAGGGAAATGCAAAGGCAGATAAAGAAGCCAAGAAAGGTAGATCTGATAAAAATCTAATAAATGTAGGGATGAGTAAATCAGAAATTAAGAGCTTAATTAAAGATTTAATAACAGATGAATGGAAAGCAGAGTGGGATAAAAATCTGAAAGGAAGACATGCATATAAGATGTTCAAGGCTCCAACAAGAAAATGTCAGATATCTAGGGAATTGAAAATTCCAAGTAATAAGAAACTTCTCAGACTACAGCTGGGAAAAGGCTATTTCAGAATAGAAGGACCTTACTGTGCAGGATGTCTTGAAGACAATAATATAGAACATTTCTTGTTAAAATGTAAGAGGTATGAACAAAAGAGAATAGCAATATTAGATTATTTGCAAGCATCAAACTTACCTATAAATATAGAAGAGGTGTTGAGAATAGACAGACCTAGGGAACTGCATAATATAGTCAAACAATATTTAACACGAACAAATGTTAATATATAGTGGCTGGGAATGTGAAGGTCCGATGCTGTTCTTACAATGCATATGACTTTTAACAGATGAAAGTCAATTAAATATGTGTTAAAGTCAGTTATATAACTGGAACCACCAGGCCTTTACACCCCTCCACTTTAATATTATTCTTGTTCAGAGTTTCTTCTTAATTTTGTTCGTTTTTTTTTAATTTTTATTTTTAATTTTTTATTTAACGTATAAGCATAATTGTGATTGTCCCT
Source organism: Oreohelix idahoensis (assembly GCA_024509875.1). Classification (NCBI taxonomy): domain Eukaryota; kingdom Metazoa; phylum Mollusca; class Gastropoda; order Stylommatophora; family Oreohelicidae; genus Oreohelix; species Oreohelix idahoensis. The sequence goes on from JAMPIV010012421.1 coordinate 278,961, forward strand.
ATTTACAATGATTTGACAAATGGGATGCCACTTTCTCATATCGGCAGTTGTTCATACTATTTGGAATTGAAAACAATATATATCCTAATTATACCTCATCAGAGGTTGAACGGGATATTTTTCTTCATTAATTTAAAAAAAATAATAACGCTGGTGATGGATAGGACACACGCTGATGATGGATAGGACACACGCTGATGATGGATAGGACACAAGCTGATGATGGATAGGACACAAGCTGATGATGGATAGGACACAAGCTGATGATGGATAGGACACAAGCTGATGATGGATAGGACACACGCTGATGATGGATAGGACACAAGCTGATGATGGATAGGACACACGCTGATGATGGATAGGACACAAGCTGATGATGGATAGGACACAAGCTGATGATGGATAGGACACAAGCTGATGATGGATAGGACACACGCTGATGATGGATAGGACACAAGCTGATGATGGATAGGACACAAGCTGATGATGGATAGGACAAAAGCTGATGATGGATAGGACACACGCTGGTGATGGATAGGACACACGCTGATGATGGATAGGACACACGCTGATGATGGATAGGACACACGCTGGTGATGGATAGGACACACGCTGATGATGGATAGGACACACGCTGGTGATGGATAGGACACACGCTGATGATGGATAGGACACAAGCTGATGATGGATAGGACACAAGCTGATGATGGATAGGACACAAGCTGATGATGGATAGGACACACGCTGATGATGGATAGGACACACGCTGATGATGGATAGGACACAAGTTGATGATGGATAGGACACAAGCTGATGATGGATAGGACACACGCTGGTGATGGATAGGACACAAGCTGATGATGGATAGGACACACGCTGGTGATGGATAGGACACACGCTGATGATGGATAGGACACACGCTGATGATGGATAGGACACACGCTGGTGATGGATAGGACACACGCTGATGATGGATAGGACACACGCTGGTGATGGATAGGACACACGCTGATGATGGATAGGACACAAGCTGATGATGGATAGGACACAAGCTGATGATGGATAGGACACAAGCTGATGATGGATAGGACACACGCTGGTGATGGATAGGACACACGCTGGTGATAGATAGGACACAAGCTGATGATGGATAGGACACACGCTGATGATAAGCCAAATCCTTCTTGAATTTACAGGCTAAAAGAGATAGAAGTAGACAAAGCACGGAGTAGAGAACTGGATGCATAAATGCAAACGGCGAGAAAGACAAGGACAGAATTTTAGTTAATGGTACGCGAAGGAGAACTTGCCAGGTGGCTAAACTCCTAAGGGAGCTCATGCGTATTGATTGTTTAATCTTCCACCGATTCTTAGGCCTAGCATTTTTATTTTTTTTAATTACTGATGAAAAAAATATCCCGTTCAACCTCTGATGGCTTATAATTAGGATGTATTTTGTTTTCAATTCCAAATAATATGAACAACTTCCGATATGGGAAAGTGGCATCACATTTGTCAAATCATTGTAAATAGGGTACATCACAATTACTAATTATGCTTGTACGTTTTTAAAAAAAACCAAACAAACACGAGATACAACCTAACAAAACAAACAAAAACACCAAATGAAAATAATATTAAGGGGGAGGGGTGTAAAGGCCTGGTGGTTCCAGTTATGTAACTGACTTTAATAGATATTTAATTGACTTTCACCTATCAAAAGTCATATGTATTGTAAGACCTGCATCTGACCTTCACCTCCCCAATTACTATATATTAACGTTTGTTCTTGTTAAATACTGTTTGACTATATTATGCAGTTCCCTAGGCATTGGCGTACTAAGGGAAGGGGGGGGGGGTGTGTGCGAAGGGGGCGATCCGCCCCGGGTGACATCCTAGAAAGGGGTGCCATTGGACACTATTATGATAGAACTTACTGTTTAAAAACATGCTTGCAAGAGTTTTTCTTTATGGCAGGAGGGTGCCAAGAATAAGATCCGCCCTGGGTGAAAAATATTTTAGGGACGCCTCTGCCCTAGGTCTGTCCATACTGACCACCTCTTCTATATTTATTGGTAAATTTGATGCCTGCAAATAATTTAATATTCATTCATTACCCTCAGCTCACAAGGAGCATAGGCCTTCAACAAACACATTCCAAGTCCTCCTGTCTGATATTGGTTTTCTCATTTGTTCATACCTCTTACATTTTAACAAGAAATTTCATCTATACACTTTCATCCTGTAGGGTATCTATTGGTATTCTCATTTGTTCATACCTCTTACATTTTAACAAGAAATTTCCTCCATACACTTTCATCCTGTAGGGTATCTATTGGTATTCACTGGATTGACATGAGTTGTCATCAGCGAGTTGTTGTTGTTTTATTTTTTATTGTTTATGGCAAGTAGACATACGACTTCCTTTTGGTGTGTGTGTGCGTTGTTTTTTTTTTTTCAGCTTTAATGATACTTATTCTGCCCACGGTTTCCTCCAGAATGCGTATCACTCTATCGTCAGGTATGGCCCTGAGAGTGGCCTTGCCTCCCGTCACCTGTATGATTTAATTTTTCGTTCACAACGCATCTACTATTGTCCGGTTGTGTTTGACTTCGGAATGGAATCGAAGTAGCCATTCATTAATTCTGTGTTCACTTCTATCTTTCAATAATTATTTTATTTTTTTAAATTTATTATTTTTTTTTATATATTTCCTCTTTCCTTTTCGTCTATCTCATACATATTCTCCATTTCCATGGACGAATGCAGGTGTGCTAATAACTCGAACTTGTCATATAGAGACAGTCACCGACTGTGATATGAATATATTACACTCGTGTTGAATTACTCTATGATAGTCTTCCACCGTTACTGAATTGTACCTTCATTATTTTACTGCTATATAATTTCATTTCGTTCACAATAATGTTATATTAGTGTTAATTACGTTTGTTAATGTATGTCAGGATGGCCGAGTGGTCTAAGGCGCCAGACTCAAGGTTCATAACCTTCCCATGCAGAGAGGGATGAGCGTTCTGGTCCACGAATGTGGGCGTGGGTTCAAATCCCACTTCTGACAACTTTTTTTATTTTTGAACATTTAATTGTTATATTTTAAAGTTATACTGGGTCTCTTCCTCTCCCCCCCCCCCCTTTCCCTCCCCATTAAGTATCTAAATAAAATTTTTAGAACCTGTCTTGAGACGGATTTCGGCAATTAATATCACAACTCAAGACATTTATTGTTCTCATTAAGTAGACTACCACAGTTCGGTCAATACTTCAGTAAATTTCCACATGAGCCCTGTTAACAGTTGGCAGACCATCAAGGTGGTAGCAGTCGTCCCATAGCAGATACCGATACGGCCGTAGAGGAGTTAAGTGTTAGAGACTAGGTCCAGCATCAAGATGTGGGGCGACAGTTCCCTTCCTCGCTGCCTTTTCCTTCTCTAACTCAAAGAGCACAGTCAGGTACCCATTTACAGCTGAGTAGACTGGAGCGTGTCAGTACCGTGATTTCAACCCGGCATCTTTGCGGCGAGAGACCAGCGCTCTAACCACTCAGTCAATCGGACAGTCAAGGCAGTAGGTCAAGCTAATCAGTTCTGCTGTTTTAATTCAGCCACGTACTAATTAAGCGTTGGATACACTATGTCCTTTCCGTAGTCCTCTAACAAGTAATTGGGGGAGCCGCGCTGTTGTAATGGTAAAGATGGCCAAAAGGGCTGCAAAGCTCGAATGCCGCTGGTTAGAAAAAAACAAAAACAAGTAATTGGATATCCGAAGAGCCAGGAAGCAATGGAGTGTGGCCTAGCCCACCTAAACCAACGAGAAGGGAACTTTCATTGAGGAACATGCGCACTTCTAATCCCCAGTGTGGCAGTGCCCTATCTTGCTGAAAGAACACATGAGGCTACATATCCTGAGGTTGAGGTGCAGCATAATATTCAAGAATTTCTAGCTAATTTGTAGCCAGCACATAGTTCTAATGAAGGAAAAATGGTTCAGTCACAGGAATATGGGGGAGAGAGTACACCAAACGTTTATCTTGGGACTATCGCGTTCGTGTTCAGGAATGCATGCGGATTTTATTTTTAAATCCCCATTTACAGAAGTTGAGCCAGTTAACTTCAGCAGAAAAAACCGTCTAGAGTTATGTGATTAAGTAGATCCAGTAATAATGAATGTAGTAAGGCTTATAATAGGGGAAATCATCATCATGTAGCAAGCCTGTGCAGAACGTCGCCCTCATCACAGCCCGCCTGAAAGACTCTCGATCTCTAGTCAGCCCTCCTGCCTCCTCCATTGTCATGTTCAAGGTGTCTTCAATGTCCTGTGTCCACCGTCGTCTTGGTCGGCCACTGCCTCGCTTTCCAGGTACCATACCCTCCATCACTGCTCTCTCTAAGCCACTATGACGTTTAATGTGGCCAAAATATTTCAGTTTCCGGGACATGATATTGTTTATGAGCCAGTTTTCCTCGATGTTCAGGTCGTATAGGATGTCTATATTGTTCTTCTTCTTGGGACATCATTTATTTAAAAACAAGCTTTAGGCTACACACTTTTTGTGTGTAATGTATCATATTTCACGCAATTCCCAACATTTTCTATTACACAGTGCAGTCCAAAAGGCATGCACACCATCAATGCAGACAGACGCTGGAACTGGGTTGGTCAAGTCCTCACAATGGATCCTGACACCATCACTAGAACTGGGTTGGTCAAGTCCTTACAAGGGATCCTGATACCATCACTAGAACTGGATTGGTCAAGTCCTCACAATGGATCCTGACACCATCACTAGAACTGGGTTGGTCAAGTCCTTACAAGGGATCTGACACCATCACTAGAACTGGGTTGGTCAAGTCCTTACAAGGGATCCTGACACCATCACTAGAACTGGGTTGGTCAAGTGTAGTGGATTTTGATGGTATTGTATGGTGGTGTTATCACCTAGTGTGATGCGTGAGGTCAGCTGTGAAGGCTCCTGAGATAATTGTAACTGTGAATATACAGAAGGCCCTTTCGTGCTACCACTTTATGACCTCACACATATCTTTTTTTACTAATGAATGTGGCTACGTTAAAATCTAGGGTACTGAATGCAATGTGTTGTATGGACATATACACACACCCACAGATATTAATTAAGTCTAATACTATCAATAAAATTTATAACACAATGAACTAAATTCAGCTGGTTAAATTTAGAATAGAAAATCTTTTTTTAAATTTATTTGTTCTGAACCAAGGTTTTATTTTGGCCAGAACTTATGCAAAGATTTTGAAATTTATGAATGAATGGCATGAATAAATGGCATGTTAAATGAAAGATGTTTACATATGCAATCTTCAAGATTAATTATAGTATTACTGTTCGTAATGTTACTTTTCCTGGGAAAACTATGAATGGATGTGCTGTTGGGGTGGCTTCATCCCTCCCTGTTTATGCCTACACAGCATTGTCCATTAATGATGGAAGGAAATGGGATGCTTCAGTAGTAAATTCTCTTGGGTGCTAGTTTTATGAAGTTGGTGTAAGTTCAGCAGGCCAGCTAGCCTACTTAACTTTGCCAGATTTGTTCTGGTGCTGGAATATGATGGCCCCACCTCTCCGTGCTTGAGCAATACACAGATGTTCTGTCGAAATGTACCCTGCACGGGTCCTCACTTCAATTATTAATCAGCATTTGACACCACCTTAGTGTCAAGATCGAACTCACAGCTCTGAAATAAAGTATTGGTTTTTGCTCAGAACCTTACCTAGTAAGCCACTTCTACACATAACAAATTACAATAACACCACATAAACAGGGTCAGTTCTCTCTGACCAGACAGCACATCTTACCTAGTTGGTTTCGCATAGGGTAAGTTTCCCCAGTCTACAGATTCTGAAATAGGTGCATTATCTCACTGCCATAGAATAGGATAGGTGATATGATTCACTGTTCTCAACACTTGATCACCCCTTCCTAAACCTTGCTGTAGTTTATATATTGTTTGTCCCTAGACCCTGAACTAGGGCGGGGGGTCCAGAGCGAATCCTTACTTGTTTGTAAGGCTAGATTTCGATATGGCAGTATCAAATCACTCGGACATTAAACAATATTCAAAATATACAAAGAAATAATTTCAATCTTACCAGATTATGAATAAAGAACACAGAAATGCTAGCAAAACTCAGCTGAGCTGCTGGCTATAGTATGGCGTCCCTGAACTTATTTCAATTTATTTCATTTGGAAATCACCACACTTGAAATTTACTGTGTCTATCACTGGACAACTATTGAGGAATGGCAAAAAAGCTCGTCTGAGCGCGGATAATATGATTGTCTGTGGCCAATCAATGCCTTGGTTTTTTTAAATTCAAATTTCCTACACTAAAGTCATTTCAGTCATGCTTCAGTCAAGTATGGATTTTTATCTGTTAGTCTGTCCGTCTCTACTTGCGTTTTCACAAAACGTACTTGATTTTTGAACCAACCTTTCTCTCCCCTCCAAAATTTTGTCGATAAAAGTTATTTTTAGACACAGCTTCCACCAATATCCCTTCTCTTCCATGCTAAGTAGATTTGAACACCTGCGTCTCAAGGTCGCGATTTTTGTGCAAATAGCGACACTTTTGATTCAATGCAGTCTTTCGCTGTTGTGAACAACACTGTCTTTTGTCATTATTTTCATTATTATCTATCCGTCTGTAAAATTAAAAACATATTATTTCACTGCTCAGAATGGGCCATCCGGCCAGCTAATTTTTATATTCCTAACATTAATATTAAGAAAAGTTACTTTTTAAATTTTGTAATATTTCAAGCATCTGCGTTTAGCCGCTGAATTCAAATCAAAGGCTTGGTATCGCAAAAGCGTCCAATAAATGACTGTGGCGTATCATATCCAGGGTCCCTTCTGTCGAGTTCCTTACTTTATGTCAACTTGGGGAACGTGACTTTTTTTCCTCCGTTCCCCCTCCCCCCCAATTGCGTCTCCTTAGCCTTGCTAGTCTCACGCAATTTTTTCCAGTCATATTTTTTTTCCTTTTGATCCGCCGTTCTCATCCCTCCAAATGGTAACCGTTTTGATTTCCCGTCTAACAAGTCAATTTTTATGGAGGGTGATGACCCGCGGTCAGGGCGATCATGTACTATCAGCAGCTTACGCATTATGTTTTTATCCTTACATTTTATCCTTTGGAGATATTTTTACGTTGTATCACTTGTTAATTTTATGACATCAAGTCCGCACAAGGGATCCTGACACCATCACTAGAACTGGGTTGGTCAAGTCCTCACAATGGATCCTGACACCATCACTAGAACTGGGTTGGTCAAGTCCTCACAAGGGATCCTGACACCATCACTAGAACTGGGTTGGTCAAGTCCTCACAAGGTATCCTGACACCATCACTAGAACTGGGTTGGTCAAGTCCTCACAATGGATCCTGACACCATCACTAGAACTGGGTTGGTCAAGTCCTCACAAGGGATCCTGACACCATCACTAGAACTGGGTTGGTCAAGTCCTTACAAGGGATCCTGACACCATCACTAGAACTGGGTTGGTCAAGTCCTCACAAGGTATCCTGACACCATCACTAGAACTGGGTTGGTCAAGTCCTCACAATGGATCCTGACACCATCACTAGAACTGGGTTGGTCAAGTCCTCACAAGGGATCCTGACACCATCACTAGAACTGGGTTGGTCAAGTCCTTACAAGGGATCCTGACACCATCACTAGAACTGGGTTGGTCAAGTTCTCACAATGGATCCTGACACCATCACTAGAACTGGGTTGGTCAAGTCCTCACAAGGGATCATGGCTGGTAAGCTTTATTAAGTATTTTCCCGCTGGCTCCTCATGTGGTTCCACTTAGTTTTCTCAGGATGGCTAACTTCCTCCTGGCCTTTGTTGCTGCCTTGTTGATGTGCTGCTTCCATGTCAGCGTATCATCGAATGTAACTCCGAGATAGGTGGGTTGTTTATCTTCTCTCAGGAGCTCTTCGTTTATCTTGATGACACCAGCTTTTTGTTTGGGAGAGAGGGCGAAGAGCGTAGTGTTGCACTTGCCTATGTTGATGTCACCGTGGGGTTTGCCCAAGCATTATTCATGCTATAGGCAAGGTTATAGGAACGCCTATAGTATGTCACCGTGGGGTTTGCCCAAGCATTACTCATACTATTTGTCAAGATTAGATGAACGCTTAAGACAGTTCACGGGGAAGAAAGTTAAGTATGAATAAAAAAAGACGAGTGTTCAGTAACTTGGCTCGCGTTAACAAAACGTGAGTATTTTTTTTCTCTTGAGTTGTAAATCAAAGGGTTAACCAATGAGAGTAGTGAAAAACAAGTGAGGGCGACGAATCAAAAGTAGCGAGGGAATCGTAAATGAGAACAATGACCAGAGGTTATTAGAGGGAGTCCGGTTTCTGAGTTTAAAGAAACAAGTGTTTTTGTTCTGGGCGGTTGCCTGCAGACGAACGGATTCTGTGGTTTGAAAGAAGTAGAATAAGTCTAGCAAGATATAAGAATAAGTCTAGCAGTCTAGCAAGATATAGAGGTTATAGGATAAGGAACATAAGTCCAGAAATTGTTCAGAGGATGTGTTAGCGCTAGACAGTAACTGTATAAGATAATGAAGAAGTCTTGTGTAGACTATGAGAGTAGTGAATGTATTTCAGGAGATATTCAGCGATTTGATTGTAAGTATGATTTTGAACTTATTATGCATACAAGTAAGAGATTTACAGGAGAAGTAACGCAGATGTACCAAGTCGACATGTCAAAGATATATGTTGAGAACTTTGTGGACTTAGCAACAAAAGAGTAAAGTTAGAGGTGAAGGATAACCACCTTTGTCATGGTGAGTTCACGACAAGTAAACTAAAGAGCTGTCTTCAGAAAATAGTTACGACAAGTAAATAATTTGAAGAGTCGACTTTTGTAAGAACTGTTCACACGCCCTCGCACGTAGGTATATGCTTAGATGACATGGTACTTGTATATAGTTTAAGCTAATCTTTCAGCGATAGTAACAGAGCCCTATAGAGGTTATAAAGAAATAAAGGCAGGAATATAATGAGATGGGAGTGAGGAGATGGAGTATAGAGGTATTTAAGTGAACAGGAGTAAAGTTGATTGAACTAAACAAGATACAGGAGGACGATGCATATACATGAGATATAGAGCTTTTATATATGAAGGCAACATGAGATAAACGTATGCAAGCTCTGGGATGAATTATTTGTCTTGCTGATAAAGATATATATATATACATATTTATGTAAATAAATGTTTTGATGGATACAGCAGATGTTTGAGTCCGTCTGTGAGCGTTGATGTACAAGGTATGTGGCCAGAAAATAAGAATAATAAAAACAAACTACCACTATACGAATGTCAGTAGAAACAGCAAAGACACCATCATTCCCCCGTTCCACGCATATCCCAAAATCATGCCCCATGTTACCCCTCCGACTTTGACAGACGATTGCAAGGGCACAGTACAGATGGTAACAAGTTTACACATACAATTAGGCGTCAGACACCAGGAACAAGAACGATGAGCACATCAAAAAGAACAATGCGGAGAGATAAAATTTTCAGCCAGCAAAATAAGGAGAGACGTAGATGTCAACAAACATATCGAGTCAATCAAGATGACACACCGTATGATAGAGCTAGTTGTCGTGAATTATTCTAATCCCCATATATAAATTAAAACGTAAATGCAAAGCCTAACAAATAAAATTTAATAAAAGGAAAGAAGAATGGTAAAGAACAGTGCTGTCACAATGACTGTACTCGAAATTCCCCTTGTTTTCTACTTCGTCTGCAAATTGTAACGCTTTCACGTTGATAGTAAAAGCCTACTGTATTATTACCCGCTTTCTTCAATGAAACGTGTGCTGTATTTCTTGGAAAAACCTTGAGATACGCAAGCTGATCAATGACCTAAATTTAATATTTCATTCATTCCAATTTATACACGGCGTAACTAAAAGACAGATGGACTAAAGGATAGAGAGAAGGGAGAGGCAGAAAGCAGGACACGTGCAACACTAAACACGCGTCGCGCGATACACAATTGCTGCCATCACGCGTGTAAGGCCGCATGCACTAACTTTATTTCAAATCGACAGTGATAAAATTCACTACCCATACCAGAGTTAGGTTTTAAAATCCTGAAAAACGCTTATTGGGAATTATGACATTATACCGGTTTACGTTTGAAAACATGACAGTACCCAGACACCACATGGGGATTGAAGTGAACAGGAGGTGGTAGAAAATGCACATTTTGAACGCAGCCACCTAGCTCCCTTAGATTGAGATATTTGGGTTCCTTAGGATTTGCTGACAAAGAATATGTAAAACGTTACGCAAATAGTCTAGGAATTACCAAGTTATGGCCAAAATAAAATAGTGGGGGTGCCTGACAGCATGAAATCATTTCTGCTCATAAAATTTTTTTATAACGTGTTTGAAGAAACATTACGTTACGGAAATAGCCTACCATGTTAACTCCTATTTGATTGGAGCGCAACAAATGAAAGACTAAACACGATTGGTCGGACTATAAATACTATCTTGTGTTGTCAGGGGAAACGTGAGAAAGGAGTACTTTTTTGAAAAGATGTGTAGACGTGGTGTGATTGGGTAGAGCTGCGAATATACTCAATTCAGAGCGTCTGTTCATTGCCACATCTTGTAATAAACCTACTAAGAAGCAGTGCGTTGAGCACCAGTGTATATTTTTTATAAAATAAAGCCTGGGACATCGGCAGATCGGAGTTGTGCTATATTCATTGCCAGTCAACGAAACTGTTTATTATTATTTCCATGAATTGTGGTAAGCTTGAAATATTCAATATTTTAAAATGAAAATTGAATGTAAATTGATAAATTATGTCTGTATATATGTGTGGTTCAGTAGCGAACATGATGTAAAGCCTATAGTGCTCCAGCCTGAACAGAAGGTGTCGGAGGAAAGTAAAACTGCATGGAATGGCCAAACAGTACACTGACACCTAGATTATTAACTAGAAAGAAATAATGCTGGAATTGCAGAGGCGTAGTAACCATTAGGGAGGGAAATACTGGTATAAAGTATTTCAGATGAAGCTGACAGTTGGCCTAACGCTCTGAACTCAATGTTTGTGATGTATTGTGCTCAGTGTAGAAATGGAGTATAAATTAGTTCTGACGTAGAAGGTACAACCTTCTTGTTTCAGGGACCGTGGTCTTAAAGTTATTGAGCAGCACCTGGTCAGAGCTTTGCTGAAGCCAGAGGTGGACAGCATACTCCTTGGTCCATATAGCAACCAGTGGGGTGGCTCCAGAACTCATTACAGAAATCGAGCAGAGGAGTCTTTTACTGCAGTCATCACGCAAGATAAGAAAGTGTGGCCATGGAGCTCAACATTATGTACCCCCATCTTAAAATGACAGTGTAAACTAAAATTAAGAGGGGAATTTAATTGTTTTAATACCAGGAACTGAGAACATCTCCAATACTAGTTCCAATAGAAACAAACTATTGAGTCATGATGACAAATACCAACAGAGCTTGAACAAAACAAAACCAGTATTACCTCATATTACCACTACACAACTGACACACATAGGATACCATTAATAATATATGTCACTACAAGAATCATATTAATAAATTATGTACATATAACTTGTAATTAAAATTGATTGTGATTCCTGGTTCCCTTTGTATTTGAATCAGGACACATATACATTCATGACAGCACTGAATACATATTGTTATTTGAAAAGTTATCAGTGACTCCTTTAAGATATCCTCTTAGAGTGTTTTATGTATGTGAGTGTCACAGTGTTGTCAAGTGTGGTGGAATAAATTAAATTGTTTATCTGTCTGTTGTTGTTATGACTTACACTTCATCATACACATACCCTAGACATATAACGTAGTCATCACACTATTCCAGAATAATTCTGACTGAGGTATACATATGTGGCAGTAAGTAAGGTTATCTATAATACACTACTCTTATTAGATATAGATACCTTCACAACTGATCAATAAAACATTTATAACATCCCTTTAACTTTACCACACTAGTATAAATGAACCCGAAAACCATGATGAATTAATATTACTTACTATGCTCACTTTACTTAACTTATTATGTCCTAAAAAATTTCGGCTTATTACCTCTCCAAACTAGGTAAAACTTACTGGGGTTTCCTAAAGTGGTGGGAAGATAGTACCAGGCGCTATAAAATCCGCCCTTGGACATCTGAATCCGTACAGAGGATGTGTCGGTTCTGAATACTCAATCCATATCTGCTTAATTTATTAGATTATTTATTCCCTCTATTTTTGGAATTCTCATAGGATTCCCCCAAAAGAAGGATTTGGATACAATATTATTTAAATATTCATTTTAAATCGATTAATCCCATAAAACCAAAATTCTTAATTTCACTAATTTAATATAAACTTTATTTGCCCATCCACCCCCAACCCATGGGGGCTCACGCGGAATCCACTTTATTTTTTTTCATATACTTCCCCAGTAGTCGCATAACACTATACACTTATTCCACCTCCACCCAAAATAAAGTATAATATAAAATAAATAATCCACATAAAAAAATATCCCCTCAAAAACAAAATTACCCTTCCAAAACCCCCCCCCCCACCATTACCCACCAAAAGTTTTTATACAAACAAAAACATAAATTTTAACCCCCCCCTAAACCACCCAACAATTACCCCCAAACCCCTCATTTATTACCAATCTAAACCCCCCATCCCACTATCTCCTAACAAACCCCATTTTAACACACACTCCCCCAACCCACCTACAAAAACACCCCATCCCCCACACACCCCTAACACTAACAAACCATATCCCGCCCACTAAACCCCATCCATTAATTTTTAAAAAACACATTCAAAACATTCCCAACCCCCCTTAAAACCCCCCTCCCCCCCAAAACCAAACCAACACATACACCCCCCGCCACCCCCATAACCTACAAAACATCCCAAGGTGGAAAATTCAACCCACCCCCCCCTGTTAAACCCCCCAAAATAAAATCCAAAAAACTTCCACCCCCCACACAAAACCCCCACCCCCCTTAACCCCCCCTTCCAAAACTACCATTTCAACAAAAACCTCAAACAACAAAAACAACACCCCCTCCAACCCACCAATTTAATCAAATAAAAAAAAAAATCCAAAACCCCTTCAAAACCTACCCCCCAAAATAAACTTACCAAAAAACCAATCCACCCACTTAAACACCCCATCCCCCCCCACACACCCCAACAAATAAAGAAAAAAAACTTACACCCCCCCCCCCAAACCCACCCCAAAATAAAAAAAAAAAAATAAAACCCATATACACCCCCCCACCCCCCCCCCCAAAAAAACCCACCCCTTCCGGGGTCCCCAAAAAAAAAAAAAAAAAAAAACAACCCCCCCCAAAAACCAAAATAAAAAATTCTGTAAAAAAAATAAAAAAAATCTAAAAAAATACCCCCTTAAAACCTAAAAACTAACTATCCACCCAAAAAAAATTACAAAACAATTATATAAAAAAAAAACAAAAAAACCACTCCATTAACAACCATTATCTTTTTAAATTAACGAATTTAATTCTTAACCCAAAATATTATTTTTGGGTACTTTATTATTCCCACCCATTGATAAATGACACACTACCAATAACAAAAAAAACAACCTTACCCCCCCCCCCCATCCAACCCACATTCATTTTACCAAATCCCCATTTAAAACAAACCCCACAACCCCACCCATATCCCCACCCCCATTCATACACAAACACAACCCTATATTTATTAAAAACCCATTATCTAAATCAAAAAAAAATAAAACAAATAACAATTTAATAAAAACTCTAACACATCCCAAAATCTACCACTCCAATGTATTCATCAACCCCCCCATACCCCCCTAGGGTCAATACAACCCTTCTTCTAATTGTCACAATCACCCCATTGACCCCCCCACCCCATAAATTCATTTTTCCCCTACCCCACCCCACCACATATAATCACTACCACACCCAAACCCCATCCCCAATTGTACCCCCAACATACAAAATCACCCCAATACCCCCCCACCCCCCCACACCCCCAAAACCAACACCCCACCCCCCAATTCCCCAATTACCCCCCCACAAATCCCCAACCAATGTAAAAACAAACACCCCCCCCCAACAAACCACAGAGACACCCATTAACCCCCCCCCCCAACTCACACCCAAAAAAACACTATAATAACCCCCCACCCCCCATACGCACCCCCACTCCCACCCCTCCCCCCCCCCCACATCAACATTCCCCATCCCCACCCTTTACGGTACCAATAAACCCCCCCAATCCAATACAACACCCCCCCCCATCAAAACACCACACCCCCCAACACCAACCAACCATTATTTCACCCCCCCCCCCCAGCCCAGCCATGTCTATAAAATTATCCCGGGTCAACAATACCCCCCCCTAATAAAACAACCCCCACACCCAACACCACCCACACCCATTCCCAAAGTCCAACTCATACCCCCCACCCTGTCTTCTTTTCCCCACATTAACCCCTTATTACCCACCATATTGATTTATTAACCCCCCCCCCCCTTTGATGCCTAATTCCTTAACCCCACCTCCCACCCCCTTCCCCCATTAAATTCAGAATTCACCCCCCAACACCCATTTTTAGTATCGGTTCAACCCCCCCCCCAATTAATCCCACCCCCCCCCCCCCCCCCCCCCCCCCCCCCCCCCACCCCAAATCTAAAAACCAACCCCCCCCCCACAACACACACCAAACACCATCCCCCCCACCCCTCAACCAACCCCCACACACCACCCACCCTTACCCCAAACCCCCCCCCCCCCCCCCACCCCAACCCCACAATCCCCCACTCCCACCACCCCCCCATAACAACCCCAACCCCCCAAAACACCCCCCCCCCCACCCAACCCCCCCCAACAAATTCAAACCCCTTCCCCCCCCCCCACAAAACCATACCACACCCCTACCAATACCCCTACCACCAAAACACCCAATTATAAAATCCTCCCTTACCCCACATACCACCCAATTACCAACCCAACCACCCATCCCCGCCAAAAAAAACCCCCACCAAGAGGTTCACCAAACCCCCACACCCCCCACCCCCCCCCCCGGGAAAACCCTCACCCCCCCACATCCCACACCCCCCACCACCCCGCCACCCCCCCACACCTTAAATTTCAAAACTCAAATAATCAAAAAAAAAAAACCCCCCCCATAAGTTAAACTCAAAAAACCAATGGCGGGAAAAAAACCCAACACCCAAAACCCAGTTATAACACACCCCACCAATTCACCAACCCCAATCCCCATAAAACCCCTTAATCTACCACCCCATTTACAACATCCTCAAAAACCCACCCTTTTGTGGAAGCACAAACCCACAACAATCCGCCCCCCAAACCCCCCCCAACATCCAATATTTAAACCCATCCACCCCCACAAACCCCAAATTAAACATCCCCAAAAACCCCCCAAAGGAACCAAACCCCAACAACCCATTAAAATTCACCACCAAACCACCCCCCATACAAAACATATAAACCACCCCCCTCATTAAAATCAAAATTCCGCCATTTTCCAATCCCCACATTAAACATACTCCCCACACCACAAAGTTCTCAAAAATCTTTCCCCCCAACCCACCCCCCCAAACAAAACCCCACAATCCCCCCCAATTAATTTATACCAAATCAACTCCACCTCAAATTCAAAAAACATCAACAAATACCTCCCAACCAAACCCCACAACAACCATTAACCCACCCCACCCCAAACCCAACCTTTATTACCAACAAACCCCCAACACACAACCCCCAACCCACCCCCTTTTACCACCCCCAGGAAAACCCCCCACCAACCACACCCCACCCAAACCACAAACCCCCCACCCATCCCCTCCCCCCCCAAGATTTGGTAACCAACACAACCCACCCCCCCCCCAACCCTACCACTGCCTCAAACACCAACAACCACCTCCCCCACACCACAATCAAACCCCCAAACCACCCCACTAGGACACCCCAAAAACACGAATACCCCCAGACCCCAGTACCCCCACCCACCCTCAATCCTTACCACAGCCAGGAAAACCCCCCACCAATCAACCCCAACCCCCAAACACCCCCCATCCCAAACCCACCTAACCACTCAAAACCCCCCCCCCCCCCTCACCCACCATCACCACTTCACCCCCCCCCCCACCCCCCCCCTCCATCACCAAAAATAACATACAATACCCCCCCAATCCAACACCAACAACACCCCCCACACACAAAACACCCAACATCAACACACCCCAACCATATCAAAAACCCAAAACAAACGACAAGAACACCATCTACTGCTTATCCCACCAGCAGTCCAGATAGGTCTTCGTCTATGTTAACACGAAATCCATGGACATCTCGCAACGCAAAACTAACTGTAAAACTAAAGTGGACCACCGCACAAAGATAAGTCACACATGCCACCATACACAGACAACCAGCCAGGTCCACTCCCCAGTTGAGCCACTCGAACGAAGATGTCACAATGAATTCTGACCCAGAAATACAAAAGTGTGCCACGTCCGCACCAACCTGTCAAGATACTCCCCCCCCCGTCAACCCCCCCCCCACCAAGTGAAAAAAAACCCCCACCCCACGAAAACCCCCACAATAAATAAATACCACCTATCACCAACGCTGTAGTGAATTACTTCCTAATGATCCACCAGACCAGTGTATATACCAAACATATACTGATCTATACCTAAGAAAACTGACCTTTCAAAAATGCCACACCTATTTGTAATATTGTGATCCGCACCCCCGAACTATGAGTATCCCATCCAACCTATCAACATATAACAAATCCCAGTGGATGGCAAATCACCAAAACTATAAATCAATCCAATCCAATCCTATTATATCTCGAGCATCATGCTCGCTTGCTATTTACAATATCAAGTATGTGAATTTGCTCGCTTATTGACTTTGTTTACTAGTGCAAAACGAAAGCAATAATTTATAGTTACTGATTAATCCGATACCACACTCATCTTGACATCCCCTACCTACCGCCAGTGTGTGTTAGACCTTGTGAATTTTGGGAGTGTTTACCAATCGGTTGCGAAAATGATGTTTAAAGTTTCACTCAGATGAGTTAGAAATCATAAGCTGTGAAAATGTTCATTTCTCCTTTGAAAAAACCCAGCACTTCACATGTAATGAGGGAACTGGGGGAATGTCATCGACACTACATACACATTGAACGAGTCGTCTATGCGCAATATTGTACCACAACGTATTTCATATCTAAAGTTTAAAATTGGACGTTTTTACCCCACACACTCGACAAGCACAGATAGTGACAAAAATCACAAGGTTGCCCATAATAAACATCATAGTACAGTGGGATAAATGGGTCTTTTTTGCACCTATTTTTGCAATGTTATAAACATGGGGGGGCAACCTCCATGTAGAATAAGTTAAATGTATAAAATGGACCTGGTCAGTTTAGCCAAGCCACCTCAGTTTAGAAGCACTCCCCCCCATACAATAATATATAATCTCCTTTCCCCCCCCCTCTGAACTTCACTGACTGTGAGCATCACGTACCCCCCCAGCTTATAAAAACCAATATTTCACCCCAGAAAATGGCTTTCTTTCCTAAACCTAAAAATCTCTGTCCCTATCAGCCTGGACGAAACCATTTTTCTCGAACGATTCAACATAAAACATTTTTTTTGTTCATTCACATCAAACCATAATTTTATTTCCCCCATAAAAAATAAATATTGAAAACCGCTCCGCTAGCAAAAAAATTGGGAATTTTTAGGTTTCTCTATCTACTGGTTGTGGGTAGCAGCCAGTGAAAATCTCTGGACTTCAAACAAGCGATCAAAACATGAGAGCAAACGAATAATAACGTGGGCATTCCCAGTAGTCCCCTTTTTCCCACCTTTTCCCTTCTATGAAAGTTTCCCCCCCCACCACTACAATTGGGAACGTTTTTGGTTTTTGGTTCCAAGATGGCTTTTTTTCACTCGTTGGAGCTGGGTCACTCACGTTTGGATACAGGGAATCGAAATGAATCTCTGTCCCTAAAAGTCAAGTTGGGGGGTCCTGTAAATTTCATAAAAACATTTCATGAATTGCTACATTTGCCTCTGTAGGAGATTTGATCATGATGATTAAAAATTGTTTGACTGCAAATGTTCTAATTACAGGGATATAAGTGGCTATTCAGCTTAGGAAAGTCGAAGGTCGTTTTCATCATTTTTTTTTCCACATTCCCCATCGGAGGTCCCAAAAATTAAATTTTCCTGTAGGACCTTTAAGACCACAACATTCAAAATTCGGTTAACTATCCGGGAAAATGGTGGGGTGGGCTTTCATATCGATCGAGAGTTCATATAAAGATTGTCTAAGATTTTGCAATTTACCTTTGTATGGGGGGGAAATATGAAAAAACTTACAAATGAAACTACTGCCATTCCCTTGGCAATTGAATAAGAACTGGAAAAACCCCCACTGGGGGTTAAAAAAAAACACGAAGGAATAGGTCTATGAAAGCGACGCCTAAGTATAGAACGACCTAACTATCACCTCAACGATTCCCCCCCAAAAAAATTTTACTGAGAATAACCCACACTTTTTTTTTCCCCCCTTTTTTCCCCCCCCGGCGACAGGCCGACATTGGAAAAACACCACAAAGTCCCCCCACCTCAAGGATCAGGACGGAAGCCGAAAAAATCCCCAAATTCACAACCCACACTCCTAAAGCGACACATCGCCCCAATCCGGCAATTCAAAGCCATTTTTGCCGCATGGCCTCCTCCTCATAGAGAACCAGCCACAAAACACTCGAAAGAAAACCGAATTTTTCGACCTCTTAGAGACAAACAGAAAGATAGTTTCGACTTAGATAGTCGTAAAGATATACAGATATAAGACAGAACCTCGTCCTCCCCCCCCCCTACTCAGAACAAACAATACACATAAAAATTCAGGCCATAGATATTCTGAAGCAAGAACAATCTATTATATTACCCAAACAACGCAATAAATAAATCGCAGGAAAGAAAAACATGGAATTTATCCGCGGGAGTTTTTTCGATCGAAGAAGAGCCGACAACAACTTTCCAAGGGAAGTAACTCTTCAATAATGACTTTTTTTCCCTTAAGCACAATTTTGTTGTTTACAAAAAATTTGCGAAACATAACAAGTAAAATATTACCAATTGTATAAGATTTGTAAAAGATATCTACGGTAAATCAAAAACTGCAACTAAAACAGTCGTCCTTTTTTACCACACCTCCCGGGAAAAAAAAAAAAAAATGGAAAATTTTTTTTTTTTTTTTTCTTTTTGAAAATACATCTAGGGCAACCTAATCAACGTACAAAAATAGGCCATCCACAACGCATGAAAATAATGCGCAGATGAAAAATAATCAGGAAAATACCCTATAACGGCCTAAATATGATGGCCTAAGTCGACTTTATGGAGCGAACTGTGTGAGAATGTGTCCCCCCTGGTCCCCCCTCATAAAAAACTGTGAGAGAAAAATTATTTCTCTACAAGTATATAAATTTTTTTCCAGGAAGGTGTCCCCCCATCAAAGTTATAATACAATTCTGGGCCAAATTACACAATGGCCCCCTAAAAAATTTTTCCCATACCATCATCATTTTCGTTATTAAGATATCTCTTAAATGTTTTATGATTTATGAAGCTGTCTAAAAAAAATCATCAAAAAGCAAACAGCGGTGGAATAAACCATCAATGAACCGCTAATGTAAAGTGAATGATACAAAATTATATTATATTATTAAAAATTAAAAACAAATTTGGTTGTGTAAATCCTATCCAATGGAGTTATAGAAAAAGGAACTAACCCTCAACATAGAACTCAGACACCATAAGCAAGAACAGTCTAGACCCCTAAAAGTACCACTAAGCCCTAATAGAAGTATTTTATAGTTGGAAAATTAGGCAATGTGGGGCAAATCCTTTGTGACAGAAATTGTCCCCCCCCCCCCTGTTTCTGGCCCATCTGTCCATCCCAATTTCTATCAGATCCACGAATAGCATTCCCGCACGCCACACAGAAATGAAAAGGTTTGCTAGGTTTTGAAAGAGCAAAAGTTTTGCCAATATCGAGTAGAGTAGTAAGTAAGAGAACCCCTCGAGTCTCTTTCAAAATTTCTACTCCTCTGTATAGCTAGCAGTAAAAAGAAGCTTTTTTGGGTCCCCCCGGGTTTTTCCCCCAACTAAATGAAAAATGTGAGTTTTGCGCCTAGAAAGGAATCCTACTCTGGTAGTTTTGAGGGATCGAGACCAAACCCAATAGTCACCGAGCAAAATTAGCTTCACACTGTGAATAAAAAGTCCCCTAAAACTTCTTTTCTGTAAAATTCCCCTTAAATTCCCCCTTTTTCTGCCCGCAATTAAGATTTTTTCTGGAAATATACATTACAGGATTGCATTAGAGTTTTCCAGAGTACTCTTCGTTTACTCACCCTTAACTCCATTGCAATTAGTGGCCCCCCCGCCCACCAAATCCCAGTCTTGGGGAATTAGTCAAAGCCGTCCTAGTTTACGAAAACGATCACTTGCCTAAAGAGCCCTGTTGTGTAGGATTTTATCCAATCCCCATCTAGTTGGATACAAGCATTAACCTTAAAACGAAAGTGGTTGGTGGGGTTTTAATCTTTAGTAGTGGTAAGCACTTTTTTTTTGAAAAAAAAAACAAGTGGGTTTTTTTAAATCTTATCCAGAGAGCAATTGGCATTCCCCTGAGACCCAAGTGGGGACCCCACCATTGCAAGGCCCCCCCGACAAACCTTTTTTTTCCTTTAGAAAGTGTTTTGAGAGAGGTGCCGCCCATGAAATATAGAGGGATAGATGAATAGAAATCCCCCCGTGAAATGAAAATCTGCCCCCCATAAAAAAATTGAATAAGACCAATTAATACCAGACCTCTCTCCCAGAGAGACTTCTCATCCTTTCTCCACACACCTGTTTTTATACCTTTTTTTTTAGTCCTTTTTAGGGATTGAAAGATGGTTTGTTTTTAAGTATCTTTACTAGTAAAAAAATTATGGGGTCCTCCCCCTCCCACCCCCACCCTTTTAGGAAAAACCATACCACCCAAACCTCACGGTCGTGCAACACCTAGGAAAAGGAAAAAGAAAATTTTTTCGCTAAAAAAACCCAATATAGGCCCCCTTTTAGAAGGGGTTTTTCGCTTTGTCAGGTAGGGTTTTTTTTTGTGCCTCACGCAAAAGTAAGAAGAGCAGCCAAAAATTCCCCGCCCATCTAAACCCCCTGGGAAAAAATAGTGGGGATTCTATTTCCCAAGTAAAATCGCTTGAAAAAACAACAGATGTCACCCGTCCCCCCCGTACCCGATCCCCCTTAAAATGGCCAATTATGGAAAATGACATCCCTGACCCCCGATAAGGAGAATAGGAAATTCCGGCGCATCATGCGTTACGAACGTAGCTGGTGCGTTTTTTTCATAAAGACCGAAAGGGCAAAAAATTCACCCCCATTGGAACATTGAAACAAAACCTCTAGGTGTTTTTTTTTGAAAAAGCCGTGAGAGGTTTTTGGCGCGTTTTTTTTTTCAGATAAAGGAAACAAAAGGAAAACTTTTGCCCCCAATATCCACCTTTTAAGACAAATCAAGGTTTTTTTAGTGAAAAAATGAGAATTTTTGGAGAGTCCGAGTAAGTAGCTCTTCCAGTAAAGGCATAGGTTGTTTTCCGGCATCGAACTTAGTTTACTTGATTCAATTTTCGATAGTCAACGCAAAGACGTATGTTATTGTCTTTTTTACGAACAATAACCATCGGCGAAGAATATGCAGAGGTGGATGGTTCGATTATTTTCAATCTATCAACTCATCCAACTCTTTCTCGACCTGTGCTTGAAAATGTATAGGTATAGGATAAGGTCTAACCCTAATAGGAGTATGGTCAGTTATTTTTAGAACAATGTCCCATGTTGAAAATGACATATATCGTTTGTCCAGGATGTCAGTGAGTACATCCTGAAATGTTTGCAACATAGTTGAAACTTGTCGCTGTTCTCCTAGAGACAAATCAGGAGAGACAGTAACGTTCTTCCATGATTCACTGGAATGAAGTGGGAATCATTGGAAGAGGAAGATTTACATCTGAAAAACTTGTTTCCTCATCCTGTATCACGGACAGTGATGAGTAATGACCATGTGGTACTCTGGAAATTGTCCGTTGCTTGCTTGAAAAATGGGTTGCAAATAATCCGGACGTTCATGGAATTCAGTAAGCATATTGATGTGGAAGGTTTTATGCTTCCCATCAATATCGACAATATAGTCGACATCGGAAATTTTCGATATTATATCGTACGGACCTTTCCAAGAAATATTAGTAATCTGTTTTTTCCCTACAAGGTAGTAATACAAATGCTTTGTCACCAGGACAAAGTTGTCGTAAGCTAATCTCTTCTTAATGGCAAATTGTGCCTTGACCTTCTGTTTCGTTTTCGCAAAATTCATAGAAGAAGAAGTTGCCTAATAATTTGGCAAAGATGCTATCGAGTAATCTTTTGTCTCAAACGCGATGACATATTTTCGTAGGATGGAACTATTGTTGTCCATCGTCCCAATAATTGTCGAGAATGTTATGAGATCCGAGGAAGCACAAAAAAGCCAAAAAAAAAAAAATCGACATAGGCATAGGGATAGGCCACACACAACCTATAAGGATAGGCCAAACACAACACGCGACGCGCGCCAAAGACGTAGTTTTTCAAAAAAAGGAGGGAGGAAGGGATCCCGTATTTTCATTGGGATACCTCGCTAAACCTCTCTGTAAGCGAAGAGGGCCGCAGGTAAAAACTCTGGTCCCAGGTCCCTGAGGATGAATCCTCAGAGTTAATCTACTTATCTTCTATCTTTCCCCAGTAAGTTTTTAAAGTGTTCTATTAAGAATTAAAGGGCGTTTCGAACGACGACCATAGATCCATTAGAACATTGGATTGGTAAGAATTACTACACTAAAGATCTAAATCTATCTGCAGAGTAAAGTGACATTACTTTGAGACATGGTAATCTATCTGAATATTAGTTTAGATGTGGGGGTGCCAATGGTCCCTTGACACAATATCTCTTCCTCGGGGGGGGGGGGTGACCATCCTCTCCATCCTCCTCCGATCTTATCCCTAACTCTCTCTCTCCGGGGAACCCCAAGACGGGAGAAAAAATAAGATAAGATAAGAAGAATATAAGCCAAAGATCCATCTGCAATATCAAGCAGTTAGTAATTGCTCTTCAGCAGAGGAATAAGCCTCTGGTGGCTTCTGTCCTAATAAAGCCTCTGGAGGCATCTGCCAACAAACGTTGCACATATCACACACGACGTCAAGAAAAACTGAATGTCCCGTCTGGCAGACTTTGATCTTAAAAATGGAACCAATTAATGTCTATGGCCATTTTTTTTTGGAACAAAAAGTAATTCCCCCAGTAATTCCCCAGTTATACACCAACCCTCAGTTATTAGTACAGTTTCCATGACAATCAACGTACGATGTTGGAAGAGATAATACCATATACAGTATCAAGAAAAGGTACTATTGAGTGTCCAAATGAATAAAGACAATAATTGAAATACGTTTATTACTCTTTGAGCAAAACGTGCATGAAATGAGAAACATGATTAGGATCAACTAAAATTTCCATTTGCAAGAGATGAAAACCATCCCGTCAATTCCCTATGGAAGTTCCATAAGCATGGAGACAATTTCTGGTCCATACCCTATTACCCAGTCCGGTAGTTGCATTCCTTTTTTTGCAACATTGTTGATCAATATTCGGAATGGTCTGGAAAGTTATCCCCTCAAGAATATAACGTCAGCGACCGTAACTGATGTTTATTTCTGCAAGAATTTATAACCAAGACGTTGTTATGCCCTAAGAGCAATAATCAAAGATAACGGGAAAACAATTTTGTCGGCAATCCTTTCAAGCAGACGCTCAGACATTGCATATTCAACATACCACTAGTACTTTATATAAATGACCCACAGGCAAATGAAGAAATGAGAGAATGCATGGCTACAATTGCATGATAATCCCTTAGCCAAATACATTTACAATTTTTTAAAATGGACAATATTGGGATATATATATATTTATCAATCAAGCCCTTGAAGCAATACGTGTAAACATAAATGAGACGACAGGATTGTCACCATTCTATATGTTATATGGACGTGAACCTACTTTTCCATTAGACAATTTCTTACAACCTCAGAGGAAGTATGTAGGAGAAGATACTATTGAGATTATATTGCGAGAGAAGCATAGAGCACACCAGATAGCTAATCGCAATTCACAGAAGGCTTTCAAGAAATGGCAGAAACAGCATGATGAAAGAGCTACATTAGAACAATTTCAAGTTGGTGATAAAGTTTATTATAAGAAGAATGTTCGAGATAACAAATTTGATGTGAGATGACTCGATGGATATAAAGTACTTGAAAAGACAACACCCATAAATTACATATTATGGAATGAAGAGAAGAACATAATCACCAAAGCGCATGCAGCACAAATGAAAAAAGACAAATCATCGCCCGACAGTACCACCAGCTTTATCGAATGCAGAGCAGTAAGAAAGGTCACACTAGATTACCATAATTCTACAGAAACCTCAAGCACTTCACACACCGAACTTGAGACAGATGATGAGCTTCATATTGACACAGAACAGTGTAGCACCCCAAATCAATTACAAGATGCTATACATCGGTTGAATCGCTGTAGAGACAAGTCAGAAGACGAAGATGATATTCCTTTAACAGAACTAAGAGAGAGGTTGATATTTCGAGACAATCGTTTACATGATAGAGATAGCAGCACGCCAGTACCGGTGCATGACAACGAACCCCACTCGTCTATAACGAGTCAAACATATTATGGCAGTCAAGCATTACAACCGTCAGCTTCAAGTCAACCCCAGTCAACACACTCAAGTTGGGACAGTGACGATGAAAGACCTTTACAAGCAGTGAGAAAGAACATAACCCATCATAGGCAGAGCCCTACAGCAGAGCATATAAACATTAAAATATCTCAACCTCCGGACGAAACACACAGAGACAAGAACATTATAGATACGCCTTCGGCACCTCGTGATTCAGAACTTGAGACTACAGAACGAGAAGAAAGCGACATTAATTGCACAGATGATACTTTCAACACTGAGATACGTACAGCTATCAAGCGCCCTTACCACCCTTCATCACCAGATTCACCGCCACGAGCGAAACTGTTACGCCTACCACAAGAGCATGTACGAGCCAGATTCAAAAGACACCATCGCCAAGTTCATAAACCGATGCCGGTTTTACAACATCATCCAAATATTCATTCGCCACCTACCTCCTGCAGAGCGACTATAAACACAGCACAGTCGATACCAACTTCGTCACATTACGACAGTCGTCTATCCAGTAGAGAAATTACACTGTTAGAACTTGCAAAAGAAATCTCAAAGTTTATGCAGGCAGTGTAATCATCGTAAAGTACTCACCCAGCTAAAGTACTAAATCGCAGCACTCCCCCAGCAATAGTGCTTATAGGTACTCTAATCAACATAGTACCTAAAACTATGTCATTTTATTAAGTTTTTGTCGTTAACTTAGTGGATATTGATATTCATGTGCACACTTAGACACTCACATTACTCAGTAATTTTGTAAAGCACGAGAGTATAGAACTTGAAAAAAGGAGAGAAATAAACAGACTATAATCTAGAGAAACACAGAGTCGTGACAATGTAGACTAATTTCATATAAACTCATGAAACTTGGCAGTGTTCTTCACAAGGTACAAGATTCAGCATACCGGAGGATCAAGACTGATAATTATTGTTAGTATAATTAGTGTAATGTTCATATGTTTTTGTATAATGGTTGCATTCCAGGTATATACACATTTGAATTGGCAAATGAAGAAAATGAAAAGAAAACGAAGAGATATGCCACAGATATAGCCAAGTCATAACAGAGTAAGAAAATTCTCTTACCCATATACAGGTAACAAAGAGTGCACATAATGCACTGATGATGAACGTTCCCACAACACATACCCTGTTGTTGCGCTGATTGCATAGCGACATCAGGAATACGACATGGCTGTAGTATTGCTGCTTTAAACAGTAGCTACTTAAGAGATGATAGTGATGACACACTTACATAGTCACGTTGACATTAACTCTAAGCACAAGGATGTTTGGTGTTTTGTGAAGTCTGGTACACATGTGTAAAACGTCTATAATTTCAGACAGAGTTAACGACTTGACTGGTGCATCCAAGGCTAACATCAGTCGAGCACATCAAATTCTGACCTGATTAGTGACATATATCTTTCACTATCGCCCCAGGACAGTTACTTAGACACGCGTCTATAGTTTCAGACAGAGTTAACGACTTGACTGGTGCATCCAAGGCTAACATCAGTCGAGCACATCAAATCCTGACTTGATTAGTGACACGTATCTTTCACTATCGCCCCAGTGTGGCGTTTAATGCCTGAGAGGTTGTAGATGTTATAAAGACAAGAAATAGTAGATATATGTGTCAACAGTGTGAGGTCAAGCTATGTAGGAACCTGAGTCTAATAGATGATGATGATGATGTGTTCTCAGGGGACATATCGCTACCTCTCTCAGATCTCACACTGTGCAGTATTTTATAGTTATGATGTAGAATTTATATGGCTACGTGTCTAGGGTAATGCAGGTGAAGTGATGTGTTAATTCAACAAACACAAGTATAACTCAATAATATCAAAGTAAATAAGATTGTGGTTAAATTTAGGTAATAATATATTACAATTTTTATTGTCCTGAACCTAATTTTTCTGGAACAGGACTGTCAAATCAATCAAAGAAATGTTATTAAGTGCATCAATTAAAGGCATAAAGTAGACATTCTGTCTATTACTAATAATGCTAACTCTAATAAGGTGTGTGTATCCCCACTATCTTATATTAACACTGGGTATTAGATGGTGGGTTGGGGTTTTTTCATCATCCCCTCTTTTACAATGTTTAATAATTATTTGAATCAGGATGTGGATATGTCCTCAAGTGTGAGTACATGCACTTATCTGGGACAAGGTTGACAGTGCTGACGTGTAGATCTTCAATAAAAATTGACCAGTTTCTCCCACTTCCTGGAAGTACAAGTGGCAGGGGGGCTTGTAATAGAGTGAACAGCTTCCACCTCACACACCAGTATGCCTCTCCAGGAGTTCTGGTTCTGGGTATTGGTACGATATAAAAACCCTGAAAGAGAAGGTTATGGTCCCTTCTTTACATCATATTTATACTATGATTCCACAAGTTAAAACATGATACATTTCAAAACAAAGAGAGTCAGCTCTTCACGACAACCCATTTCATCCACCTTAGTTGGTATGACAGTGTTTATCTTCTTCTTTACCACTGTTCAAACATTTATTTTCTTTTAATCTTGGGGGCTGGCAACACTCTCCCCATATTTTCTTTTTCCAGCATACAATGCCACTGTCACTTTCAAACAGTGTCCTTTTGACTTACTGTGTATTTTACTTCCATATAATCAGGTGGGGCATACACTCTCCTTCTGGTAACCTGTCCATTCAAAATATGTTTTCTTTTCCAAAGCATTCTAAGTTAGGTCGTGGTCCATGTGTCATTAGAACACTGTTGACAAAAGGATCTGTTCCAGTGTCTCTTCTTTTGACTTCCTCAGATACCTGTCGTAATGTTTTTTTTGTAGTATAATATTCAAATGGGACAATTACATTCATTATAAGACTGCTTTAGGCTGAAAAAGTCTGTCGCTGCTATGATGCTAAAAAACTCCTTCGTAGGTCTTTTCCATTGGTTATGCCAAGTACTGCTATGATGTCTCTGCAATGTAGTGGTCGCACAACAAAATATTTTGGGCGCCTTATGGCTCTCTTCCTCCCCTTCCAGGACTATTGGCTAGCCTCTACATATTTTAAAAGATATCAATAAACATTTCTCTTACCGCAATCAATGAAATAATACACTAGTATAGATTAACTGGCGATCAATGGGCACAAATCTTGATCGCCGCAGTCCAGACGCAAAAGCAATGGGTCACACAAGGCTTTGCTACTGTTCTTAATCTGACTAGGTGAACAAATATTCTTCAAGTGGCAGCGTTCGCTTGGCCACCCTTTAGTTTTATCTCTCCCCTTTTCAATATCAGTACCCAATCAAATTTGAATCCAGCCAATTTGACTTTTTCACAGACGCGTTAGAAGGGTGACATCCCAAGATTTTCAAAACTGAGCAGTTATCAGCGCGTTTGTCTGCCTGTCTCAATTTCTTATTTCTACAATATCTCTGTTATTAATTGTGTGATTTTAAAGGTGAAAAGTGATTATTAAATGGCCCACTGTCCTTTATCTATCCATTATAACTTCATATACTTCTTTATCTTCGTTTCCATCTGTGTAGTTTTCCTCTTTATTTATTCCAACTACAGTACTTTTCTATAAGGCAAGGTAATTCATTATAAGGAATAATATGATCTTTTAATAAACAATATTATCATAACTTTTCAAACATCCCTTTTTATTTTTGTATTCTTCTTTCTTTCCGAAGAAATAATTATCCGAGTTTCCTCTTTTCTTCCCCCCCCCCCCCCCCCTTTTCTCTCTCTGCACACATGCGTTAGTCGTTTCAGTTGCCAAGTAACAAGTTAGGCTAAATTTTGTCACTTTAACTACCTCTTCCCCTCTCTCCTTGTATTTTCAAGACGGTGGCGATTTGGACCGATGCCAAGCTGTCTATCCGTCATTCATAACAATTAGTACTGGTGTAGAAAAAGTGGGGTTTGGACGGTGGGACTTGCCCGCTCGCTAACAAATATTCACATATTTGCCTCGCGTCTTGTGTTTCAAGAAACGAGGCCTAACGACACACTGTCGCATGTTGTACTATTAATAGATTCTAAGAATGCGTTAGTTAGTTTTTTATCTTTAACAGTTTTATTTTACTTGGCTTTCAACCAAGGTCAAATACAGAATTTATTCATAGATTTTTGAACGAGAAAAAAAAATATAAATGAGAGCGGGAGGGGGGGGGGGGGGGGGGGGGGTAACATGGAGTATTTTATCACACATCTCCCCTGTTAAAAAGTCTGCATCCCCGTGCAGCTTTCACCTCCGTGTTACAATCCCAATCGAATTAACTCAACTAGGCTTTATGAGTATCCTGGGTTTCTGCAGGTGGGTGCCTACTCAAGAAATCCGCCCCAACATTCTGTGAACCCGGAATGTACTCAATGGTAAACGAATAAGGTTGAATGAGCAAAGACCACCTTAACAACCGTGTGTTACCATGTTTTGCCTGAGCCAGAAAAACCAGGGGCTGATGATCTGATTGCACCACAAAATGTCTACCATATAGATAGATCTGGGACTTCTTGATCGCCCAGACTAAAGCCATTCTTTTTCAATAGTTGAGTAATTTTGTTCCACTCTGTTTAACTTGCGACTGGCATAAGCAACTGGGTTCAATTCCCCATCTGGTGAAGAGGACCTCTGTAACAAAGTGGCCCCCAAGCCCACATTACTAGCGTCCGTTCTTACCACGAATTCCTGACTCAAATCAGGTAATTTCAATATAGGCTTGCTGGTGAGTTTTTCCTTTAACTCATTATATGCCAATTCGCATTCTGCTGACCATTCTATCTTATCCGGTTTTCCTTTACGAGTTAAATCCGTCAGAGGAGCACACACAGAGTTAACATTTTTAATGTACTTTTGATAAAAGCCACACAGTGACACAAAGGATCGCACATCCTTCTTAGTCTGTGGTCTGGGTGCCCTCTGCAATTTCTCCAGGTTCTTGGGGTCAGGGGTCATGCTACCCTGATGCACAGTATGTCCCAAGAATTCTAATTCTTTACATCCAATACAACATTTTGTTGGTCTAGCAGTCAAGTTTGCCTCTCTGAGTCTATCAAATAGCATATTCAAAGAGTTAACGTGTTCCTCAAATGTTTCCGTAGCGATGAGGATATTATCCATGAAATTTGTAATACATGGGTTTTTCAATGGTTCCAACAGTTTTCGCATTATTCTGGAAAACACACTCGGCGCATTCTTCAATCAAAACGGTAACCTGTTAAACTCATAGTGCCCTTCCGAGGTGCTAAAAGCCAGATAAGGTCGAACCTCAGGCTTCACTGGAATTTGGTAATATCCCTTGCTGAGATCTACCTTGGAAAAATATTTTGCCTTGTTCAGCCTGGCAAACAGTTGATTAGTATCAGGTAATGGATCCACCTGACTTTCTGTGACAGCATTCAGTTTCCTGTAATCTATACACAGTCTATGTTCCCCAGAGGGTTTCCTCAACAATACCACACTGGAGCTATAAGGAGATTCACTGTGAGAAATAATCCCTTCTTGTAACAGATAATCTATCTCCTCTTTCAAAGCTTTTTCTTTTGCGAATGATATAGTATAGGCTCTCATACAGATGGGTGATGGGTCTAGTAGTTTCATGTCATATTCCAACAAGTTTGTGTGCCCCGGTCTGTCCGTTAACACGTCTGTATGATTTTCCAGAACCTTTTGAATCTTCTCCCTCTGCCCTGTTGTCAAATGTTTACTGATTTTTACCTGTGCAGGCGTTTCACCGGGTTTCAGGGGGTATTCATAAGAGGTGAGAGGTTCATTCTTCATCTCAGTGGCTATGGCTAAGGTCATTAAATGTGTCCCTTTCACATTGTTTCTTTCATTGTATTTCTTTAGAAGGTTCACGTGATAGACTTTTCCCTTTCCGTTCTTATCTATCTTGTAGTTAGTTCTGGATACCTTTTCCAAAACTGTGTATGGACCTTGCCATCCAATTTGAAGTTTGTTGCTGCTGCCGAGTAGTAGAAGAAGTACCTTCTCCCCCACAGCAAGCTCCCTATCCTTCGATTTCTTATTAAAATATGCAGCATGTTTCTTCCTAGCTTGCCTTAGGTTATCGTTTGCAAGTTTCCAGCCAGTTTTTAGACGAGTGGTCAGCTCGTTCACATACTGATATGATGAGGTTACAGTCTCTTCTGCCTTCTCATCTGTCCATGCCCTCAATAAGGCTTCCAATGGACCTTTTATTGGCCTGTTAATTTTGGTCGGTTATTCGGCAGACCAATTTTTCATGGCACCGGTAATTATCATGTAACTGGAAGTATGGTGGTGGTGATCTTCCTCCCTTTTGTTTGTAATCACACACAAACCGTCCACTACCAATTCTTTTCCTGGGGTTTTCGATAGCCCGCGCAAAACATCATGCGTAAACCATGACTCGTTTATAAAATTCCGGTACCATAGAGGGTGACGTCAGGGCTAAATATAGCTATCTAGAAAAGCGTAATAAACAATCTAACATGCAGAGTTTTGCGTATTGGTAGACGAAAAAGCCTAGCTGCAACGGGATTTACCTTTGTAAGACTAACATTTTACCTTTGTAAGACTAACCCTGCTGCTTATTTCTGTTCACGTCACAAGTTCAAAACACAATCGATCAATAGTAGAAATTTATAAAAGAAACATTCCTTCGTTTGTGTGTTCGAACCCCGGCGACTTAAGGTTTCACTTTTTCAGACGGGCGACATCTGGTGATAGGTTTTATATTGTCTCCCAAGCGGTTCAAACATGCGGCGACCACAGAAATGTAGTACATTAAATAAATGTAACTAAGTATTTGTTCCAGTTATCAAACGGGTATCTACGTTTTGTCCTGCAATTTTCAAACGTTAGTAAAAGCTTTTCTTCCAAGCAGCAAAGATGGTCCCAAAATTTTCTCCCAGGCCTGCGCAAAAGGTCCAACCTGTGGGTAAATAGATCAACTGTCAAATACTTCTTTAAATATTTCTTCCATTTATCAAATATTTCTTACCATTGTAAAAATATTTCTTCCACTTGGCAAAAATTTCTTCCACCTATCAAAATATTTCTTCCACTTGTCACATATTTCTTATCGGTGTCAAAATATTTCTTACCGTTGTCAAAATATTTCTTCCACTTGGCAAAAAAAAATTCTTTCACTTGTCAAAATATTTCTTCCACTTTGCAAGATATTTCTTCCACTTGTCAAAATATTTCTTCCACTTGTCAAATATTTCTTACCGTTGTCAAAATATTTCTTCCACTTGGCAAAAAAAAATTTCTTCCACTTGTCAAAATATTTCTTCCACTTGTCAAATATTTCATACCGTTGTCAAAATATTTCTTCCACTCGGCAAAAAAATTTCTTCTACTTGTCAAAATATTTCTTCCACTTGTCAAATATTTCTTACCAGGGTCAAAAAATTTCTTCCACTTGGCAAAAAAAATTTCTTCCACTTGTCAAAATATTTCATCCACTTGTCAAATATTTCTTACTGTTGTCAAAATATTTCTTCTACTCGGCAAAAAAAAATTTCTTCCACTTGTCAAAATATTTCTTCCACTTGTCAAATATTTCTTACCGTTGTCAAAATATTTCTTCCACTTGGCAAACAAATTTCTTAAACTTGTCAAAATATTTCTTCCACTTGTCAAATATTTCTTACTGTTGTCAAAATATTTCTTCCACTTGGCAAAAACAATTTCTTCCACTTGTCAAAATATTTTTTCCTTTTGTCACATATTTCTTACCGATGTCAAAATATTTCTTCCACTTGGCAAAAAAAATTTCTTCCACTTGTCAAAATATTTCTTCCACTTGACAAAAATTTCTTACACTTGTCAAATATTTATGCAAATATTTTTCCCACTTGGCAAATATTTTTTTCCAGCTGGCAAAATATTTCTTCCACTTGGCAAATATTTCTTACCGTTGGCAACATATTTCTTCCACTTGGCAAAAATTTCTTCCACTTGTCAAAATATTTCTTCGACTTGTCAAGTATTTCTTACCAGTGTTAAAATATTTCTTCCACTTGGCAAATATTTCTTCAAATATTTCTTAGTTGCCAAATATTTATGCAAATGTTTTTGTTAGCTGTCAAATATTTCTTCAAACGGGTCTTCTAGTTGTCAAATATTTCTAACAGTTGTCCAATACTACTAACAGTTGTCAAATATTTCTTAAAATATTTCTGCTAGTCGCCAAACATTTCTTCAAAGGCGACCATCTTTCATGCGGTGGATATGGCCAAGACAGCGTAGGCTTCCCTGTCTCAGCCGGCTATTCAGGCTTTGAAGGCCAGTACGTGACAACACCTCAACATTTGGAACTTTATCTTTCCACGAAAGGCCGAGGAGGTGGCGCAGACACGGTAGATGGCAGGTATTGAGCCTTCTTTCTTGCTTAGCATAGATTGTCCAGGTCTCACTAACATATAGAAGTGTACTGGTGATGCAGGTGTTATATACCGCAGCTTTGGTCTTCGTTGTGAGTTTGGCGTTTCCCCAAACACGTGATGTGAGGCGGGTAAAGGTAGCTGCAGCTTTGTTAATGAGGCTATCAATTTTGGTGCCCAGAGAGAGTTTATCATTGATGATATACACAAGGTATGTGTGAGCCACGTGGTGTTAAGTCCGCCGAAGTGACGCTAACTGTGTTACCGCTAGTTATGAAACCAGATCGATGGTCGGGGCAGACTTCGCGAGGTCCCTATTGATCGTAGATCGCGTGAACCTCCGTTAGCATAGAGGGTCGAAAGGGTTCGGTTAGGGTGGGTGACGTCAACGCTAAATATAGACTATCGGTAACCAGCTCGCATGATACAAGGGAAACAAGTTTATGTTCTTTTGATCTTGTATTATTATTTCTTTATACATCAAAGAGAAAATGAGAGAGAAGAAAATGGCATGGAAACAATACTTAGGAGCTAAAAACACAGCAGGACAAATGGAAAAAATATAAAGAATATGTGACACTCAGAACAGAAGCAAAGAACAAAGTGCTAGCAGCAAAACAGAAGTCCTGGGAAGAATTTTGAGAAAAGCTAGAAAAAGATGCACAAGAAAACCAGAAATTGTTCTATAAGACCCTAAAGAACATGAGGAAGGAAAAACAATGCCCTCTCAAATTTATAAAGGACTAGCAAGGCAAATTGCTTACTGCCCCGAAGGAAGTAATGGAAAGATGGAAAGAATATTTCTCAGAACTCCTTGATGGTGAGCAAAGTCAAGCATCAGAAACGATAACCACTAACACAGAAGATGAAATAAATGGTGATGAAAACGACATATAGATGGAAGAACTGAAGGCAGCACTGGAGAAAATCAAGATGGGCAAGGCAGCAGGGCATGATGGTATAACACCAGAAATGGTTAAGTACATGGGAGCATCAGGCGACCTATTATTCTTAAGGGTCCTACAGGCAGCATGGTGCAACAAGACCATAGCAAAGGATTGGGAGATTGCCATCATAACACCAATTTTCAAAAAGGGTGACAATCGACAGTGTGGAAACCACAGAGGCATATCCCTTCTCATTGTCCCTGGTAAAATCTACTCTAGAATCCTAGAGCAGAGACTCCGACGCCTAGCTGAGCCACAATTGGATGAGGTCCATTGCGGATTCCGAGCAAACCGAAGTACTCAAGACTTAATCTTCCCACTCAGACAGCTGAGTGAAAAGGCCCTTGAGTATAAGAGTGAGATCCATCTTTGTTTCATAGATCTGGAAAAGGCGTTTGACAGGGTCCCCTGGAGCAAACTTTGGGACTGTTTGGCAAGGAAGAATATTCCAGCACCTCTGATTCATGCTATACAGAGCTTCTGCAAGTCTTGCAGAGATTATGTGAGGACAGCAAACCATAAGTCAGAAGAGTTCAGGACCACCACTGGTGTAAGACAAGGTGATATCATATCACCTTACCTCTTCATACTCCTTATGGACGATGTCATCAAGGCATGTAAGGAGAGAACAAGAAAGTATTCAGTGGGGTACTGGAAGATGAGACGGTCTATATTTCGGAGCTGGAATTTGCTGATGATGTTGCCCTGATTGCTAAATCAGAGACACATCTCCAATCCAACCTGCAAGTCTGGAAGGAAGAGCTGGAGAAGAGAGGGATGGTCATAAGCAGCTCTAAAACAAAATCCATGGTGATATCACGAGAAGAAAGAAGACATCAGATTAAGTTGGGAGAACAGGTCCTGGAGCAGGTCGACCACTTTAAATACCTCGGAGCTATTATAGACCGAAAGGGAGGCATCAAAGAAGAGTTGGCCACTCGAAAAGCAGCAGCTGGGAGACTTTTTCAGGCCATAAATCGAGGATTCCTCAGCAAGAGAGAGGTTGGTAAGAAAACGAAGATGGCTGTATACCGCTCCACCTATGTCCCAGTCTTGACATATGGATACGAGTCATGGGCAATGACTACAACCCATAAAAGCCAAATCCAAACCTCAGAAATGAGGTATCTGAGGAAGGTGATTGAAGTAACAAGAAGAGACATGGTACGCAACCAGACGATATGTCAAGGCCTTAAATCCTACCCCCGGCAGACCCAAGTAGAACAGCCCTAATTAAGATGGTTTGGCCATGTCTGCAGAATGGGAGAAGATCGGATACCACGACAAGCATGGGAAACAAAGAGCCAAGGATCCAGACCCCAAGGACGACCCAGAGTCCGCTGGGAGGACAACATTAGACAATCTTTGAAGGACCGAGGACTAGAATGGAACCAGGCCAGGAGGAAGACAGCCGATAGGATAGTCTGGCGCTCTCTCTTCCAAACCTCTACACCTCACGGTAGAAGGGGAATGACTAAGTAAGTAAGTAAGAAATATTTTTCCAACGGTAAGAAATATTTACCAAGTGGAAGAAACTTTTGCCAGCTGGAAAAAATATTTGCCAAGTGGGAAAAATATTTGCATAAATATTTGACAAGTATAAGAAATTTTTGTCAAGTGGAAGAAATTTTTTGACAAGTGGAAGAAATTTTTGGCAAGTGGAAGAAATATTTTGACAACAGTAAGAAATATTTGACAAGTGGAAGAAATATTTTGACAAGTGGAAATTTTTTTTTTGCCAAGTGGAAGAAATATTTTGACAACGGTAAGAAATATTTGACAAGTGGAAGAAATATTTTGACAAGTGTAAGAAATTTTTTTTTGCCAAGTGGAAGAAATATTTTGACTTACTTACTTACTTAGTCGTTCCCCTTCTACCGTGAGGTGTAGAGGTTTGGAAGAGAGAGCACCAGACCATTCTATCAGCTGTCTTCTTCCTGGCCTGGTTCCATTCTAGTCCTCGGTCCTTCAAAGATTGTCTAATGTTATCCTCCCAGCGGACTCTGGGTCGTCCTGGATTCTGGATCTCTGGCTTTTTGTTTCCCATGCTTGTCGTGGTAGCCGATCTTCTCCCATTCTGCAGACATGGCCAAACCATCTTAGTTGGGACTGTTCTATTTGGGTCTGCAGCGGGTGGGATTTTAGGCCTTGACGGATCGTCTGGTTGCGGACCATGTCTCTTCTTGTTACTTCAACCACTTTCCTCAGATACCTCATTTTTGAGGTTTGGATCTCGCTTTTGTGGGTTGTAGTCATTGCCCACGACTCGCATCCATATGTCAAGACTGGGACATAGGTGGAGCGGTATACAGCCATCTTCGTTTTCTTACCAACCTCTCTCTTGCTGAGGAATCTTCGATTTATGGCCTGAAAAAGTCTCCCAGCCGCTGCTTTTCGAGTGGCCAACTCTTCTTTGATGCCTCCCTTTCGGTCTATAATAGCTCCGAGATATTTAAAGTGGTCGACCTGCTCCAGGACCTGTTCTCCCAACTTAATCTGATGTTTTCTTTCTTCTCGTGATATCACCATGGATTTTGTTTTAGAGCTGCTTATGACCATCCCTCTCTTCTCCAGCTCTTCCTTCCAGACTTGCAGGTTGGATTGGAGATGTGCCTCTGATTTAGCAATCAGGGCAACATCATCAGCAAATGCCAGCTTCGAAATATAGACCTGTCTCATCTTCCAGTACCCCACTGAATACTTTCTTGTTCTCTCCTTACATGCCTTGATGACATCGTCCATAAGGAGTATGAATAGGTAAGGTGATAGGATATCACCTTGTCTTACACCAGTGGTGGTCCTGAACTCTTCTGACTTATGGTTTGCTGTCCTCACATAATTTCTGCAAGACTTGTAGAAGCTCTGTATAGCATGAATCAGAGGTGCTGGAATATTCTTCCTTGCCAAACAGTCCCAAAGTTTGCTCCAGGGGACCCTGTCAAACGCCTTTTCCAGATCTATGAAACAAAGATGGATCTCACTCTTATACTCAAGGGCCTTTTCACTCAGCTGTCTGAGTGTGAAGATTAGGTCTTGAGTACTTCGGTTTTCTCGGAATCCGCACTGGACCTCATCCAATTGTGGCTCAGCTAGGTGTCGGAGTCTCTGCTCTAGGATTCTAGAGTAGATTTTACCAGGGACACTGAGAAGGGATATGCCTCTGTGGTTTCCACATTGTCGATTGTCACCCTTTTTGAAAATTGGTGTTATGGTGGCAATCTCCCAATCTTTTGGTATGGTCTTGTTGCACCATGCTGCCTGTAGGACCCTTAGGAGTAATAGGTCACCTGATGCTCCCATGTACTTAACCATTTCTGGTGTTATACCATCATGCCCTGCTGCTTTGCCCATCTTGATTTTCTCCAGTGCTGCCTTCAGTTCTTCCATCTTTATGTCATCTTCATCACCATTTGTTTCATCTTCTGTGCTAGTGGTTATCATTTCTGATGCTTGACCTTGCTCACCATCAAGGAGTTCTGAGAAATATTCTTTCCATCTTTCCATTACCTCCTTTGGGGCAGTAAGCAATTTGCCTTGCTTGTCCTTTATAAATTTGAGAGGGCATTGTTTTTCCTTCCTCATGTTCTTTAGGGTCTTATAGAACAATTTCTGGTTTTCTTGTGCATCTTTTTCTAGCTTTTCTCCAAATTCTTCCCAGGACTTCTGTTTTGCTGCTAGCACTTTGTTCTTTGCTTCTGTTCTGACAACGGTAAGAAATATTTGACAAGTGGAAAAATATTTTGACAAGTGGAAGAAATTTTTTAGCCAAGGGGAAGAAATATTTTGGTACCTGTAAGAAATATTTGACAAGTGGAAGAAATATTTAGACACGTGGATGAAATTTTTTTTGCCGAGTGGAAGAAATATTTTGACACTGGTAAGAAATATTTGACAAGTGGAAGAAATATTTTGACAACTGGAAGAAATTTTTTGCCAAGTGGAAGATATATTTTGACAACGGTAAGAAATATTTGACAAGTGGAAGAAATACTTTGACAAGTGGAAGACATTTTTTTTGCCAAGTGGAAGAAATATTTTGACAACGGTAAGAAATATTTGACAAGTGGAAGAAATATTTTGACAAGTGGAAGAAATATTTTGCCAAGTGGAAGAAATATTTTGACAAGTGGAAGAAATTTTGTTTGCCAAGTGGAAGAAATATTTTGACAACGGTAAGAAATATTTGACAAGTGGAAGAAATATTTTGACAATGGTAAGAAATATTTGACAAGTGGAAGAAATATTTAAAGAAGTATTTGACAGCTGATCTATTTACCTACAGGTTGGACCCTTTGCGCAGGCCTGGGAGAAAATTTTGGGACCATCTTTGCTGCTTGGAAGAAAAGCTTTTACTAACGTTTGAAAATTGCAGGACAAAACGTAGATACCCGTTTGATGACTGGAACAAATCCTTAATTACATTTATTTAATGTACTACATTTCCGTGGTCGCCGCATGTTTGAACCGCTTGGGAGACAATATAAAACCTATCACCAGATGTCGCTTGTGTGAAAGAAGTGAAACCTTAAGTTGCGGGGGTTCGAACACAGGAACGAAGAAATGTTTCTTTTATAAATTTCTACTATTGATCGATTGTGTTTTGAACTTGTGACGTGAACAGAAATAAGCAGCAGGGTTAGTCTTACAAAGGTAAAATGTTAGTCTTACAAAGGTAAATCCCGTTGCAGCTAGGCTTCTTCGTCTACCAATATGCAAAACTCTGCATGTTAGATTGTTTATTACGCTTTTCTAGATAGCTATATTTAGCCCTGACGTCACCCTCTATGGTACTGGAATTTTATAAACGAGTCATGGTTTACGTGCGACGTTTTGCGCGGGCCATCGAGCCGGTTCCAAAACTAGTGGTAACACAATTAGTCGTTGTAATAAGAACCAAATAAAAATACGTCAGCTCTTGTGGTATTTCCTGGAGAATACGGCTGTGTGTGGGGGGGGGGGGGGGGGTCACTTACATACCACTAGCTGTGCATTGGCCTGTGTAGACTTATTACTCGTGTCATACTATAAAAAATAAAGAAAACTACCTAATGGCCCAGCACCTGTATCAATATGTAATTACATTCACCCAACAACGGAAATTCCCTGTTCTATTTTTACATAAACAGACAGGTACATAACGATAACGTAACCACTACACGTCTTCCCATCTAAAAAATAGCTCTCTTCTATTATGTGTCCTGTTTGTATAATGTTTTCCTTAGATAAAGTATAAGAGCAATGGTTTTCCGCGCGAAGTTTCGCGACGCCCATCGAGCCGAGTTTTCTTACTAGTGAGGGTAAAACACGAATCGTTTGTCAGAATTCCCAGGGTAGGAAATTATACGAGAAAAGAACCCCTGGTTGTTTCGGGGAGCACAATACACCTAGTACTAAGGGGCTGAATAAAACAACACAACACAATAGACAAACACACGTTTTTTGGCGGTTCTCACTA
Organism: Oreohelix idahoensis; assembly: GCA_024509875.1. Lineage (NCBI taxonomy): Eukaryota > Metazoa > Mollusca > Gastropoda > Stylommatophora > Oreohelicidae > Oreohelix > Oreohelix idahoensis. Next base: position 318,783 of record JAMPIV010012421.1, read on the forward strand.
AAACAACAAGCGCGGGGCAGGACAACCCTACTAAGGAGCTCAATAAACAACACAATAAGCTAGACTTTTAGCTGTACTCATCCAACAACGGAAATTTCCTGTCCTATTTTTACACAAAAAGACAGGTACACGCCGATAACGTGACCACTTCACCTCTTTCCATCTAAAAAAAATAGCTCTCTTCCATTATGTCCCCCTTTGTTACTGTTGTTTGAAAAAAAATAAAAAAAATTGTACTTACCCTCCCTCTTTCCATCTAACATAACCGTCTTCCAATATGTGCCCCTACTCATATGTTTTTGTTACTGCTGTTTGAAAATAAAATATACATATATACTTCTATTTATATAACCTTACCCTTTTGTTATCTATATTGTATAACTGTTGTCTACATGTCTTTGTATATTGTATAAAGAAACATACGAACACATGGCTGACTTATATAAACCCGTTGGTTTTTTCTCAACCCTCATCACCCCCGCCTGCCAAAATCAATATCCCCGCGCCCTCCCCATACCCCACCTACCATCTAACAACAATAGTTATATCTATATTGTCTTATTTCCGTGTCCCCCGCTATACCCCTACACAGAAATTCCCCGTCATATTTTTATATAAAAAGACATGTCCACACCGATAACGGCACCACAATCTTTCACAGATGTACTGCGCATGCGCGTACATTCCATAATTTCTTGGTTTTGTCACAAATGTTACGGTCAAAAAGTATGGAACCCCGCTAGTATCGATTATGTAATTACAGTCACCCAACAACGGAAATTCCCTGTCCTATTTTTACATAAAAAGACAGGTACACGGCGATAATGTCACCCCGACACCTCTCACCACAACACACAACAATTAAAATACCTACACAAACAAAACCCACACCCGCCAGCTACACCACAACATGCGTCATCACCTCCGCCAGCACAAATCAAAACCCCCGCGCACTTAAAAATCAACACTACACTGCTATAAAATTTATACTAAGCGAATTTATCGCTTTTTTATATTTTCCTCTTCATCTCACTATTGCAGGTTTTTATCGCGTTTTATGTCTGTTGTCTACCTACTTGTATGAATAAACAACACAATACCCGCACAATACAACAATTAAAATACCTACACAAAAAATGGTATAGCCAAGTCTCTAACACTGCACTCCCACCTCTAGGTGCTGGCCCTAGTATAGTGACGTCTCTTTCACTCCCACCTCTCGCTGTTGGTCCTAGTATAGTCATGTCTCTAACACTTCCCTCCCACCTGTCGCCGCTGGTCCTAGTATAGTTGATAAATGCTAATTTTGTGTGATATCGCTCGTCCAGTCACAATGTTCTTTAAATGGGTCACCACGTTAATAAAGCTGGTACTGGTGTAGATGGTCAACTCAAAACCCGGCACAGTGTTGGGCATACAAGTCACCTTGTCCAAAAACGCAATGAGGCCCCGACAAGGATGTAATGTTGACTATGAGTGTTGATGTTAGTGTCAATACGCGAATGCATGGATTGTTCTGAAGAGTTGACTAGAAGATCAAACACTCACTCACACGTAGTTAGAAGTTAATGATGCGGACTACTGTGGTCGTTTCATACTGTTTAATCGGACGCACACACTTGGACAGTACGGGTATAGTTACAGGAAAACAAGTCGACATATATCATCCTACAGTTGATCAATGGTCTACAATCTTAAGTTGGCATTCATGTTGAAGAACATTACAATGGAACGTCCGTAGATAAGCACTTAGATTTCCACTGTTTATAAATATAATCATCAGGCCTTACTGACCGATCATGTCAGTTAATAAATAATGTTCAAGCATGACTCCTAGACAGAACCTCTTTTCTAGCGAAGATTCCTTTAGGTAAAGTTCAGCAAATATTTCTGAAGACAATGTTAACCCACCAGTATTGGGTTTTCTTTATAACTGTGATCTCTTAATCATCACCTGATAATAAGGGGCATCCCTGTTCTCTGATCGATGATCGACAAAAAATAGAATCCAAAATGGCTTCTGGTTCCCTTGAGCATCGCTCACTATACAGATGCATAGTAAAGCTTCAATATAAGCTTTGTTCATGAACACAAATGTTTCTACAAGAATCAGCATATTCTTTCATCATAACTGCTGCATACAATCATATTCAGTGCTGCTAGGTAACATGTCATCCCGACATATTGATATAGATAATCATCATGTAGACGTCTGCCCATCTAAGCCTAGGAAGAAGCAAAAGTTCTTTTACCTTGGCATGGGAAATACACTAGCAGAACACATACGCCCTCTCCTGACGTTATAGAATAAACACTGGGGAACTCATAGACTTAATAATCATATCAGAAATTATCTTCTTCCCCATAACAAATCACAGTGATCAACAAACTGAGGACTCGTCTCCGACATGGCCTTCACCAGGCTCCATCATCACCGAAGACCCTCTTTCGTCTCCGACATGCGCAGAAACTGCCTGACCCCAAAGTTCAGTACAAGGAAAAATAGTCCCACTTAGACATACAAAGATATCACGATATAAGACCGAATCGTCTTAAATAGACAAGGAGTAAACATAGACTCGGACCATAAACATTCCTGCATAAACCTAAGCAAGAACAATCTGTTTCTGGCCCAACAAGGAACAGACGAACAAAATCTAGATTCATACGCCAAATTCGATATCCAGGGGAGATAACCCATATAACAACAGTATCAATCAATCATGGGTGATATATCTTTGGCCAGGAAAGCATCCTGATTCTAAAACCAAATACTTTCCCTCAGACAAATAAATATTATAATAACTACATACATTGCCACCAGTAACCTGTTGGTAACAATAGTCATGTCTCTAACACTTCACTCCCACCTCTCGATGCTGGTCCTTGTATAATCATGTCTCCAACACTTCACTCCCACCTCTAGATGTTAGACCTAGTATAGTCAAGTCTCTATCACTTCACTCCCACCTCTTCGTGCTAGACTAGGGTTCCCATTCGTCCCGTTTTTCCCGGGACAGTCCCGTTTTTCGATAAAATGTCCCGGTGTCCCGAATTTATTCCAAATGTTCCGCTTTTTAAGGGTCCTTCCTGAAAAAAAAAATCTTTGGGTATCGGATTTTATTCCGTGTTTTAGTAGTGTTACTTTATCAATTTCCGGTTACAGTGGACCCTCGGTTTGAATCTCGAACAAAAATTCGAAAGTCGACCAAAACAATGTTCAGTGAGCATCTACCAAATGATGTAATGCGTATTAGCATACAGTATTTTTATCGTTTTTCATCCGCATAATGCCGAAACGTAAGTGCAGTATAAATGATAACATTACAAGAGAATTTCCCTTCATTAAAGGTGTAGATGAAAATGTGGAATGTACTTTATGCAGCTCTAAATTTTGCATTTCACATGGTGGTCGGTCAGACGTAGTCAACCACGTGAAAACGAAAAAACATAAAGGTGCTGTTGAAAGTAAGGCTTCCGACAGCAGTATAAGTCATTTCTTAAATGCGAAAACCCAGAGTGAAAAGGAAATGGAAAAACAGTTATCATTGGCAGCACAGGAAGCAACCTTCGCTTATCACACGGCGGTGCATAACTACAGGAAGGCAGAAAAGTTTCTTACCAGTGGAGTGAACTACTGTGAGAAATCAGTTGCAAGAATTAGAAAAAAGAAGGACACATAACAGTTGAAAAGTTTCAAAGCTATGCAGTAGATTTCTATGACACCTGCATTGAATAATTCAGGAGTGGTGTACACCATTTCTTACGCCTCTTCAGTCTATGGATTGGATCAATTTGAAGGGAAAGGAGTCTGTGACTTGGAAGAACATCTAATTAAGTAAGAAAGCTACATATTCATGAAGACAGTGTCACCAAATTTTACTGTGTTTTTTTGAAGAGGACTTACTTGATGAGTTTGCATGTGTGAAAAAATATAGTGAAAGCAAATTTGATGTGTGGAGTGAACTGAAGGATCAAAGTGTCAGTCAAAAATGGTGTGAGATGTTCATTTGTTTTACAAGGCAGGATACAAATGCTGAGAACCTGAAATGCCTAGTGAGTTTTTGTTCGGCACCGCCAGGATCCCAATGCACACTTCACTGATGTTGAACAGTACACCCCACCATTTTTTCATTAATAAATGCGATTTTTTATATTTTCCTCTTTTGGACAGACTGATTTTTTCTTGTTCCCTCGCCTAAAAAACAGGGCCGAGATTTTGATGTTATCACAGTGACAAAAGAAATGGGTTCCAGGAATCCAACATGCTGTACGTGGCAAAAGGGTGTAGTTGTCCGAAGGTAGCTATTTTGAAGGAAATGTAGTGTCCATAAATGTATTGTTACTTATTTTCAAATACAAAACCACAAATTCCGGGAACTTTTTTTAGGCTACCATCGTATTACAATGTAACATTACTGTTTCGCAGGACTGTTGGCAGAAATAAAACTTGGAATAGCAATATTACGATACTAACAATATATGTATTTGTAAGCCGACTTCCCGCAAGTTTATGAGGAAATATAGAAACAAACTGTTTTCTCCCTACCAAGCATGTAGTTGAAGTAATTAGTGAAAGAGTTCTCTTTGAATTCCACGGGTCATTCTGATACACTGAATCTGAAATAGAAACTTGATTATTGTGTATTTTTTAAAGGTGCGATTTTTCTAATTAAGTAATGTTTGTAATTTAGAATTCTTTTTTAAAGTGGAAGTTGTGTTAGTTAATATGTGTATTTTTATAAAAGTATCTTATTTTAAGTGCAACATATAATATATAATAGATTTATTTGTGCTTTACCTTAATTTTTAACATGTCCCGTTTTTTTACAAAATGTCCCGGGTTTTTTGGTAAAAATTTGGAAATGTCCCGGTTTTTAAACAAAACATTATGGGAACCCTATACTAGACCTAATATAGTCACATCTCTAACACTTCACTCCCACCTCTCGCTGCAGGTCCCGGTATAGTCAAGTCTCTAACACTTCACTCCCACCTCTCGGTGCTGGTCCTCGTATAGTCAGGTCTCTAACACTTCACTCCCACCTCTTGATGCTAGACCTAGTATAGTCAAGCCTCTGACACTTCACTCCCACCTCTAGATGCTAGACCTATTATAGGCACGTCTCTAACACTTCACTCCCACCTCTAGATACTGGACCTGGTATAGTCAAGTCTCTAACACTTCACTCCCACCACTCGATGCTGGACATGGTATAGTGACGTCTCTAACACTTCACTCCCACCTCGCAATGCTTGTTCTAGTATAGCCAAGTCTCTAACACTTCACCCCCACCTCTTGATGCTAGACCTGGTATAGTCTCTAACACGTCACTCCCACCTCTCGATGCTGGCCCTAGTAAAGTCTCTAACACTTCACTCCCACCTCTAGATGCTGTCCCTGGTATAGGCAAGTCTATAACACTTCACTCCTGAGTCATACACACAACCACCAGCTACACCCCACCATACATCGTCACCTCCGCCAGCACAGAAAGGCTCCACTCGCTTAAAAAAAAAACCCTTAGTAACCTAAGCCGCCGTTATCGATTTTTTATATTTTCCTCTTTAACTCTGGCACAGCCTGATTTTTTCTTGTTCCCTCGCCTAAAATCGGCACTGAAAGGGCCGAGATTCAAGGATGCTGAGGGCGTTATCACCAATGTGACAAAGCAGCTGAGAGAGGTGTCAAAGAATGGGTTCCAGGAATGTTTCCAACAGCTGTATGGACGTTGGCAAAAGGGTGTAGTTGCCGAAGGTAGCTATTTTGAAGGAAATGTAGTGTACATAAATGTATTGTTACTTATTTAAATACAAAACACAAATTCCGGGAACTTTTTTTAGGCTACCTCGTATTACAATGTATTACTGTTAGCAGGACTGTTGGGAGAATATAAAACTTGGAATAGCCAATGGGAAGATTACGATACTAACAATATATGTATTTGTAAGCCGACTTCCCGCAAGTTTATGAGGAAATATAGAAACAAACTGTTTCTCCCTACCAAGCATGTAGTTGAAGTAATTAGTGAGCATACATTTCTTCTTCGTACACTCTCAGACGTTAACTTGAATGTGTGACGTGACTTCGTACACTCTCAGACGTCAACTTGAATGTGTGACGTGAATTCGTACACTCTCAGACGTCAACTTGAATGTGTGACGTGACTTCGTACACTCTCAGACGTCAACTTGAATGTGTGACGTGAATTCGTACACTCTCAGACGTCAACTTGAATGTGTGACGTGACTTCGTACACTCTCAGGCGTCAATTTCAATGTGTGACGTGACTTCGTACACTCTCAGACGTCAACTTGAATGTGTGACGTGACTTCCCCCCCCCCCGGTCTCCTGTGTGGTGAGATCGGATGCCTAGCCTTCTCGGATAAGGGCGAAGAAAAAAAATAGGAAGTCCCGTGTGCAAGTTGCGCACGTTAAAAATCTTACGGCAATTGGAAATCGTGAAGAGTAAGCCTATCAGGCCGCTGCCCTGGCAAAATTAAAAACATTAGAAACCTACCCGCCACAAAAATATTTATAGAATGTGTGATTCCTATATACACACATTGGGATGCTCGCTGGTGCTACGGAGTTCGTGCACTGTGCTGAGATCCTCCTTGTGGGATCTAAAGGAGGGGATCGGAGCACTGATGGAGTAGTCCGTGTGCAACGAAGATGGTCCTTCAAACCAAACCAAACCAAACTCATGGTACTGGTGACAGCCATATGTGTTCTCTCTGTTCCTCATATGTTGGGCATCTTTGAAGCAGACGTTCAGCCAGTAATTCTTGCCCTTGCCTCGGTGCAGCCCAGTGGGACTCTACTGGATTAACGACACTTTGCTTACTGTATTAAATGACGTCATCATTAAGTGATGTACGTTGTACTGTATTAAGTGACGTCATCATTAAGTGATGTACGTTGTACTGTTTCGTTATGCCTGTGGCCCAGTGCATCCGATTTCAATAGGAATTTATGTCGAATTGCCTTCCACAGCATTTGACTGTCCCCTGTGGAAATGTTTAATGTCTATGGTGTTTGTAATGTATCTTCTTCCATGATATTGCCACAACAAACGGCAGATAAATTAGATCCTGGAGGAGCCAACACAGAAGAAAAAAAAACCAATGTAATTTTCCATATAGAATAATGAACACCATACTCGTATACCCTAATTATAACCCACATGGGGTTGAACCGGGTATCCCATGCTCATGACACAAACACCAGATTTCAAGTGCATGGTCTTAAAAAAACCAAACCAATCAATCTCTTACATGGACTTCTTACATTTACAGTCACTCAATCTGGTCACCCAAGTTGACAAGCCCTCAAATAATAATTCAGGACATGTTAATAGAAAGTCTATTTTTATTTTTTGTTTTGTGATTTTGTTATATGAATTCTTCTTTGATCCTTAGCCGCCGACTGTAAAAGCAGTCAGTGGCCATTACGCCTGGTGGCGTCTTGTAGGGCAACAACAAATTGATTCCACTTTGCTCGGTCGGCGGCCATCCTTCGTACAGTGCCCCAACTCTGGTTCATTCTTTGCATCTCAGTCTCCACATTCCTATGCCAAGTTGTTTTTGGTCGGCCTCTCTTTCGTTTTCCTTCAGGGGTCCATAGCATAGCTGTTCTTGTGATGGCATCGGGGTCTCTTCTGAGGACATGGCCAACCCAGCTCCAGCGTCTGCCAGCTATGATGGTGTGCATGTCCTCTTGCTTGCTCCGAGTAAGCAGATCTTGGTTGGTGATGGTATTCGGCCAAAAGATTCGGAGAATTTTTCTTAGGCATGTTGTGTGGAAAGAGGACAATTTCGACATTTCCTTCTCTGTAACTGTCTTTGCTTGCTCCGCCGTTTGGTGTTACTATGCATCCTAGTATGTGAAGGCATCTGTCTGTTCCAGTTGCTGATTCCTTATTGATATGGGCTCAGGGTTGCTCACACTGAGCGTCATGACCTCTGTCTTCTTTAGGTTGATGTTCAAGCCCACTTGCTGGCTATACTTATTAAGTCTATCCGTTTTTTCCTGGATGTATTGATGTGAATGTGCTAGCAGTGCAATGTCATCTGCATATTCCAGATCTTCCAATTTAGAAAATGTAGTCCATCTTATTCCTCTTGGATTGTCCTCTGTTGTCTGGCGCATCACCCAGTCTATGACTGTTAAAAATAGATTGGTTGATAAGGGGCATCACTGTCGTACTCCTGTCTTCACTTCAAAGGTTAGGTTGCTCTGCCCAATGCTACACGTAAAGTTGGCATAAAGGCTTTTTATGATTGACACTATACAGCTTGGAATTCCATAAGCCCTCAGTATTTTCCATAAACTGTCCCTTTGTACACTGTCGAAAACCTTTTCAAAATCAACGAAATTAATGTACAGCTGTCTTTGCCGTCTGAGCACTGCTCTATAATGTTCCTGAGGGTAAATATATGATCTACACATCTTCTGTTCTTTCTAAATCCTGCTTGTTCTTTCCTCAGTTTGTGGTCTACTGCTTTTGAGGTTCTCTGTATAATTATCCTGCCTAGTATTTTGCTGGGAATTGAGATAAGAGTTATTCCTCTCCAATTATTGCAGTCTGCAAGATCTCCCTTCTTGGGCAATTTGACAATTATTCCTTTTCTCCACTCTTTTGGTGTTGTCCCTGTTTTCAGACTTGTGCAAATAGTGGTTCTAATAGTTGTGCTGCTAGCTCTGGGTCTGTTTTAAATAGCTCTGCATTTAAGTTATCGTGACCAGTAGCTTTTCCATTCTTTAACCCTTTCATTGCTGTGATGATTTCTTTTTTTCGTGGGATGTCTGTATTAACATCTAGATCATTTGCAGCCTCAGGAACATTTAATTGTGTCTCTGGTGGTTCCTTATTCAGTTTCTCTGAAATGCTCTGCCCATCTTGTTTCCTGTCCTCTACTGTCGTGATGAGATTTCCGTCCGTATCTCTTACTAATGTAATATTGTTTGCACCTCGTTTTCCACTGATGATTTTAGTTATTTTGCATACTGTGCTTTTTTCATTTCTCAGTGCTGCCTCTTCTGCCTGTCTTGCAAGGTCATCCAGAAATGTCCATTTGTTAGCACGGGTTTGACGTTTAACTTCCTTGTCCAGCTGACTGTACTGTTCACTATATATTGCCTTTAACCTGAGAGACTTAGCTTCTGTTATCTTTCTTTTCATTTCCTTTCTCTTTACTATGGTGTTTAGCGTATCTGGTGTTACCCAGTCTTGGCTCTTTCTTTCCTGGAATCCCAAGCATGACTTGCTACTTTCCTTGTATATTGTTGAGATGGTGTTGAATCTCTGGTCAACATCATCGGTCTCTGTTCTTTCCTGGCTTTTGATAATCTCATATCTTCTCTTTACGTCGACCACGAAAGCTTTTATGGTGAGGGGATCCTTCAGTTTCGTGATGTTGTATCTTTTCTGTTTGACTGAAACTGGTCCAGCAGCTCTGAGTTTCACCTTCAGTCTTGCTACTACTAGGTGATGATCACTTCCCACATCTGCGCCTCTTCTTACTTTCACGTCTTGTAGTGCATGTCTCCATCTGCCATTGATCATTATGCGATCTATCTGGTTTCTGCTTCGTCCGTTTGGTGATTCCCATGTTAACTTGTGCACTTCCTTGTGTGGAAAAAGTGTTCCTCCAATGACCAGGTTGTTAATACTGCAGAAGCTTATTAATTTGTCCCCATTCTCATTTGCTGTTCTACTGCCGCATTTCCCCATTACTCTTTCGTTATAATTATTGTGTGCTCCCACTTTCGCATTTAGGTCTCCCATTACTATAATGAGATCGTACCTGGGTGTAGTTTCCATTTCTTTTTGTACCTGTTGATAGAACTCGTCCTTGATCTCTTCATCGCTGTCGTTTGTTGGTGCATAGCATTGTATAATTGTGGTGTTGGTGAACCTCCCTCTCAGTCTTGCTCTTATCAGTCTGTTGTTGATGGGTTTCCATTCCAGTAAAGACCTTTCCATTCCTTTCTTCTGGATAATGGCTACACCTTCGTTGTGCTGACCATCCTCTCTGCCAGAATAAAGTACTGTTTCCCCTGTAGCTGTTTTTATTCTCCCCTTACCGGTCCATCTGCTCTCGCTTATTCCCAGGATATGTATCTTGTAGTTCCTCATCTCTGCTGTGATTTGTCTCAGCTTTCCTGCCTCATTGATAGTTCTGACGTTCCAAAAACCAATTCTGGTTTCGTGTTTTGCGGTCGGGGCATCCGTTTTCATGCCAGTGGCTTCCTTTCGGCTTTCACCACTGTCAGTCATACGAGCGTGAGACTCCGGATGTCCGTCCCGCAGCAAAGTTTTTCCATTTATTGTTGTTTCCATAACATGTGCGATTTTTTTACATAGACAGGGGTGTCGGCCCGGTGCTAAAACCCCCAACCTGGAGGACCAGAGTACCAGCTTTTGTCTGACCCCTACCCAAGCAGACCAGTCCAGCTTGGTTGAATCTACCAGGAGTAAATCTCCCACTGGCATAGCTCTGGGGATTGTCAGGGTACACAAGCTGCCATACTGCTACAAACAAACGAACAAAATCAAGAAGAAACTCTAAACAACAAAGTGGAGGGGTGTAAAGGCCTGGTGGTTCTAGTTATATAACTGACTTTACCACATCTTTAATTGACTTTCATCTGTTAAAAGTCATATGCATTGTAAGAACAGCATCAGACCTTCACATTCCCAACCACTATATATTAACATTTGTTCGTGTTAAATATTGTTTGACTATATTATGCAGCTCCCTAGGTCTGTCTATTCTTAACACTTCTTCTATATTTGCAGGTAAGTTTGATGCTTGCAAATAATCTAATATTGCTATTCTCATTTGTTCAATTTATTGTAATTTATTGTGTACCCATACTGGCCACCACTGTAAAGAGTCTATTTCTATGTGCCACCAAAGGTTAACTATGGAATATGTTACCTCTGTAATGTTACAATGGAATATAACTTGGACTGACACTCAAGACAGTACATACGCGAATGAAATAACTTGACAGAAGTCTGGGTCACAGTTCCATACATATAATATTGACGGCATAGTCCTGGACATCAGCAACAATAGTACAAAAACTTGCATGATTAGAATATGTAATACAGTCATCATTACGTACTGGTAACAACTGCATTCAATGTAAGTGCGGCATTCACCCCTCGCACATAACTCTCTATATGGTCTGTATACAATGTAAGTGCGGCATTCACACCTCGCACATATATCTCCGTGGTCCTACTTTCAATGTAAGTGCGGAATTCACTCCTCGCACATATATCTCTATCCAAGTTCCCCCAGAACTTAACAGCGCGGGAAAACCACAACGCGCTTACGTAGACCTCCTATTGGCGCGGGAAAACCAACAACGCGCACTCAAATAATAACATATAATAGTCTTACCATAGACCTCCTTCTGACACGGGAAAACGACGTGTCTTTTAATCCAAAGTGCGGCATTCACCCCTCGCACATATATCTATACCTCTGGTCTAATCACCAGGCATCTAAGTTCCTCTTGAACTTTACAGCGCGGGAAACCCACAACGCGCTTGTAAATAATAATATATAAAGGCCTTGTAAATACACCTTATGCGAAACATCATCGCGTCACATCCAATATGTTATAATGAAAATCACATACATTATTCACATACTCTAGAAAACACTGACCGTCTCCCACGACGGATGGCCACAGACTCCCCTTTAACAACTCAGTATTCTTCTCTGACACGTATGCTAACTTCATTCACTTCGCACGCTTTTCTCATGTCCTGTAAACCTCAATTCACACATGAACACCTCTGAGTATTCTTCAACCATACTCTACGTGCTTCTAACAGTGAGCTTTTAAATGTAACATTCCAAGCTTGCATACTTCTGTAATAATACACTCTAAACAGAGTTACTCCATTCTCTACCCACACACATGTATACACACGTCATGTTTTTTTTTTTTTTTTTTTTTCGTACGCCCGCTAATACTCGAGGCGAAATCTCAGGTTATTACTATGTCTAACCTGACATTGATTTTACGTGAGTATTCCTTTTTACTTGTACAGAGACAGGTGTCCCTCGCCATTCAGGCAAATACTCTCCGATTTCGGAGGTACCCATTGCAGCTGGGTCGGCTCAGGAGCCGCCAATCCCTGGTCGACAACACTCCTTCAAATGATCTCGCCAGGTCTCGAGTTAATCCAGTCCAATTCCCGGTCGACGAAAAATCCTCAAATGCCGTCGCCCGGGTTTGATCCTGAATCACCCGGTCGCCAGAGCGGTGTTGTAACCACTACGCTAGCGCGGCTCCCACACGTCATGTATCTCATGACCTTAACCTACTTACTAACACACTTCAGGACCGTACACAAAAATCCTTAACACCTAACTCTAGCGTAGAATATGACTTAACAATACCTCTTACATTTTAACAAGAAATGTTCTATATTATTGTCTTGAAGACATCCTGCACAGTAAGGTTCCTCTATAGGGGATCGGAGCACCGATGGTGTTGTCCGTGTGCAATGAAGATAGTCCTTCAAACCAAACCAAACTCGTGGTACTGGTGACAGCCATATGTGTTCTCTCTGTTCCTCATATGTTGGGCATCTTTGAAGCAGACGTTCAGCCAGTAATTCTTGCCCTTGCCTCGGTGCAGCCCAGTGGGACTCTACTGGATTAACGACACTTTGCTTACTGTATTAATGGCAGAAGAAATCTTGAAAACCATGAGAAAAATACAGCATGAAATAGCTAAAGATGTTGCTATATTAGCAGAACTCAAAGAAGAGAATGAAGATTTACTGAAAAGGATTGAGTCTGAAAGACAACTCATAAGGAGTGAGCAAAGATGAACAGATAAAAACCAACAAGAAGAAATGTGGAATGAAAAAATTACAGATTGTCAAAAACTTATTCATTCTGTATCAAACATTGTGAAAGCCTTTATGCTGAATCTTCAAAGTGAACTACAAACTCACTTAAACAAAGAAACTGAAAATCTAGGAAACTTTGTTGTTAAAAAATAAATAAATATATTATACACTTCTCAGAGTAAAAGAGTACAACACTATTGACAACAGAAAAATTAATGTCTAACAGGATACGCAGCCACACAAATAAACGACAACATAATTTTTTTCACCGCCATGTCTTTGCGGATGACTTAGTCGTTATGATAATAAAAAATGTGTTTCGATTAGTTTTCTTTACGAAACATTAATTAATCTGTGTGTTTGTTTTCTTTTGTGCGCGTGAATGATGAACATTAGGGTTTTTTACACTGCATATTGGGTTAGTGGAATTTTAATTAAAAGCCAAGAGTACGTGGCCGAAAGAGGTTGGAACCTAAGTGCTGTTGTGTTACCGTAAAATTCCGTAAATTACGGCAACATACGGTATTACCGATCCTTGAACAGGGTTGCCGGAAAGAAATTTTTTTTGCGTCAAATACATAAATCTGGGTTTTTGAAAGATCGTTTGGCTTCGAAACATTCGTTTGGATTTTTTTTTCTTCTGGCCTTCTTCAAAGTTATCTAAAATTGTTTGTGTTTGTATGTGCGTGTTAAAATTAAAGACATTAATAGTAAGAAATATTCTATCCTCATTAGCGAGTCTACTAACATTTTAACACTCATGCATCTTGCTTCATTTTTTTTTTTTTGAGTGATAGGACTGCGTTTATTGGTTTAAGCCGGTGTAAATGCTATGGGAAATAATATGTTTATTTTAGTTTAGGAAAAAAATTACAAGTTATGCACAGAGTCTTACAATCTGCATCAGTTTAGCATTGGATTGTGCATCAACCATGGTTTGTTGTAACAACAACTCAGTGTGGTCTAAGTTGAAAGAGGTGTCTCCTTGCTGAGTTTTGCATTATGCAGTCATCATGAAATATCCATAATACCATCAAATGCTGGATTTTAATTAATATAAATACCTCTGATTTTGTCATATTATGTTCAGACAAGAATCATACAAAGAATTGTTTAGAATGATAAACATATCAACATATCCTGAGCATGCTAAAGTGCAGCCCTCCCCTCTGAGTAAAAAAGGAAAAACAAAACAAACCTTCATCTACTAAGTGGGTAATCAAAAAAAAGTTTTTAACTTTTATGAAGTGGCAAGAGATAAAATGTTATTTCACTTCTGCTTAGATAGCCCCGTTAAGCTAAATAACAAGAATCAAAACTGGACTGTTTAAAGAAATGTTGTCAGACTACAAAAACGAATTCTTCTTGTTGTTTACGATGCTGATTGCACGGGAATTTGAAAGACTCGGTGTTTTTTCCCAACAAAGCAAAACTAATCTTCTCACAAACTGTACCAAGAACTATCATTGCACCTGCATAGTCTTCAGAGAAAAGACTGATTGCTATGTGGAGAAAAAAACCTTCATCACGTTAATTTCCGTGTCAAATTCTTAACGTTCGTTTCTACAGCAGAACAAGAGCACCGATCCTCATCAATTTATTTTTATTTAAATTAATGAAAAAAAGATATCCCGTTCAACCTCTGATGGGTTATAATTAGGATATATATTGTTTTCAATTCCAAATAATATGAACAACCGCCGATATGAGAAAGTAGCATCACATATGTCAAATATAAATAAATAGGGACAATCACAATTGTGCTTATACGTTTAAAAAAATAAATAAATAAACTCTGAACAAGAATAATATTAAAGTGGAGGGGTGTAAAGGCCTGGTGGTTCTAGTTATATAAAGGACTTTAACAGATATTTAATTGACTTTCATCTGTTAAAAGTCGTATGCATCGTAAGAACAGCATCAGACCTTCACATTCCCAGCCATTATATATTAACATTTGTTCGTGTTAAATATTGGTTGATCCTCATCAAGAAATAGACGATATAGCAAAGATAAGATATTTGTCTATGCTGGAAGAATCTTTTAGTACCATTTTATGTCTGCTTTCCCAGACGAGAGATGCTTTTCAAGACCTATCGAAATTGAGCCTTGTGATAGTTTTGAACCAGACTTCAAGGCCTCCTACCCCCTTCACTGTTCTTCGAAATTACACTTTACACTCAATAACGAAAACAACAATACAAAAAAGAGCAAAACAGAAAAATTACCTTTATCGATTGGAGATTAGCCGAGTTGAGACAGATGGACTCCCTACATACAGTGAACTGTTTTATTCATGTACTTCAGCGTGTGGTATTTAAAGAGTTTGCCACATTTGCCTTTTCAATCTAAGAGCCTCAGTAAGCAATGCTATAGTTGAGAGAGTGTTCTATCTTGCACCCTTAGATAAAAAGAAAAGCAATAAACAGAATCCTGCTGTATCTTCTTGGTGCTATTGTAAAAATCAGAGTAGGCATGTTGCTTTCGAAGAAATATTGAATGGATTTCACTGTATCATCAAACTTTTAAACGGTACTTTAATATGACTAAGCGTATAATGCAGATTCTAGTTGGGATGAAAGTGATGATCTGTATCTTTAGTTTGTTTGTGATATGAATAGGAAATGTCCACATGACATTTATGTGGCTCTTTTTTCTGTCTTTACTTGTGGCTGCGTTTTGCTTTTTATTCTCAAAATTTTAATTTGGCAACCCTGATCTGGATTGGGAAAATATTCCCGTCCGGACGGTATCGAACAAAAGGATACAGAACTGGTGTCAATCTTTGGCTTGCAATAGCGGTATCACAGGTGTGTATTTACTAGTACAGTTTATTGCTCTCATGTCAGATGTTTTCCTAGTTTGTACATCTAGGCTGTGCGCCCGCTCCACTGGGGTGTATTTACTATTACAGTTTATTGCTCTCATGTCATATTTTTCCCCAGTTTGTACATCTAGGCCCTACTCCCACACCACTGGGTAGGCCTATCTAATAGGACTAGGGCCTAGATTCTAATTGAATTAGTGTTTTTTTTTTAAGGACGAAGGGTCTCGTTCAACCTGCAATATGTACCGGTTATAATTAGGATATATAATGTAGTAAATTCAAGATAATAAAATCTTATTTTTGAAATCTCGAAATACTGTATCTCTCCCCCCCTTTCCCCCCACTCAGTCCAAATATAGTAGCCTAAATCAAAACTAAAGTAGGCTAGTGTGTGTGCACTTCCCTTTCCAAAACAAATAAAAAACACAGTTGAAATAAAAACAATTTAAAAAAAAAAATAAAATTAATTCGCTCATAACAGCCCTGTTAAGGTGAAAAGGGGTGAGAAAACCTGGAGGTGTCTGCCATTATCCACATGAGCACCCCATTAGACTACCCCTTATCCCCGCACCATCATTGATCCTTATATATTAATTTTAGTTTCTTTTTATGTAGCCTACTGTTTTACTCAGTTGTGCAATTCTCTAGGTCTATCTATTCTCAACACCTTTTCCACAGTCATGGGTGTTTCTGACCGTGGGGTGATTCTTTATGAAAGCTGTGTCGGGCAGCTTTTTTTGTATTCTTACTTGTTGAAATGACCCCAGTGGGTCGTATTCTTTGATGCCATTCAAATAAGTCCCCAGTGTCGTTAGGATTAGCATTAAGGTTAGGCTTAGGATTCCTAATCCTTACCCCCCTTTTACAGCGTCTCTGAATTCTTTTATAAGACTCTGTCAAATAGATGACACACTGTTCTTCATTTCAATGTATAAATTAATCTGGGTTTTCGTCTCATCAAGGGTTTTATTCTAAATGCTACACCTAGTTCTTCTAGTATAAATTGCGGAAGTCTAAGGTTTGGTGGAACACTGGTTGGTAAACACTGTGCTACTGAATATCAAGTGTACTGTGTTTGTGTTTGTGTGTGTTTTGTTTGTTTGCACTTATTTTTGAGCTCCAATTTTTGTCCATTCTGAGACCTTATCTTTGAACTTGTATGCTTTATAAAGTTTAGCGTGGTTCATTCCAGTTCTCCAGATTGCTGCATCATCTGCAAATGGTGAAAGTTTGTTTTCTTTGTCTCTGAATTCCTCTCCTCAGCCATTAACCATTGTGTCAGATATTGATGGTGACAGTACAGATCCTTGGGGAAATCACATTTGTTTAGTTCATATTGACTATGATTGATAAATGTTTACCTGTACATTAAAGTATCTTTACCGGTAGATCTGAGAATATTGCCAGAGATTTTAAAACGCATTCGTAAATCCTGATTTTACCTCATGCTCCAGTCAGATGAGTTGGTTCATTGTGCTTTACTTTTCCCTGAAACCATATTGAGTATGGCCGTATAGGTAGTTTTTTTCCCCTTGTGGAATTTCAACTTGCTGTTCATCACAGTCTACATTAATCTCGACAGTTGGAATGTCAGTGATAAAGTGGATGGCACAGGACAAATGGATTAGCATTAGTTAGGAGACAATAAAGAAATCTGTAATATTCCCAGTTTTATTTGTCATATTTCTCCACATAGTGTATGTGTTAAGTCTTTCTAAATCTCTCCAGATGCATATTATTTTTTTTACTGTCACATATTTATTGACAATATACAGAATATTTTTAGAGACTTATTACAGGTGATAAGCAGTATAGTGTCTATTATGTAATGTAATGTAATGAGACTCATGTAATGTCTTAATGTTAAACACATTGCTATAGAATCCACCTTTCCATGAGCATGTACTGCAGGAGTTCCTACATGCTTCAAAAAGAGGCAGGGGTGCCTACATGCTTCAAAAAGAGCTTTAAAAAAAGGGACACAACATATACACTTTTATGCAAATTTGAATTATGCTAGTTTGAAATAATGCAATATAAAAATATTAATAAAGTTTCATTTTACACACAAAATTAGAAATTATATGAATCCCAGGAGATTAAAAGTTTTGACAAAATTGATCAAGAATCACTTATGTATCTCAAAACTGTCGTACCAATTGTGTTTAATTGGACCCAGCCTTCAACATCAAATGGAAAAATAGCTTGTCCTAATTTTGCACCTGATGAAACTCTTGTTTTTTTTTTTCAGTATAATTGTGGACTATAATGATGATGATGATGATGATATAGTGATGTAATAATGTTATAAGAAAAGAATATTAATTTTTATCTCTACATCTGTTTATATTATATGAAACTTCACATTTTTAGTTATAAATGGTAGAAAGTAAAATTTATAGAAAAATTACTTATTCACATTCAAAACAGTATACATTTGAACGCTCTTAATCACACAAACAAACAAAACTAAAAACCTATCTGGCACAGACAGTTGAATGCAATTTTCTGTGAATATAACATGACAGGCGCAATATCTTCAAACATATATAACTTGTCACTATATTTTCAAATTGTAATATTATTTAACTGTGATAAACAAACTATGAGTGATGTTTCATGTAATAGTAGAATCACAGTTTCACAAGACACCAGTGTGTTACTGATTTTGTAGGATTTCTTCTCATGTCGGTAATTTTTTTTTTTTTTCAGATTGCAAGAAATATGGAAAAGATACCAGTCCTGGATCAAAAAGTAAAACAGGACATAAATACAAATTTCAAAATGAGTTTTCCCTTTACTGTTTGGGGAAAATTTTGATTTAGCCAAACTAAGTTAAAATGATAAAATCTGCTAAACTATACTGCTCAAAAAAAGTTAAAGGCCACTTTCAATTTTTAGGTCATTTCAACTATGCTGTTTTTTTTTAAACCTGAACACTCAGTCAAAATAGTTTTGTTGCATTTTGTTGCATGCTTAAACAATGTTTGTTAATCTGACAATAAATCAAATCTGTGTTACATGTGTGTACCTCCAAGGTCAATCAAATGCACGTGGTGGAAAGGGAAATAATGCATGTTTGAAAATGCTTCCTATGGCAAAGCCTGTTGATAACATTGCTGAAATTTGCTTTTCATGTGCAAGTCCTGACTATGTTGAACACATTTCACCCACTTTTCGGAAGGAACGGGCAATGGGTATGTTTGTGACATTTACCATTTTAGCCATGGCTCAGCGTGTCTTGCCGTCTTGTGGTAGACCTTGAACGTCCTGATCTGCGTTGTTCTGCGACACTGCCGGTTGCATTATAACGATCACGCAGAGTTTGTATGACAGAGTGGGCAACTCCTAATCTCCTAGCAACTTCTCGCAGCCCTACATCATCCTGCAGCCATGCCATCGCTCTCCATCTGTCAACATTGGTCAAGCGTCTTAGCTGAGCCATGGCTAAAATGGTAAATGTTACAAACATACCAATTGCCCGTTCCTTCCGAAAAGTGGGTGACGTGTTCACCATAGTCACGACTTGCACGTGAAAAGCAAATTTCAGCAATGTTATCAACAGGCTTTGCCATAGGAAGCATTTTCAAACATGCATTATTTCCCTTTCCACCACGTGCATTTGATTGACCTTGGAGGTACACACACGTAACACAGATTTGATTTATTGTCAGATTAACAAACATTGTTTAAGCATGCAACAAAATGCAACAAAACTTTTTTGACTGAGTGTTCAGGTTTAAAAAAAAACAGCATAGTTGAAATGACCTAAAAATTGAAAGTGGCCTTTAACTTTTTTTGAGCAGTATATTTCATAACTAGCCATAGCTTTTTTTGCTAGTATAATTTTTTCCCTTTTGCGATTGTGCATTATTCATTGTTCCATATATCACCATGCCACAATGAAAATTGTAAGCTTCTATCTAACTGTAACAATAAAATGATCCAGAGATTAATGTTTAAACTCTCAGAATAAACTTATAGCACTCAAAGCCCATACAGCTGATAAAAGTACATTGTGTTGCTGCTAAATGTTAACTTTTGTTGTGTTTATTATGTATGTATTCCCTCATGTTACATTGTTGTTGTTTTTAAAGGAAGCTGCAAATAGTTTTAAAATAAAAGTTATTAGACTAAATTCAAATAAGAAATATTTAATATTCATAACACTGTAATAACAAAATGAAGAGATTTAAATGTTGTATCTACTGCCAAATGTCCCACCCCCTATTATAAGAAGTATGTCAGTATCAAGTTTCATTTTGTTTATTAACCAGACAGCAAGAAATGTTGAACCTGACATTTCAGATGTAACTGCTGAAATAAAACAGGAAGTGTACTGTGAGGTTAGTTTGCTTGTTCTTTAGCAGACACAAAATTTTATACTTGAAAGTCTTTTAAGATTTTTTTTTTTTAAATCAATATGTAGCCAATTTTAGTTATTACTCCACCGTTTTTGTTTATTTACTTTCTCTGTCGCTCTTATTTCCAGATTGTAAGAAGTATTGCCAGTTTGTTTTAAAATTACTGTGAAATAAAATGGAATAAATAGTTACAGAAATATGATTAGTAGTAGTGTAAAGTGAATGAAAAGAGGTTGTCTCAGTTTCACAAGGACAAAGACTCAGTATACATGATGACCATATAGCCTTCTTCAGGGAAAAAATATAGAGAAATGAAAGTGTCTAAATGAATAAAGACCCCAGTGTCTTCATAAGAACATCTGTACTATGGACCCCAGAAGGAATGCGAAAGTGAGGCTGACCAAAAACAACTTGGTGGAGAACCGTGGAAGCAAAGATGCATAGAATGAACCGAGCAGAGTGGAAGCAGAGATGCATAGAATGAACCAAGCAGAGTGGAAGCAGAGATGCATAGAATGAACCGAGTAGAGTGGAAGCAGAGATGCATAGAATGAACCGAGTAGAGTGGAAGCAGAGATGCATAGAATGAACTGAGCAGAGTGGAAGCAGAGATGCATAGAATGAACCGAGCAGAGTGGAAGCAGAGATGCATAGAATGAACCAAGCAGAGTGGAAGCAGTTTGATACTGCCCTACAAGATGTTACTTGGCTTCGACAGCAAGCAGCTATGGATC
Organism: Oreohelix idahoensis; assembly: GCA_024509875.1. Classification (NCBI taxonomy): domain Eukaryota; kingdom Metazoa; phylum Mollusca; class Gastropoda; order Stylommatophora; family Oreohelicidae; genus Oreohelix; species Oreohelix idahoensis. The sequence goes on from JAMPIV010012421.1 coordinate 339,595, forward strand.
CAAGAAGAGGAAGAAATGAATAAAACAATGGTCATGTAGTTAATCAAACTGTGGCCATGTTTAAGACAATATTTTGTTTTCAGGAACACACGTGAAGAAAATGATCTAAATGTATAACCAATTGCTATGTAGTTAACTCACTGTGGCCATGTTAAGACTGAAGTGATTTTTCTCAAACTTGAATATGTACAATACTTTGTTTTCAGGAACACTCAGTAAGCAAAGAAAGAACAGATGAGGATGAAGTTCATGTTTCTGCATGTCCTATGGGAGACAGTTTACTCGGTAACACTTGACTTTGAGTTTTTAACAGAAATATAATCTGTGCTCAAAATGTTCCTACTGTGAACAGAAATGTATAACACAAAAAAAAAGCTATTTATACATATGCATTATAGCCAATGTACCACAAACACCACCTTTTTGTGGTTACTACCCTGTATGTGTGTGTGATTGTTTATTTATTTTTATAATCCTCTGGCTAGCATTGACAGAAAATCCCATGCAGCAAACTGCTTTTATGGGGCTTCTTCCGTATGCCTGGGATGAAAAGCTAAAAGGAAGGCATTCATATAAGAAGTTCAAAGCTGCTACAAGAACATATTATGTATCTAGGGAATTAAAAATTCCCAGCAAAAAAAAACTCCTCAGATTACAACTTCTTCTTTGATCCTTAGCCGCCAACCGTCAAAGCAGTCAGTGGCCATCACGCCTGGTGGTGTCTTGAAGGGCAACAACAAATTGATTACACTTTGCTCAGTCAGTGGCCATCCTTCGTACAGTACCCCAACTCTGGTTCATTCTTTGCATCACAGTCCTCCGCCAAGTTGTTTTTGGTCGGCCACTCTTTCATTTTCCTTCAGGGGTCCATAGCATAGCTGTTCTTGTGATGGCATCAGGGTCTCTTCTGAGAGGACTTCCAGATGTTGTTTAGACTAAAAAAGGCTGTTCTTACTTTGTTCATTCTGTTGTTGATGTCTTTGCTTGCTCCGCCATCTGGTGTTACTATACATCCTAGGTATGTGAAGTTGTCTGTTCCAGTTGCTGATTCCTTACTGATATGGGCTCAGGGCTGCTCACATTGAGCGTCATGACCTCTGTCTTCTTTAGATTGATGTTCAAGCCAACCTGCTGGCTATACTTATTAAGTCTGTTTTTTCCTGGATGTGTTGATGTGAATGTGCAAGTAGTGCAATATCATCTGCATATTCCAGATCTTCCAATGTAGAAAATGTAGTCCATCTTATTCCTCTTGGACTGCCCTCTGTTGTCTGGCGCATCACCCAGTCTATGACTGTTAAAAATAGAGTGGTTGATAAGGGGCATCCCTGTTGTACTCCTGTCTTCACCTTAAAGGTTAGGTTGCTCTGCCCAACGCTACACGTAAAGTTGGCATAGAGGCTTTATATCATTGACACTATGCAGCTTGGAATTCCATAAGCCCTCAGTATTTTCCATAAACTATCCCTATGTATACTGTTAAAAGCCTTTTCAAAATCAATGAAATTAATGTACTTAATTTTCTATTCTTTCTAAATCCTGCTTGTTCTTTGCTCAGTTTGTGGTCTACTGCTTTTGAAATTATCTATAATTATCCTGCCTAGTATTTTGCTGGGAACTGAGAGAAGAGTCATTCCTCTCCAATTATTGCAGTCTGCAAGATCTCCCTTCTTGGGCAATTTGACAATTATTCCTTTGTTCCACTCTGGTGGTGTTATCCCTGTTTTCCAGACTTGTGCAAATAGAGGTTCTAATAGTTCTGCTGCTAACTCAGGGTCTGTCTTAAATAGCTCTGCATTTAAGTTATCATGGCCAGGAGCTTTTCCATTCTTTAACCCTTTGATTGCTGTGATGATTTCTTATTTTCGTGGAATGTCTATTAACATCTAAATCATTTTTAGCGTCAGGAACATTCAATTGTGTCTCTGGTGATTCCTTGTTCAGAGTTTCCCTGAAATGCTCTGCCCATCTTGTTTCCTGTCCCTCTTCTGTCGTGATGAGATTTCCTTGCTTATCTCTTATTAATGTAATATTGTTTACACCTCGTATTCCGCTGATGATTTTAGTTATTTTGTATACTGTGCTTTGTTCATTTCTCAGTGCTGCCTCTTCTGCTTGTCTTGCAAGATCGTCTAGGAAATTCCTTTTGTTGGCTCGGGTTTGGCGTTTAACTTCCTTGTCCTGCTGACTGTACTGTTCGCTATATAGTTGCTTTAACCTGGGGGACTTCACTTCTGTTTTCTTTCTTCTCATTTCCTTTCTCATCGTTATGGTGTTTAATGTTTCTGGTGTTATCCAGTCTTGCTTCTTCCTTTCCTGGAACCCCAAGCATGATTTGCTGCTTTCCTTATATATTGTTGAAATGGTGTTGAATTTCTGGTCTATATCATGTCAATGTCTTTTCCTGACTTTTGGCAAATTGATATCGCTTCTTTATATCAGCCGCAAAAGCTTTTCTGGTAAAGGGGTCCTTCAATTTGATGATGTCAAACATTTTCTGTGTAGTTGCAGTTGGTCCAGCCGTTCTGAGTTTCACTTTCAGTTTTGCTACTACTAAATGGTGATCACTTCCCACATCTGCACCTCTTCTTACCTTCACATCTTGTAATGCATGTCTCCATCTACCGTTAATCATAATGTGGTCTATCTGGTTTCTGTCCTGACCATTTGGTGATTCCCATGTTAATTTGTGAATTTCTTTGTGTGGGAAGAGTGTTCCTCCAATGACCAGGTTGTTAATGCTACAGTCACAACTGGATGAGATCCAGTGCGGATTCTGAGCAAACAGAAGTACTCAAGACCTAATCTTCACACTCAGACAGCTGAGTGAAAAGGCCCTTGAGTATAAGAGTGAGATCATAGATCTGGAAAAGGCGCCTGCATTTGACAGGGTCCCCTGGAGCAAACTTTGGGACTGTTTGGCAAGGAAGAACATTCCAGCACCTCTGATTCATGCTATACAGAGCTTCTACAAGTCTTGCAGAAATTATGTGAGGACAGCAAACCATAAATCAGAAGAGTTCAGGACCACCACTGGTGTAAGACAAGGTGATATCCTGTCATCTTATCTTTTCATACTCTTCATGGACGATGTCATCAAGGCATGTAAGGAGAGAACAAGAAAGTATTCAGTGGGGTACTGGAAGATGAGACAGGTCTGTATTTCAGAGCTGGCATTTGCTGATGATGTTGCCCTGATTGCTAAATCAGAAGCACCTCTCCAATCCAACCTGCAAGTCTTGAAGGAAGAGCTGGAGAAGAGAAGGATGGTCATAAGCAGCTCTAAAACAAAATCCATGGTGATATCACGAGAAGAAAGAAGACATCAGATTAAGCTGGGAGAACAGGTCCTGGAGCAGGTCGACCACTTTAAATACCTCAGAGCTATTATAGACCGAAAGGGAGGCATCAAAGAAGAGTTGGCCACTCGAAAAGCAGCAGCTGGGAGACTTTTTCAGGCCATAAATCAAGGATTCCTCAGCAAGAGAGAGGTTGGTAAGAAAACGAAGATGGCTGTATACCGCTCCACCTATGTCCCAGTCTTGACATATGGTTCATTTGTTGTCGTTTCCGTAACTTCATTTCTTTTTACGTAGACAGGGGTGTCAGCCCTTTGCTAAAACTCCCAACCTGGAGGACCAAAGTGTCTGCTTTAGTCTGACCCCTGCCCGCGCAAACCTGTCCAGCTTGGTAGAACCTTCCAGGAGTAAAACTCCAGCTGGCATAGCTCTGGGGGTAATCAGGGTACGCAAGCCGCCATACCTCGACAAAGTATTGACAGCGGTGATGGCAGAGATTACAACTAGGAACAGATTATTTTAGGATAGAAGACCTTTACTGTGCAGAATGTCTGCAAGACAGTAGTATAGAGCACTTGCCACCAAAATGCAACATGTTACAACCACAGAGAATCCCAGTATTTACAGGCATGTAAAAGAAAGTAAATGATCCCATTATACGCCCATTGTGGTATATTGGGAATATGGAGTTAGGCCCATATTTTCTTGGCCATTGGCACACTAGGAGTGATGAGGTCAGCATCACGCCGGCCGTCTTAACCTTCCCAGAGTTGCTTTGGTACTCAATTCATGAGGCCGAGTCAACCCCGGAGCCATTTGTGGTCTGAAAAATCCCACCTCAACTGGGGATTTACAGGCATGTAAGGCATTCATAACTGTGGAACAAGTGTTGAGTTTAGTCAGGAAAGTGCATGAACAGTATATAAAAACAACAAACATTGACATTAAAAAATTAAAAAAAGAAAAGAGAGACAAGCCATAAAACAGTCGTGCACAATTGGAAATTTCCATTTACTTTAAATGCAATAACAGATTAGATAGTATTATGATATAAGCAGATAGCAGCATATGAATAAAATTTAAAAATTGGAACCATTTTGATGCTGAACAGGATAGCTTTCTTCATTAATTACAAACAAAATTATGTAGGCTTACTTCTGGTGCTAACTCTGCATTTCAGACATTGTACTTTGTATCTTTCATGAGAGCATGCGTAGGATAAGGCTTTTTAAAAAATATTAACATAAGCACCAGTAGTTAATTAATGGAAGCCATGCCACGTTTTGTATCATTGAATACCCTTTACCAAAAAATGGCATAGGAAAATATTAAATTACATATCAAGGAGTGCAGGAGTTATAAATAGAGGTACAGTTTATCTGTTAGACAATAAAATCTGGATACATGGCGATGTCACAGAAAGTACTACATAATTAATTAAATCATTGTCTTCCTTCAGTTCGATTTGGAGCATTATCTGTGGAAAAGGGGCTGGTCTAGTTAGCATTCCAGCAAAGGCCATCAAAGAGATATTGACACCTCTACAAATTAATTGGTAAAGTCTGGGAGAGAACAGAAATACCAACAAAATGGATGGAAGGATACCTGGTCAAGTTGCTTAAGAAGGGAGATTTACAAGAGTGCCAGGAAAAATATTAAACTTCTTCTTCCTCTTCCTCGTTCGGCCTGAAAAGGACGGTGGTTGCATTGTGTCTGTTTACGCCTAAGCTGTGATATCTGCACCTTTCGGTCGACACATCCGACTTCAGCACAGCATTTTTTAGGGACCGGGTTTGCCTTCCCATTGCGATCCGCACTCGCTCAGCCAGACTGCACTGCTGCAGACTGTTTCCAGGACCACCACGTGGAAAAATATTAAACAGGATCATCCCTTGAGAGATTAAGAATCCACAGACAACTGAGAGACAAACAAGCATATTTTGGACTAAACTCTGACCAGATAGCCACATTGCGAGTAATAAAATACATGAAGACATGACATGCAGAGTTCTCTATAAAAGACAGCTTACCAACTCATTTGGGATAAGAACTGAAGTGTGTCAAGTAAACCTCTTGTCACCATTTCTCTTCTTATTGACTATATATTGGGTTATGAAAATAACAACTTCAGCCAACAGAAATGGAATCCAGGGGACTCTGATTAAACAGTACAGTATCTAGATTTTGTGATGATCTGGCTCTTTTTTTTTTATCCCATAACAATAATCACGTCAGACAAAATGACAATACTTGATAAGAAGTCACAGCAAGTGAGTCTAAAGATACACAGGGAAAAGATATGATAATGATAATAAATGCAGGAAATGATTACAAGGTAGCACTTGAGGAAACACCCCTTCAAGATGTAGAATTTTACATATATCTTGGCAGCAATATAGATAAGAGGACAACCTTCTGGTGTTGGCACAACACAGGAAGTAGTAGTTACCGGTTACAAGCTTCTCACCCAACTATACTTTCAACATTGGGAAAGATTCTAGGTTCTCACTGCCCGCTTCAAGTTAGGCAGCTCCCAGCCAATTAGGTGCTGTCCCACCACTGCCCAATTTCACCCATTGGGTGCATGGGATTAGGACCAAACCCGAGCTGTGGACACAACATATTGCACCAGGCAGCACTGGACATAAATCCAGCTACCTGGAATGAAGAAGCTGCCAGTCGTACCAAGTGGCGATGCTCTCTATGGCACTACCTTAGATCGGGGGGAAAATAAGATGTCGCAACAAGCAGAAGAGAAAAGAACATGCCAAAAGGAACACCAGGAAAAAAAGCAATTGAAGGCAATCACCTCACACTTGGCATGTGTTTGTTGAAGGCCTATGCTCCTTTGGGAGTGGAGGGTTATGAATGAACCTCACTGGCACATTCCCATAGTCAGTTATGACTGAAGGGTTCTACTATATAGACAAAGGTGGAAGGATAAAGAGTGATATCAAAATAAGAATACTAAAGGCAAGTGGCTTTCATTGCATTAATGAGATATAACACAAAAACCAGAATCTTCAACTCATATGTCAACTTACTTACTTACTTAGTCATTCCCCTTCTACCGTGAGGTGTAGAGGTTTGGAAGAGAGAGCGCCAGACTATCCTATCGGCTGTCTTCCTCCTGGCCTGGTTCCATTCTAGTCCTCGATCCTTCAAAGATTGTCTAATGTTGTCCTCCCAGCGGACTCTGGGTCGTCCTCGGGGTCTGGATCCTTGGCTCTTTGTTTCCCATGCTTCATATGTCAAGCCATTCCTATTGTATGGCTCAGAAACATGGAGAAGAGCAAAAAAAACCAGTTACAAGAAAGATAGACTTTCATAAATGAGTGTTTGTGTAAGATAGAAATATTGAAATGGTATGATAGATCAAAATTGTGGAAGTGATAAAAAGACCATACATGTGAAGCAAGAAGTGATAAAAAGACCAGACATGTGAAGCAAGAAGTGATAAAAAGACCAGACACATGAAGCAAGAAGTGATAAAAAGACCAGACATGTAAAGCAAGAAGTGATAAAAAGACCAGACACATGAAGCAAGAAGTGATAAAAAGACCAGACACGTGAAGCAAGAAGTGATAAAAAGACCAGACAAGTGAAGCAAGAAGTGATAAAAAGACCAGACAAGTGAAGAAGGGGATGGATAGAACAGACCGCGAGGAAGCCTGTTGATAGCATTACAAGACAGTCCTTACTCTGGAACCCCCAAAATACAAGAGGCAGTGATAGATGGAAATATACACGGAGAAGAGAACTGGAGATAGAAGAGATCAAATGATGTGGAGAGACTTCAAGCTGATGGCACAGGACAGGAAGACAGCATAAGTTTGTTGAAGGATTATGCTTCTTGGGAAGCTGAATAGCTATGATCATGATGGTAGTAATATATGAGAGAATAGGCTAGTATATCTGTAATCTTATTTAATATTAGTGTTTTCTTCAAACACTCTTGTACTTCATAATAGTCATAATTGATTGTAGTAATACAGTTGAGAATAGGCTATGTAATAAATCTTGAAAATGTATCATGTACTGGAATCACCTTTTTAAAAAATTAAAAAACCCAGGTTGTGAGGAATGTAAGCAGGAGTGTACTGGAGACTGTCATGTATGTGAACCTGTCAAACCTGATGCTAATAATGAGGTAAGGTGTTGTTTAGACAAAGTGTATCAGCCATAATCCTACACTTATCACCTGTAATGTGAGTACTGATGTAAAATGTTGTACATAAAGTTGCTCCGACAAATGCTATCTGCCAGCTACACTGCCTTTTCTGGGCATGCTTGCTTGCTATTTCTGTTTAGTTTGTGTGTTTATTTACACGTACAGTTCCGTTAACGTCTTTCACTTTTCAAAACCACCAAACCCTCACATGCACTCTGCAGTTCATGCAGAAACTACTTATGTGTCCTATGTTTGTGAGTCTTCTTCTCTTCTTTGATCCATAACCGCCAACCGTCAAAGCAGTCAGCGGCCATCACGCCTGGTGGCATCTTGTAGGACAGCAACAAATTGATTCCACTTTGCTCGGTCGGCGGCCATCCTTCGTACAGTGCCCCAACTGTGGTTCATTCTCTGCATCTCAGCTTCCACAGTTCTCCACCAAGTTGTTTTTGGTCGGCCTCTCTTTCGCTTTCTCTCGGGGGTCCATAGCATAGCTGTTCTTGTGATGGTATCAGGGTCCCTTCTGAGGACGTGGCCAACCCAACTCCAGCATCTGCCAGCTATGATGGTGTGCATGTCCTCCTGGTTACTCCGAATAAGTAGTTCTTGGTTGCTGATGGTGTTTGGCCAAAAGATTTGGAGAATTTTCCTTAGGCATATTGTGTGGAAGGAGAACAGTTTCGACATTTCCTTCTCTGTTACTCTCCAACATTCCGCACCATAGAGAAGCACAGAAAGTACACAGCTCTCATACAGTCTTAATTTGGTGTTAGTGCTGTACTGGGAAGACTTCCAAATGTTGTTGAGAACAGCAAAGGCTGTTCTCGCTTTATTCATTCTGTTCTTAATGTCCTTGCTTGTTCCGCCGTCAGGTGTTACTATGCATCCTAGGTAAGTAAATGTGTCTGTTCTAACTTCTGGTTCCTTGCTGTTATTGGCTCAGGATTGCCCACATTTAGTGTCATGACCTCTGTCTTCTTCAGATTGATGTTCAGGCAAACCTGCTGGCCATACTTATTCAGTCTATCGGTTTTGTCTTGAATGTGTTGATGTGAATGTGCGAGTAGTGCAATGTCATCTGCATATTCCAAATCTTCCAGCGTAGAAAACTTTGTCCATCTAATTCCTCTTGGACTGCCCTCCGTTGTCTGGCGCATCACCCAATCTATGACTGTCAAAAATAATGTTGTTGACAAGGGGCATCCCTGTCGGACTCCTGTTTTCACTTCGAAAGTTACATTACTCAATCCAACACAGCACGTAAAGTTAGAATAGAGGCTTTTTATGATAGAAACAATGCGGCTGGGAATTCCATAAGCCCTCAGAATTTTCCATAGGCTGTCCCTGTGTATGCTGTCGAAAGCCTTTTCAAAATCAACAAAGTTAATTTACAGCTGTCTCTGCCATTCTGAGCACTGCTCTATAATGTTCCTGAGGGTAAATATATGATCTGCACATCTTCTGTTCTTTCTGAAGCCCACTTGTTCTTTCCTCATTTTATGGTCAACTGCTTTTGAAATTCTCTGGATGATTATCCTGCATGTTTGTGAGTCTGTGTGTGTATAAATATATATGTGTGTACATCATGTGTTTGTGTGAGTATATATTTGCTTGTGCTTGTATATGGGCATAAGTGATGGTAGTAATGCGAGAGAGATTACAGAACAAAACGTCTTCTACTTGTTACATTTTTGTGTAGCATGTGTCACAAATGCCTGGATTGATCACAGTGTATTTCAGGCTGATGGTGACAACAGCTGTACTAAAACTGAGGCACAGTATACTGACTTCTTGGACATGTCAGAAAGTAAACAACACTTAGGCTCGTTTGGAGATGAGGAAGGTATGGCAATAACAATGTTATTGTTTTAAATTCAATTTTTGATTATGTACATGATTTAAATGTCTGTACTATTTAACAGTTAATACTAAGCAGCCATTGAGCCTTGCATGGTAAACTGAAAGCGGGGGGCAAGGGTTGACAAGACAGGCCCTTCCTAAATAGAAGGTAATGCCTGCGCGAATACATAGCCTCTGTCAACCAAGCCAACCATACCTGCTCGTGGTGCCCCTTGCTTTTGCATATGCGGCTATGGCGAATAACTGATGCCCCTGAGTCTATGGGGTAAAACAATTGACTATGGGTGGGGGGCCCTATAGAAACCCCTCAGAGGAGCGCGCACCACCACCCCCCATTATGTGCGGAAACATTGGGCCCACCGGCGTGTGGACATGTCCCAAATTCTCATCAAGGGCACGCCCAGGGAACTCACCTTGGTAAAACTAATGTCAGGGAAGTAAACCCTACAAAAAAATAATTGCATGAGGAGCATGATAGTCTTGGTTGACAATCCACCTAAGAGACGGAAAACTTCACACAAACCCGGGTAGGAAAGACTCGTCAGTCCAGAAAGACAGCTTTCCTAGGAGAGACAACTCTGATGGCAAACAACTGCTGCCTTGCAGGAAGGTCATGAAAAACCAGAGGCTAGGGAAGCAGTCCCGAACAAATGCATGCTGAAGACGGATGCACGGGGCTGCAAGGCGCACAACATAGTGCAGCACAAACTGCCTTGAGATGACAGATATAAATATGACTCAGCGAGATGGTGCTCGACCCAAGAAGACCCACCTTGACGGGATCCACCCAGAGCTACTGGTTCTCCACATCGTGCCTCCTTGCCTAGCAGAGAGCTTTCTGTTGCTGTAAATGGTCAGCGGAACTTATTGGAGCTGACATCACGTTAGATGACCACACCATAAGAGTACACAACCTAAATGCCACCCCCATACAGAGATCTTTTACTAGCCACAATGGAGATTAAGCACATCAACTGCCTGGTTGTTGGTGATTTCAATATCCATTCAGAAAGGTGGGGTTACACGGAGGCTGATACCCGTGGCATTGAGGTAGAGGACTGGAAGATTGACACAAATCTGCAACTAATCAACAGAGCAGATGACACACCCAGCTTCTAATCAAGACGATGGCAATCAACCTCAACACCCAACCTTGCCTTCTCAACAGGCGACATCAAACGCATGTGCTCAACCAATTGGCAGGCAGTGATCACAAACTGATAAAGCTAACGATTAATATGGAACATACACTCCACTTCCATAAGCCATTAGCCCGCTGGAACTACAAAAGTGCCAACTGGAACAAGTTCTCAGCACTGACAAATGAATATTGGAGAAATAGCTGAAGGATTTAACAAAGCAATAGTGAAAGCGGCCCTAGAATCAATACCACGAGTTGCAAGAAAAGATTATAAGCCGTACTGGACATAAGAACTCAAAGAACTAGAAGAACAGATAAAAGAAGCCAGAAATATAGCAGAAAAGGACAAAACAGTTGAGGCAAACATCGCCGACAAAGCTATCTCTGCAAAGTACAGGAAAACATAAAAGTGTTCAACCAAAAATAGCTGGATGAAAACAGCAGAAAGCCTTAACCTCGACAAAGATGGCAGAAAGTTATGGAAGCTCACCAAAGCCTTAAATAATGAGTAATGCAAAAATATGGAAATAGCTCTACAGCAAAATGAGAAAATACTCACAAAGAAATAAGCAGCAAATGTCTTTGCCCAAAAATTCTCACAGGAGAGCCAGATAAATGTTTCACTTGACAGAAAACAGGAAATTATCAAAGAGCAAGAACTTTACCAAAATACAACAACTGTTCCAGAAGAGCACATGACAGCAAACCTCACCATGAGAGCTGAGGCAGCCATTGTATCTGAGAGCTGAGGCAGCCATTGTATCCCTTAAAGAAAGAAAGTCACCTGGAAAAGATAGATAACATGACATGCTTAAAGGGCTAGGGCTTATTGCCAAGAAAACCCTCCTCAAGATTACGAACTATAGCTGGAAGCGTGGAATTGTGCCACAGGCCTGGAAAGAAGCAGTACTAGTTCCAATTCTCAAAAAGAATAAAGACCGAATGGACCCCAACAATTATAGGCCCATCAGCCTTCTAAGGTGCACGGGAAAGCTTATGAAGAAAATGATCAATACTAGATTAAGTTGGCACCTTGAAGGGAAACAAATTCTACTACACCAACAAGCAGGCTTCAGGCAACACAGGTCTACAGGCTTCAGGCAACACAGGTCTACAGGCTTCAGGCAACACAGGTCTACAGAGGACCAAGTCACCTATATTGCACAGGAAATCAAAGATGCTTTCCAAGAAGGGAAGCACACATTAGCAGTTTGGGTAGACATGTAGAAAGCATTTGACAAAGTTTGGAAAGATAGACTTAAGAGTTAAAATGCTCAAATATGGAGTCTGTGGAAGAATGTACAACTGGATTAGTCACTATCTAACAGTCAGAACAACAAGAGTGCAGGTGCATGGACAGTTTAGTAAAATGACTATAATAGAGCAAGGAGTCCCACAAGATGGGGTCCTTTCCCCTACACTCTTCCTTATATATATAAATGACATCACAGAAAACATCCACAAGAATGTCCACAACTCCCTCTATGCTGATGACTTGGCCATGTGGACTTCAGAAGAATACATCACCACAGCAAGAGTGCGCATACAGGATTCACTGCTAGCCCTTGAAAGTTGGTCCAGAAAGTGGTTGCTCAAAATCAGTAAACAAAAAACAACACATACTATTTTTACCTTGTCAAACAAACCACAGCAAGCAAAACTATAACTTAATGGGCAGGCAGTACGAGAAGATGAAACACCAATATACTTAGGAATCACACTAGACTGGCGAATGACATGGAAATCACACATAACAAAAACACGGCTAAGGGCAAAACTTCGCATGGCCATCATGAAAAAGTTAGCTGGTACCACATGGGGTGCTGATGAGAATATCCTCAAAAAGCTGTACACAGAGTCAGGCCTGTTATGGAATATGGCATCACAGCCTGGTTGACGGCAGCAGAATCAAATTTTGATAGAGTAAACAGACTCCAAAACCAAGCAGCACGCATTATAACAAGGGCCCTAAAGTCCACAAAAATCAACCATATGGAAAACATTACAGGGCTACAGTCAGTGGAGGACAGACGTGAAAGCACGAGTCTTACAACAAGCAGAACAATTTTAGAGGCTTGAGGGATACCCCATGTTCCAGAGAATGAATAGGCTAGGAAGAGGCAGGCTCAAGCGAACTAACTTTGTGGCCCAAGCAAAAGAAAAAATTAGCAAAAATACCATGCTAGCAAGCTCAGTTGTAAAGAAAATACCAAGCACAACTATGCCACTGTGGAAAATAAGATGCTTTCCTGAGCTAAAATCTGATATTCCAGGCATTGAAAGTAAGGGAACACAGACAGAAACACAAAGAAAGTGTATAGCAACCAAGTATATTGACCAAAAATTTCCAGCAAAGCTTTGGACACATGCATGTACTGATGGTTCAGCAAAAAACGCAGTTGAAAATGGGGATGCTGGCATCCTGATCAAATTAAAGAATAGAATCCAATCTGTGGCAATCGCCTCTGGCAAATACTGCAATAACTTCAATGCTGAAGCAGAAGCCCTGAAACAGGCAGTAGAAACTCTTATTGAATGCAAAGCACATGCAGAAAAACAATTAGTAATCTTTACAGATGCCCTGTCAGTAATATCAGCTCGGAAGAGCCCCCATGCTAAAGGATTGAAAGATCTGATAAACTCACTTGAAAGACTGGTCAAATGCTTCATCATCATCATCATCAGTTGCCATTCCACAAGTAATCTGTAATGGATTACAATGTCTCCTTGGTGGTACACTCTGATAGACTCTTTCCCGTCCATCCTTGATGTTATCCCACAGCGCTGCTTCCCCTTGCACGTTTTAAGTTAGCAAGGTGTTATGCCTTTTTATGTGGCCAAAGTATTTTAGCTGCCGAAGGATTAGAAAGATCTTATTTGTTTTCATCTCTTTCCAATGAGAACGCCTGTTAAATCGTCCATGTTTCTTCAATATATATAACACTTATATATATAATGCTTCAACAAGTACACAATCCAGTGGATACCAGCCCATTGCAACATACCAGGAAATGAGGAGGCAGACAAACTTGCTAAGGAAGGAGGAGCCTTACAACAAAATGATATAGAGACAACTTACAAAATGGCAAAAACTACTATAAAGGCTACATTCAAGTCCAAATGGGAAAGAGAGCACCCAGGTCATTTAAAATATGATGCATATCATCAGCTATCTAGGAGAGAACAGGTCACCATTTTTCGGCTACTCACTGGACACAACAGATTGAGATACCATCTATACCACAAATATAAAATTGGTGCAACAGATCTCTGCACCTTCGGTACTACCCCGATGACAGCCGAACACCTGCTGCAGTCCTGCCCAACCTACAACAATGAACGGACTAGCATATGGCAACAACCCATTTCTGTCAACGAAAAACTGTTTGGAGATGTCAGGAACCTTGAGCTGACTACTGCCTTTATTAGAGTCATTAATGTAGAAGTCTGAAGGCTAACGAGGAAGAAGAAGAAGAAACTGAAAGCATTATTATATTTTAAATAACTTATGTGATATATTAGTTGTTCATAATACCTGGACATTATGGTTGTGTTATAGCATTTTAATTACATGATTTTAACTAAAGTTATAGGCAAGACATGTCATTATTTATCTACACTCATTATTTCAATATTTCAGACAAGTATTCCTGTCACCTGTGCAACGTTCTGTTCTTCCAACCTGATGTCCTGGATGAGCATATGAAAACAGTTCACAGAAATGGAGGCTGGAAGTGTGATAATAAACATGATAATCTTCAAGTTGTGTTATCACAGGGCAATAGTAATAAAGTGAATAATAAAGTAAATAAGGTAAGAGATGCTGATGTTGCTGTTATGGCAAGAGGAGATAACATCAAACTGAGACTGCCTGACAATGAACCATCAGAGAATTACATCTACAGTCAGGAAAGGACAGCTAACATTTTTGACAATCAAAATGGTAATGCATCACCTTTAAAAACTGAAATCTATAACATAAATGGCAGTAAAATATTTTCTGTCAGTGAGATAAATGTTCAGCTTAGTGTGAGTGATAGAGTTGTTGCCACTTACAGTGATTTCAGCTTTTGTTCTTACAGTAAAACGGAGCAAGATAAGTCCTACAGTTGTGATATGTGTGGTTTATCATTTACTGGGAAAGTTAATCTACAGCAACATAAAAGAATACATACAGGAGAAAAGCCTTTGAAATGTGATGTTTGTGATTTAGTATTTACTCACAAATGGTACCTACATGAACATAAAAAAACACACAACAGAGAGAAACCTTCCAAACATGATATTTGTAGTGTGGAAATGACTCACAAAGGGAGCCTGAAAAAACTTGAAAGAGTACATACAGGAGAAAAACCTTTTACATGTGATTTTTGTGGCATTGCATTTAGTCAGAGAGTTAAACTTCAAGGACATAAACGAATGCATACAGGAGAGAAGCCGTACAAGTGTGATATTTGTGGTGCAGCATTTACTCAGAGAGGTCATCTACATGGGCATAAAAAAATACATATTAAAGAGAAGCTATTCAAGTGCGATGTTTGTGGTGCAGCATTTAATCGGAGAGCTGACCTACAGGTACATAAAAGAAAACATACCGGAGAGAAGCCTTACAAGTGTGATATTTGTAGTGCAGTATTTATGCAGACAGGTCACCTACAAAGACATAAAAGAATACATGCAGGAGAGAAGCCTTACAATTGTGATGTTTGTGATGCTACATTTACTCAAAGAAGTAACCTAGATGTTCATAAAAGAGTACATACAGGAGAGAAACCTTACAAGTGTGGTGACTGTGGTGCAGTATTTACTCAACGTCATCATCTAAAATTGCATACAAGAACACATACAGGAGAGAAGCCTGTTAAGTGTGATGTTTGTGATGTAGTATTTACAGAGACGTATCAGCTACAAAAGCATAAAAAACTTCATAAAGGAGAGAAGCCTTTCAAATGTGATTTTTGTGGTGCAACATTTATTCGAAGAGGTCACCTACAAAGACATCAGAGAATACATACAGGAGAGAAACCTTTCAAATGTGATGTTTGTGGCGCAGCATTTACTCAAAGAGGTAACCTAGTTGTACATAAAAGAATACATTCAGGAGAGAAGCCTTACAAATGTGATGGTTGTGGTGCAGCATTTACACAGAGAGGGTACCTGCAAGTACATAAAAGAATACACACAGGAGAGAAACCTTACAAATGTGATGTTTGTCCTATAGCATTTTCTGACGGCAGTAGCCTGCTAAAGCATAAGAAAATACATACAGGAGAGAAGCCTTTTAAGTGTGATGATTGTGGTGCTGCATTTGATCGACGATATAACCTACAAAAACATACAAGAATACATGTTGTTATTGTTTAACTAGGGCTTCTGAGCTTCTTACTCTCATGCAGCCGATTCCAAGTTGAAGACTCCTTGGTATTATCTACATTGTAGACCTAGGCTTTTCATCTGGCTTTTCTACCATTTCGAAATGTGCAGAGTTGAAGTCACAAGTTCCAGTTTCTCCAGCTTGGCCTGCATTTAAAGAATCATAACATCTGGTCTCAAGGAGGAAGTGCATGGCACACTGTGCATTCCCTGCCATCCAAGTATGCAGTGCTAAAATACTGTGCTCTGTTTCTGGGCTCTCCCAAGGAATTGTCACGTCATACACAAAGCCACTTCTCAGCTTTCCCTTCCTATCATACCTCCATAGTGAGAAACTCCTGTATGCAGTCAATCAGGTAAAAGCCAAAGTTATGTCTGGGGCTCAAGTGACTTCTCCAGGCATAGTAGGCAATGCTAGGTTCTCAACATGTTTCACCACAGGGGGAATCCCATGGAAGTGTGTGGATGATTTCAAAAGTCATTGAGGGTGTAATTAGCATAAATTTATACCAGACGATGGACATGAATAAGCCAATAGAGCTGAAAAGGGTTGGTTACATTGTTTCAGTGTGAGCGTAATTAAAACCAACATCTAACAAGCATGAACTGTCAAACTCGTGAGCAGAAAAAAAAATGTGTTCAACGCTGTAAGAATTAAGGAAAAACGGACACTTGTAGAGTTCTAGAGACAGTTTATGGTTGTAAATTGTTTTCTCAACGTTAGTGTAATCTGTTTGATATTCAAATTTTCAAGAAAAACTGTTAATAATGTTTATAAAAGCTTTCCAGTGCAAGACTATCATAAAGATAAAGTAATTTTTTATTTTTGAAATTTTTTTAAACCGAAAAGCATTTAAATGTAACATTAAAATATACAATATTAAAGTATGTCCATTTTACTGTATAAATAAATGTGTTTTTGTGTTATTTGAACTAATATTAGTGTATAAATAATTTTTTAAATATAAGAAATATTTAAGGAAAAGAGTTATGTCCCTTTGCTTAGTTGTTGGGGGGTTGAAATATTAGCAGGGCTGTGGACTGTAAAGGGTTAATATGGGGAAAAACCAGCATGTTTTAGGGCATTTTTTTATTTTGTAAATGTTTGTTTTATTCTCTGCCTCATCGAAGCAATGAGATGTAATAACTATCCATGCAGATTGACTGCCATTAAAACAAACATGTTTGTGAAACTTAGTGGGAGAGTTTCTATCCCTGCTGCTGTTCTTGTCTGTGATAAAATGTGAATGGTCCCTTAGTGAACTCTGTAGACAGACGAATGACTCAGTCATTGCTTGGGAACTAGGTCACTACAGGGTTCGTAACGACCTTGAAAAACCTGGAAAACGGAAAAAAAAATTCCAGGCCTTGAAAAGCCTGGAAAAATGGCTAAAAGCCTTGAATTTCCCGCATCGGACCTGGAAAAAAATCGAAAGTTGTCCATTTTTCGATTATTGGTGGTATTTTTCATTAAACTTCAGTTACCGTAGAATTTTTACTTCCCTTTGCGCACTAAATTCATTTCCAGACGTTTTCGGCGGGTTGTGTTTTCGGCGATTGCGTTTTCGGCGATTTGCGTTAATGATGTGAACGCATATTTATTTTTAGCGCTCGCCTCTGTTGTGTTACTCGAAAGGTACTGGGAAAAAATTGATTTATAACCTCAGACCTAAGGGTCTTTTATATTTGGACATGCGCCCTAATATAACCGACTAGGTTGAATGGGACGCACCTCGCCAAAACGAGACAAAACTTTAAAAAAAAAAAAAAATACCAAGAACTTGTCTCTACGCATTCAAGTTGTGTTAAATCGTTCATTTCAACTGAGGTAAGTAGGCTAAGAAATTCATTTATAAAACATTTACATTTATAGATAGACCTACTGTACTTGCGTCTGTAATTTACAATGTAGGCCTATTTACAGTTTTATTTTTAACCATGGCCAAAATTAGTGTTTGAATGAAATTTCTTCGTTTACAACTGCTTACGGGAAAATTTTGACACAGTTTAAGATGGTCAGGAATAGAAATTGATGGCGATTCCATATCCTATAGCCTACCCTGTTATCAGACCATGTCCCACTGTTCATTTCACCACATTTTTTTGGAAATAAATATATTTTGAATGCTTTTTTATTATATTTACGATGAAGAGACATATCCCGTTCTCCTCTGCAGGGTTATAATTAGGGTTTGCCTAGGCCTAGGCTACATGTTTTCAATTCCAGATAACATGAATAACTGCCGATACATGAAAGTGTCATCACATCTGTCAAATCGCTGTAATTAAGGTAAATGAAAATTACCAATTTTGTGCATAGGCCTATGTTATTTAAAAAATAATTTAAATTTTTTTTTTTAATCGAAAAACAGAAACGATAAAACAAACCCCAACAAAAAAAATCAAACAAAAATAGTAAAGATTGGGAGGGTGTGTGTGTGTAAAGGCCTGATGTTTCCAGTTAGATATTTAATAGAGTTTCACTTATCATAAGTGTTATAAGGATATCATCATACCTTCACCCTCCCAATTACTATATATTAACTTTTGTTCTAGTTAAATATTGTTTGACTATATTATTCATGCATTTAGAACTTTGACTTGGTAAATATACATAGCTTAGGTCTACTCATAAGTTATTTTTTTTTTTTTTAACAGAAAAGAACTCAACCCCAAGGAGCAGTTTTTCCCTAAGAAACATCAAAACCATCTAACACTACTCCCTCGGACATATCAAAAACGTCTAACACTACTAGGAGACCTACAGATGTGACATCATTTGTGACCAAGGAAGAAACTCTCAGCTGAGATTATTTGGACTCTTTTTTCAGTGAAAAGTCACCATAGTTTTAATTCAAATTTCATACGCAACAAGGGACATATTCTCTTCTGTGGTAGTTTTTATTCAGCCTTCAGCTTTATTTCAAGACCTGAAATTCGGATTGGTGCATTTGGAACAGTAGCTGAAAATAGGAAGCATTTTCCTGTAGCACTGAAGAAAAAACAACTCAAATTGAAAAAGACAAATCATCCTGTGTTTTGTGCGACAGAAGATAAGGCATGCCGACAGTCACCTGGCATGATACGAAAAGATTTAATCTTATATCTACTGTTCACTTCAATGATAATATAAACAAGACATTTAGAAAGACAAATTCTTTAGGGCAGAACAATTCAGAAGCCAGTGCTTGCAGAAAAATACAGCAAAAGTATGGGAGGTGTCGACCACTTCAGCCAACTAGGTGCAAGCTACCCCTACCCACACAGATCTTATTTTTATATCATTTCTTAGTTGAAACTGCCCTGGTCAATGGGCACATAACCTACAACGCTGCCATTTCTACAAAAAAAGATCAAAGCAAAGATCAGGATGTCAGTAGGACTCTTATTGAACCTGCTATTCTTCGACGCAATGTGACACCTTCAAAACCACAGGTCACAACAACATGACTTACTGAGCACCACTTCATTGATAAATATGAAAGGGCAAGGTACAAACCAGACTGTAAAGTGTGTAAGGCTGCAGGGAACAGAAGCCAGACTTGCATGTACTGCCCATATTGCAATGTACCTCTATACCTGATACCCTGCTTCAAGTTATACCACACAGTTAAGGATTATCAACGATCCAGACAAAGACTATGGCAGAGGCCTACAGCTACAACTTCAACCCCAGTTAATGAAAAAAGCAGCTCAGACTCCAACTAGAGGTACTTAACTACTCAAACATTTACAAACGCTCATTGTCAGATGCCACAGACGCAGAATACATTCAGAAAAGACAAACACGAAAAATACAGTTTTTTTTGCATTTTATTCACAATTTTATTAGCCTTTTATGTTGATATATGTGGTTAATCGTTAAATCAGTACGTCAATCAAGCTTATTTTATTCATTACCATCCATGTCACTAACATTTTATTGTGCTGACGTTGAACAAATTCACTAAAAACTGGAAAAAGATGTCAGTTTTTCAATCTTTTATGAATTTAAAAAAAAAAAAAAAAAAACTTCTTTTTAAAGAAATCTGCAAACACCTTTGGTAATGGGATACGGTGATGCTCCGGATTGCTGGTCAGCAAAGTGATAATTATATCTGAGAAAATTAGATGAGGAAAATATTAGAGTTTCCCATCCTTGAAAATCACGTGCTGGACCTGGAAAAAGCCTGGAAAATGCTTGAAGAAATTTGCTATGAACCCTGTCACTAGCTCAACAAATGGAACTGAGGTGTTACTTCGATTGGTATGATGTCAACTCCGCCTAGGCCGGTCCCAAACCCAGCTGAAAAAGGAGGATGGCGGCCTGCATGGAGGCCGTAAGGAGGCAGCCCCTCCACTATGCAAAGGCACAACAGGCCAGTCACCTGTTTGCTTTAAACTTTTGATTATGAGAACTACAAGAGAGAAAACTGGACTGATTCTAAAGGCAACGGACTACGACTTATGGAACTTGGAACAAGTATAAATGTGAAAGAAAAGGAGCTGGTGGAAGAGATGAGCAAAGCAAAACTAGAAATCCTGGCTATAACGGAAACAAAGAAATAAGGACAAGGAGTCATGGATCTCGATGGCAACACGCTGCTCTACAGTTGTGTACCCACATCTGAAAGAGCTAAAGGGGGTGTGGGTTGCATTGTGGCCAAAAACCAAAAAGATAGTATCAAGGGATGGAACTTTGTCTTGGAGCGCATTATGGTTGTAAAACTAAAAGAAGGAGAAACCATAGTCAACCTGGTCATAGTGTATGGGCCAAATGAGGATGAGAGAGCAGAGGTCAAGGAGGAATTCTTCGAGCTGCTTCAAAGGACAGTGGATGACTGCCTAGATGAAATTATCGTGCTAGGAGATTTCAATGCCAAAGTTGGAAATGACCATGCTAGATGGGGTGGAGTTATCGGAAGATATGGAGAAGATACTCTTAATGACAATGGAAAGTGACTCCTTAGAGTCTGCAGTGAGCAGAATCTGATCATTACAAAAACAAAGTTCCCCCATAAGCGCATACATGCATACACTAGATGTGAACCAACAAAGAATGAGACGTCAGTGATCGACTATGCCATTGTTAGGAGGAGCTCATTCAAATATGTCCGGTATGCTAGAGTCTGGAGGGGACCAGATATTGGAAGTGATCATTACCTGCTTACAATCAAAAGAACAACTGAAAGAGTTGCTCAGCCTAGGAACTGCCCAACATCACGCAAGAAACCAAGTAAACGAACGGAAGAAATCAGCATTAAGACCTACAAGCTGAGAGAGCCAGAAATTAAGACCAGATATCAGAGGCTTATTGCTACAGCGGTGAGAAACACAGAAGAACAACCTGATGACTTGGAAACCCTTTGAAAATAAAGTTTGTTCGTTCGTTCATTCAGGCTTAAATTCAAGGACATTATAAAGACAGCTGCTGCAGAAACATGTGGTGAAGTCCGACTTGAGAACAAGAGAAAGAGGACACCTTGGTGGACAGTGGAAATCAAAGAGAAAATAAGAGAGAAGAAAATGGCATGGAAACAATACTTAGGAGCTAAAAACACAACAGGACAAATGGAGAAATATAGAGAATATGTGACACTCAGAACAGAAGCAAAGAACAAGTTGCTAGCAGCAAAACAAAAGTCCTGGGAAGAATTTGGAGAAAAGCTAGAAAAAAATGCGCAAGAAAACCAGAAATTGTTCTATAAGACCCTAAAAAACATGAGAAAGGAAAAACAATGCCCTATCAAATTTATAAAAGACAAGCAAGGCAAATTGCTTACTGCCCCGAAGGAAGTAATGGGAAGATGGAAAGAATATTTCTCAGAACTCCTGGATGGTGAGCATGGATAAGCATCAGAAATGATAACCACTAGTACAGAAGAAAAAAACCAATGATGGTGAAGATGACATAAAGATGGAAGAACTGAAGGCAGCACTGGAGAAAACCAAGATGGGCAAAGCAGCAGGGCATGATGGTATAACACCAGAAATGGTTAAGTACATGGGAGCATCAGGCGACCTATAACTCTTAAGCGTCCTACAGGCAGCGTGGTGCAACAAGACCATACCAAAGGATTGGGAGATTGCCATCATAACTTCAATTTTCAAAAAGGGTGACAATCGACAATGTTGAAACCACAGAGGCACATCCCTTCTCAGTGTCCCTGGTAAAATCTACTCTAGAATCCTAGAGCAGAGTCTCCAACGCCTAGCTGAGCCACAATTGGATGAGGTCCAGTGCGGATTCCGAGCAAACCGAAGTACTCAAGACCTAATCTTCACACTCAGACAGCTGAGTGAAAAGGCCCTTGAGTATAAGAGTGAGATCCATCTTTGTTTCATAGGTCTGGAAAAGGTGTTTGACAGGGTCCCCAGGAGCAAACTTTGGGACTGTTTGGCAAGGAAGAACATTCCAGCACCTCTGATTCATGCTATACAGAGCTTCTACAAGTCTTGCAGAAATTATGTGAGGACAGCAAACCATAAGTCAGAAGAGTTCAGGACCACCACTGGTGTCAGACAAAGGGATATCCTGTCACCTTATCGTTTCATACTCCTCATGGACATTGTCATCAAGGCATAAAGGAGAGAACAAGAAGAACTGGAAGATGAGACAGGTCTGTATTTCAGAGCTGGCATTTGCTGATGATGTTGCCCTGATTGCTGAATCAGAGGCACACTCCAATCCAACCTGCAAGTATGGAAGGAAGAGCTGGAGAAGAGAGGGATGGTCATAAGCAGCTCTAAAACAAAATCCATGGTGATATCACGAGAAGAAAGAAGACATCAGATTAAGCTGGGAGAACAGGTCCTGGAGCAGGTCAACCACTTTAAATACCTCGGAGCTATTATAGACCGAAAGGGTGGCATCAAAGAAGAGTTGGCCACTCGAAAAGCAGCAGCTGAGAGACTTTTTCAGCAAGAGAGAGGTTGGTAAAAAAACAAAGATGGCTGTATATCACTCCACCTTTGTCCCAGTCTTGACATATGGATGCGAGTCATGGGCAATGACTACAACCCACAAAAGCCAGATCCAAACCTCAGAAATGAGGTATCTGAGGAAGGTGGTTGAAGTAACAAGAAGAGACATGGTCCGCAACCAGACGATATGTCAAGGCCTAAAATGCCACCCCTGCAGACCCAAGAAGAACAGTCCCAACTAAGATGGTTTGGCCATGTCTGCAGGCTGGGAGAAGATCGGCTACCATGACAAGCATGGGAAACAAAAAACCAGGGATCCAGACCCCCAGGATGACCCAGAGTCCGCTGGGAGGACAACATTAGACAATCTTTGAAGGACCGAGGGCTAGAATGGAACCAGGCCAGGAGGAAGACAGCCGATAGGATAGTCTGGCGCTCTCTCTTCCAAACCTCTACACCTCATGGTAGAAGGGGAACGACTAAATAAGTAAGGTATGATGTCTTGTTATTTTTATAAATGACCTTCAGCCCTTCTTGAAGGCTTCAAAAGATATGCAGAAAACCTACTCAATGGGTCAGTAGAAAAAAAAATGATGCAAGCTAAACTAAATTGAGCCCTTACCATTGTAGTTGTATACTACATGCTCTGAAACTAAAAATAAACATTAAAAAAAAAACAGTATACAGTTTCCACAAGGTGTATCACCCAAAATGTGATGTACTGCTGCCTGAAGAAGAAATCCTGCAGACTTACACTGGAACTTGACAGGAAGCTACTACACAAAGCCTTTATGCACAAAATGAAAGACAAGGCCAACAGACGCCTGAACCTAGTTAAACATCTTGCAAGCACCAGCTGGGGAGCAGGAAAAGGAAATCTAAGACAGCTGTACTTGGATTATGTCTGATCAGTCATGGATAATAACTTTCCACTGCAGTCAACAGTGAGCAAAACCAACCAAGCAGTAATGGACAAAGTCCAAAACCAAACTCTAAGGTTCATACATGGGATCATGAGAACCATGCCAACAGCTGTCTGTGAAATTGATAGAACCTATAGACCTGTGACATAAGCATGCTGTTCTGGTAGCAACGCAGGGCTATAGAAGAATGAGAAAAGAACACTCAAACAGGCAGCTGGTTGAAAACTGGAAACCCATTAGCAGATCAAAACAGAAGTCACCACTACAAGTAGCTCAAACTACAACAGAACAAGTCACCACTACAAGTAGCTCAAACTATAACAGAACAAGTCACCACTACAAGTAGCTCAAACTATAACAGAACAATATCACCACAAGTAGCTCAAACTATAACAGAACAATATCACCTCTACAAGTAGCTCAAACTATAACAGAACAATATCACCTCTACAAGTAGCTCAAACTATAACAGAACAAGTCACCACTACAAGTAGCTCAAACTATAACAGAACAAGTCACCACTACAAGTAAATCAAACTATAACAGAACAAGTCACCACTACAAGTAGCTAAAACTATAACAGAACAATATCACCTCTACAAGTAGCTCAAACTATAACAGAACAAGTCACCACTACAAGTAGCTCAAACTATAACAGAACAAGTCACCACTACAAGTAGCTCAAACTATAACAGAACAAGTCACCACTACAAGTAGCTCAAACTATAACAGAACAAGTCACCACTACAAGTAGCTCAAACTATAACAGTACAAGTCACCACTACAAGTAGCTCAAACTATAACAGAACAATATCACCTCCCACTGACATAAGAAATAATTGAAAAAATACCTAGTTCTTTATCCCAGAAAAGAGTTTAAATTACTTGTAATAAAGACCACACACGTATAGCATACTAACAAGAGACACCAACCCAAAAGTGCTTAATTAAGACAGCTACTTTAGAGACTACTAGCAGATAGACCTGGTGTTGCCGTAGTCAAAAACGAAACTGAACTTAATATCTCACCTGGTTTGCAGTACTTCTGAGCCACCATTATTATCTGAGCAACCAGGATCAACCTTCCACGGTTAATTATCGGATTAACCCTGTGACAACTATACACCTCAACTGCAGCATATCTACTCCAATCATGTCCTCCATTGTACCTATCATCTCCGGCATATCTGCTCCAACCATGTCCTCTACTATACCTCTCGGCTCCAGCAGATTCATGGTAACTATTCCACTCACCTCTAGCAGACCTACTCCAATCGTGTCCTCCACTATACCTCTCATACCCAGCACACTTACTCCAGTTATGCCTCCACTTTACCCCTCACTCCAACCCCATCTACTCCAATCATGTCCTCCCTTATACCTCTCACTACTAGCACATCCACTCCAATTGTTTCCTCCACTGTACCTCTGACCTACAGTATATCTACTCCAATTATGTCATCCACTTACCTCTCAATTCCAGCACATCTGCTGCAGTCATTTCTTCCACTATACCTCTCACTAACAGCACATCTAATGCAGTCATTTCCTGCACTGCACCTCTCACTGGCAACAACTTTGATTCATTTTCATCTGTGTACCTGGCTAGAGCATCAGTGTTATAGGGATCTCCCATAAATAGCTCTGTTATAAGTATTTAAAATGGCTGAGACATACAGGTGCAGTTCACTCAAAATGACTACATCAACTATGAATTTGTATATTTACAGATAACAAATTTAATAATCAATTATCGTTAACAAATGTAAAATAAAGAAGGGTGGGGTGAATTTAGATATAGTCTTTAAAATTTCCTCACAAGTGATGGTCTGATTTGAAGAAAAAAATCATTATTAGAGAGTTCACTTGACAGCTCTGAATGGGTACTTAGCTGCCAGTAAAATGTTGGTTGGTTTCTGCTCCAGCTGATACTTGTTCTTTGCAGGTTATGGACTGGTTCACTGGTCAAGTCTGGTGGCCACAACACGTTCCTCATAGTATCGTGGAATAATTGCAAAGATGGTCCAGCGTCTTTTAAGACCCATCTGCTGTAGGTGTCTAGCTTTGACTGCAGGCCACTTATACCACTCACTTGTTCCACAGATAGCACAACCAATTGGTAGTATCATGAAGTAAGAGAGAAACAAATACCCTCCTGAGTGTTTGGTTTCCTGACACAAAATCAGGTGTCCCTTCCCCCCCTTTTCATTCCACCATCCCATCTGCTACATAACTTTACCCTCTCTGAGAATTAATGTTAAACCCATTGAGCGGAAAACATCAATTGCATTTATATTGAACATGTTTACATTTACTGGTTGAAAAGGTTGATATAATATCACCGTCCACTCCGTGCTCCATATGGAACTTGGGATTACCTCTTCTTTTGATTCTCTATGAGAAACCCGCATAAATCAGTCACCAGCTCTTGCATTGGTGGTTCATGAAACTATCATTCTATGTGCTGAGATTGACAGCCTCGTGTGATTTGGACATCCACTAGCAGTTTTCACATGTTAATAAATGTAAAATATAGAATTATAAAATGTACAACTTACCCCAAAATATCTTTTAAGAATACAGACTTCTGCCTCAGAGAAATAGTTTCGGCAACATGATTAAGATGCCTCTTACACAAGCTCTGGGGTGTTACTTTACAAAAGAATTCTACTATGACTTAGTGTTCAGGGCCGTAGGATTCCGGGCGTGCTGTATTAATTAAGGTAGAGTTTTCTTGGGAGGTAAGTCCACAAGATGCTCAAACATATCCGGTTGTTGCGTACATATTATGTCCTTAACAGGCAGTAACAGATAAATGTAGTCCCAGGTCCTACATCTGTTAGAGATATGTACACACCAACTCAGTTGTGAGTATTATAGTTTATTGCGCACGAGAATGCACATTTTTTATATTGGTAAATTAGCGCGTTTTGTTGTCAGAGAAGGGGATGACGTATCTCGCTAATGGAAGAAGGCAGAGTTCCTTTCCAGACTGAGAGTCTGATGCTTTTTGAGTCCTTGAGTCGGACTTATTATACTCGCTTGATGACTGGCTCACTGCAATTCAAGTCATAGCCCTTTAGGTCATTCAAGCCAGGTAATAGATTTATTAATCGATAAATTTTGTATGAATTATCTCGTCTTCCTACTAGTGACCTCCAGCTGGTACTCATACGATATTGGTATCAGAAAGGATCGTAGTCGCAACGTCAATACATAGGAAGCTTTGAAGGTGTTCAAAGGATGAACATTTGTTTATAGATTGAATGGACTCTGCGCTATTGCCTATCTAAAGTAGCCGGATTGAAAGTGTCGGCGTATTACAGAGGTGACTCAAATATTATATAATTATTAGTCTATACGTCAAGGTTGTCGTCAATAGACATATGTTGAAATATTCTATGATGCTTAATCGTGAGGCCAGTAAAGTCAGGAACTTACTCATTCGAGAGACCTCAGAGGTGAGAAAACATAACGAGGATCTCGCTGTCATTGTCAAGGGACAAGTGAAAGTCACCTTATGATCTAACTGCCTCATCAGCTATATGTACTTTGTTAATTCAATATGCTCAGTCATAAAATGATTATGGAATTTAAGTAAGGATCTATCCCAAATGTATATGTCAAGAATGAACATTATGCCAGATTTTACCGTCCTGTTTCATGTTGATCGTCATTCATCAGAAGTAACTGTTTCATCTTGTCAACTGTACTACGTTAATAAATGGCATGAACTTTTTCCGACAACGAGTTGAGTACTATCGTATTGGCCAATTTGACTGCCTCTCGTTGGAGTTCTGATTTGAACTTTATCTCTATTTTAACATTGAACATTCGCGTGAAGATGTGCTAGTATCCTTCCATAACCACCACTACAAGTAAAAGGATACTACACCGGTCCTTTAAAGTGGAATCCTGATCATATTCCTTACTCTGGCTGTCTTCTTGACGAGTTGAATTTCACAGTGCGGTAAACTCACAAAGTGCTAAATTATAAGGCAACATCCAGACTGCTACTATATGACAAGGCTCCAGTCAGAAATGTTGTATTTTTACATCTCAAATGCCAAAACAGTCACTTGCAAGATGTGTATATTTCTCTTTCTGTCATGAAAAATGTGTGCATAACAAAATGCAAAAATAAATGTGTAGTTTACAGTCACCATATATAGTATGCCAGCTTCCATCTATTATTGATCATGTTTACACTCACGACTTCGTAATTTATCACAGGTAATCTCTTTCAAGATGGATAGTTATTCTTCCCACAAGTCTTGTCCAGAAACGATTATGACATTCACCGTGCCCAGCAAACATTGACAACAACTTGGTCCGACAGAGACATTCCCAGCGATAAAATAATCGACTGTGGTCATCCCATGGTTTTTTACTTATTTATTGGCTGCACACATGCACGTTCTGGCAGGAAAATGTGTTACACATTAGTAAACCACACTTCTCTCTACCGATCTCAGGTGTCAATATGGGTTCAAGTGAAAGGGTGTACTACAGTTGGGGTTCATCATTCTTGCATCGACGAATCCTGACTCACAGGCAAAACTGTAAACTGTACCACATTTGGGGGCAAAGTCGAGTCTTACCCCCAGGCGTGTATTAATGTGGATACCCCGTTTCTGTCAGGTAGGGTGAATGCTTTTGTCCTCGAAAATCCTGTCGCTGATTTGATCGTTGGTAATGTTCGAGGAGTACATGTACATGACATTACGGGAGATGTTAGAGCGATGTCTCAGCAACACCATGTACTCATTGCTGACGGTCAGGTGATCACGCTATCACCATCTGAGAGGAAAGTGTATCAGCAACAGGGTACGGGGCAGGCATCCACGGATACTCAAGAATCCTGTGCCAAGACGCAGGAATAGATACAGTAGAGATGTATCTGAGGGCCTGATAGCTAGTGATCGCACGGTATGGGTCCGCAACGTCCCACTGAGTGCTAGTTGGCGCACACTGAGACGAGTGTTTAATAAAGTCGCACCAGTGAAGTTTGTTGAGGTGTTGTCGTTGCGAGACAATACGAAGGTAGCAATAGTTACATTCGTGAATAAATGGGGTATGTGTAACTGTTACTTGATTTTTCTTGCTCCTTAGCTGGTTTGTTTCTGCGTGTTGCAGATGTTGATGAAGAGACATGGGTGTGCAGAGACGCGAATGTGTTTATGCTCATATGTAGTGTACAAACACCCAGTCACACTCGTACTACAGTCCATGATGGTTGGAACTACTTGTGATGGTTCATACATTTATTAACAGGACCAACATGTAGAATCACACAGGAACAGTCAATGTAAACAAGTTCATGTACATCATGTCAATGGAAATCGCTTGGTACATATCAGTCATTCTGGCTGGTGAACATTCATATATGTATGCATGTCAATAGTGTTATGTTCTTTTCATGTACTGTTCATAATGCCGCTTTTGGTATCTCTGACTGAACGCGTCAGATACCTTCATAACTCCGTCATACAAAAGACGAGCCCTTCACTCAAGTAATCCTATTACTAGGGCCGTCGTACACCTTGGCATGACACGCCAATCATGTTGGTACATGCCGTAGAATAGTTGCCATTACACAGACCTGATGATGACGTCAGCTGTGCATTCTTCATTAAGCAGGTTGCATGAATTATGCTTTAATGCTTGTGTAGATATACTGCCAACCTGCAGTTTCCACCATATATAACTTCATCACTGGACTTCTGATCATATAAGACAAATAGTCTTGAGCGCAAATATAAGTTCTGCTTTACAGGAATCGTAAACTGTTCTCACAGCTAGGTAAGCCTTTACCAAATTCTGTCACCGAATACATAATAATGGCAAAGTCGGTGTTACCTTGAAACGAATCCTCAGAACACAATAATAACACTGTCGTCCTTCCTGACGCACAGAAAATCACTGGGAGGAAAACTGCCAACGCAGTCACTTCGAAGATTTTCCTTCCCCAGAGTACAATGGACATACATCGTCCCTCAGAAGCCAGATCGCAACTCAACAAGACGGAAGTCTAAATTCGCGCTCTCCACTGCGCATCGCATATAGCCCAGAACTGTATTACCTTTGACCCAAAAGGTCAAACACAATGAATGAACAAACAAGGGAGATAACCCCTAATCAACCTGACACAGCAAAGTCAAGACATAGTTACTAAACTTTGACCAGGGTGAAAAACCTACAACCAATAGATCGATGTTTGAAACTCCATCAAAAATGACCGCAACAGTAACGCAGTCAGGTGGTAGCACATGTCACTGCTTGATAACCACCTGCTGATAGTCCAGCAGTAGGAATGGCAAGATATCTGGTTCCGCGTATAGTTCAGGGTGTTTCGAACGTAAGAGTCTGACCCACTCCACCAGCACTGTTCTGCTAAATGAATGAGCTGCAGGTAGAGTTCTAATTCCTTTGTATGATCTAGTGATGGTGACTGAAGATGTTATTTCATCATCATCAGCTGCCATCTCCACAATGAAAGTTGGCTGTAATGGATCTCCAACGTCTTCTGTCTCTTGTCCTGGTGGTGCACTCTGATAGACTCGTTCCTGTCCATCTCTTGATGTTATCTTCCCACTTATAGCACTGTCTTCCCCTTGCACGTTTGCCTTCACCTCTCCCTTCTATTATGGTCTTCTGCAAGGTGTTATGCCTTTTTATGTGGCCAAAGTATTTTAGCTGCCGAACTTTGATCTCCCTCATTAGTTCTCTTTTCATATCTAGATTTTCTAGGACCTTCTTATTTGTTTTCTTCTCTTTCCATGAGATACGCCCCATTCTTCTATATATCCACATTTCAAGAGCCTCAATTCTTTCTTCCAAATGCTTATTCATCGTCCATGTTTCTGCACCATACAGAAATGCAGAATATATATAACATTTTATGATTCTCAGTTTTAATTTGTGAGATAACTGTTTAGATGTCAGTATATGTTTCATGTTGTTGAATGTAGCTTTGGCCATTCCTATTCTCTTCATGTTATTTCACATGTATAATATTATGATATATTGATCGGTTTCATGCTGTACAAAGCCATAATATAAAGGCAAATTGTACATTAGGGTAATTTCATGATGTAGATGTTCTGCATGGTAACGATTTGTTCTTCTTGTCATGTAGGTATTGATTGAATAGATGAATTTACGTAGTTGTCCTACGGGGTATGATCACTATGGTACCCAGGTGAGGCAGCTGTTGTCATTTTTTCAGCTGCTAATACCTTGGGGGGATATATTATGTAAACATTTCAGAGTTTTGAATGGGATAGATTTGTAGAGTACAAGAAAGGTAGTTACAGGGTGATGGTAATGCTGCTAGGCGCCATATGGGTCACCAAACTTTGGAGATTTTGGGCCCAGCACTCTCCGGAGGGAAGATAGCGCCTTTTGGGGGGGGGGGGGGGGGGATGTCACAGTGCATTTTCGCCGTGCATTTAGCAGTCTCGATCATTAGATGAGCAATTCATTTGAGTCATTATATGAAAGCTTCCGAAGGAAGGGCGGAAGCAAACGAGCGAGTGTGGTCATGTGACCAGCTCAAATTTTTGGCACTAAGGGCATTATAGCGTCACTCGAGTTCCTTCTGTCGCCTTGAGAGGGCGTATTTTCTTGCCGGCCTAAGGTGCCGTTCATCGGTGGCTGTATCAGCGAGACAGTGTTTGCCATTAGTTTTTTTAGTCCTGGTACCTTATGTGACAGAGAGGTAGAATATTCTTTCAGTTGTTCGTTTTGCAAGCTGATTCATGTTTGTAAGTACGATTTGTACTATGGTCATTGTCACTTTGACGTAATTATATTATTGCCACTAGAGTGAATGGTGGTCACTGTAACTGATAGGTTTTTCGATAGTACCTATTTAGCGTAGTCTGGTTTGCAGTAGTAGCACTTGTATTTTGTGTATTTCATTAAGTCAATTTGTGGCCAACTTGTTATGACTTTAATAAAGGGATATTAGCTGTTTGGAAGCCTTGGTTGCTTGTGTCAGCCATTGTTCGTTTGGTCTCCTAGCACGAACGAGCCTGAGTCTAGCGTGAGTGTAAATCCAGCACGAACAGTGGTAGGGTATGGTTGTAGTGCTGTTATTTAGTACCTCTGCTATACTTTGACAACCCTAATCAGCAAAAGATGGTCGCTGAAGTCCTAACATAACAAGAATTGAGGAAAGGGAGTGTATACAACGAATAGAAAATACAAAATACTGTCAGAGTTGGGAAGAACTAAAGGGAAGAGCACAATGAATTATAGGATGGCACAGATAAATTGGGCGTTTGAGGTTATTCTGTCACAATGGTAAATTTAAATTATGTGCTTAACTAATATCAGTAATTAATAGTTAACTAATACTGCTAGTAATCTACGATTATTGTACAGGATAAACTCAACTTATTGCTATTTCCTAATGGCTATGGAAAACAAGGTAGCTGCTGCACCTCACAAAAGAAACCTCCACGTGATGCTTGGTCCTATTTAATCTATTTCACTGATATTCCTAATTTATACTGATACTCCTAGCTAATAATTAACTAATACTAAAAGTAATTAACTAAAACTTAAATAAGCTACCGAAAAAAAAAAAAAAACTTATCTGGAATATGCCTTGTGTATTTGTCAACGACAATAGGATAGCTTGCTGAAAACCTTCACCTCTACACCCCACGGTAGAAGGGGAACGACTAAATAAATAAGGTGAAAACCTTCACCTCAATTTGTTATTGAATAACTATGGTTGCTGAGCTTGTCACTCTTTCACAAGATAGGAAACACAGCGATACCGTACAACAGGAAGCAATCTGATCATCAGAAGTCCCCTCGTCCGACAAGTGTTTCGGCCCGATATACTTCTTTACACTCTAAAGAGGGGGGGGGGGGGCCGCGGGCCCACTTGGGTCATGACTCCCAAGCGTCTCTGCCTGATGTTGTCTTGTATCGAAAATGAACCCATTTCACTTATGGTAGCAACTTTAAAATCCACAACTCCGCCAGCCGTGGAGGCAATTGTGAAAGTAACAAAGAGAAGACAAATTATTCCGTTCGTTCCGTCGCACATCACAGCTAAGGCCACACACACTGAGACATCTGCGCGAAGCCGACGAGTCTAGCCACTGCGCGCTAGCAACTGAAATTCTGTGCCTGACACCCCTTATAATAAACGCCGCCTGTTGCCCCTCAGTCACAGCCCGTTCACTAGTACGCCAAAAAACCCAGCGTATTGTGGACTTAGAAAAATTCCTGGCGTTTTCCGTACCGCAGCGTTTATTGTCACGATTTCCATTGCCCATTGCGGCTGTTCCACAGCCAGCCTGATGCCTTTTCGGCAGTTTCACTAAGCCTCTTCAGTGCCCTTGTTCTCGACTGTCTCCTCAGCCCCAACAGTTTCAATAAATCATACACTGATACAGCCACAAGCCCTCTTGCGCCCACTTCAACAGCCATGACCCTTGCAGTGAACCCATCGTGTCTCAGATCCGCGGCCAGATCACTATACTTGGCCGCTTTGAACGAATGTTGCTCGAATGTTCACAAATTTTCACAGCCAATACCAAGTTGAAAAATTGAAGGAACTTAACCCCTATAAAACTTCCAACCAATAACACAGCTAACTCCAACAGAGAAAAGGCCCAAGCCTTAATATATTTTTTGCTGTAGTCAATGTTGCTGTTGTGATCCTCATGGATTCGAGTTGTTCATTATTTTACCCCTGTGGCAATTTGGGGATGTCGTTTTGGGCTTTCTTGCAATCCCAGAGAACTTTCCCAACTCAGCGGGCTCAGCTGGTGGAGGTCACACCAGACTCACTAAGTTAAAAAGACATATAAAAGAGCCAACCTATAGCACGTTTCACTAGCTTTGCCCAACTTCAAATGCAATTATCTGATTAACCGTCCAACGTATTAATGCCATTTTTTGCATACGATGTTATATTGGGTTAGACCCAACAAATATATACTTTATATTTGTGCATCTTGTCCAGTTCACATAAACGGATGAAATCCTTTGATCTTTGTCGGCATACTAATTATTGTGTACCGAGAAAAGAAATTTTACCACTTCATGCACAGATTCTGTGAATTGATTAGGCATAGGCGTGTCTACTATTACAATAATGTGGCCATCACGTTTGCATATGAATACCTGTTGAAGATGATTTCTTAAATGATTTGCATGGGAGATACTCGTGACATTGTTTGTCATTGACATTTAATGCGCTACCAAACTGGACCTTCCTTGATCTAATTATTTCAATAGGTATCACCTCTTTGCGGATGTGTGCAAGAGAGATATGAGGGCACTGGACATGGATCCAGCAACATGGGAGGATGAAGCTGCCGATCGCACTAAGTGGCGATGCTATTTACGGCGCCACCTCAGATTGGGCGAAGAGAGGCTCACACAGGAAGCAGAGGTGAGGAGAAAACGTCGGAAGGAGCACAAGGAAAATGGGCAGCTGAGGGCTGTCACCTCAGGGGCGCATTCCCATGGTCAGTTATGACTGAAGGGGCTATTATTATTATTATCTTTGCGGAACATAAATATCATAATGGAACGTTGCTCCTCTAATGTGCTTGTAAATAACGGTAAGGTCATCTTTAAAGAAATTAAACTTCATCCGAATCATAATCAGATGTCTCTGAGAAATTGATAATCAATCTCGGCTGACTGAAGGACAAACCATCATTCTTCCAATATTCCTCTTCCTCTTGTAACACATGGTTCTCACATTTCTTCCAATAATCCCTGGCTATATTGGAAATGGCGGCTTTTATAAGTATTTCAACATCTTTTAATTTGAACGTTCTATTTTCTGTTGCTACCAGACTAATTCTATTGGGTTTAAGTGAGAATGGTAAGGAGGCAATCTTAAACATCTGTGACCATGTTCATGGATTGCCTTGTCTATGTGAAATATCTTTATATGCTGTATCTTTTTTACAATTCCAAGTAATTCAGGCTTCAGGGAAATTTCGTTGAATGGAATGTTGTTTATGGTCAGCCAAATCTTTATTACATCTTTAGTACTTGATGAATTAGGAACTTTATCTTCTGGTGCCACAACGTTGTGATATGAATCATTGTCCATTATCAAACACGACGGTCTATCCAAGGAAGGAAGTACATGATTCACAATCCAATCTTGAAATATCTTGCCATTCATCTCTGTATGATAATCCCTATTATCTGTGGATTTTGAAACAAATATGAGTTCAGTATTATTTAGAAGCCCATGATGGCTGCTTCGTGGATGTGCAATTATTACGCGCTGTCCTTTGCTGCTTGGTACTAGTCTCTTAGTTGTCCCATCAGATGATTGCCATTCTCGTTCATTACTGTGGTGCGCATTGATCCAAGTTTCATCTAAATACACAAAATCATAACAATCTCTTCTCATTTCTCTGACTTCGCGTAAATATTTGCTTCTCATTGCAACTATATGAGGCTTCTCACAAATAAGGTTTCTACCACCAACATATTTTCTAAAAGTGAATCCCAAACTCCTAATAGTCCTCCATAGCGTAGATTTGGAAATATCATGTCATTATTCTTTCTTAACCAAATTTTCAATTTCCTTAAAGTCACTGCCTCATTATTGTGAAACATATTGCAAATTTCTCTGCGGATCAATTCTCTGTCAAAATTATCCACCACTCTTGGCCTAATTTTCGTGTGTAAAACACTGGAATTAGACATTTCAGATGTCGCTATCCAGCGGTGCAATGATCGTTTGCTTATCCCCAAGGCGTGAATAGTCCTCTTTTGTGGGTTTGAAATAGAATGATATAGTTTTCCTCGAGCAGCTTCATTGCAGAAATACTTAAAAATCCTATTTGTGATTAGCTGCGATGACATAAAATGTACTCGCAGACTCATTTTTCCTTCTTAACCACATAATACTTTTTGTAGACACACCTCTGATTGACAATGTGTGCGTTGCACCGAATATAAACTGTTTTGTGTTCAAGAAGTGCGATTTCACGCAATTTCACTCAAAAATCATGCCAATTGTTTGATAAACCAAAAATGTGCAAATGAGGTCGTATAATTTACTGTAGACATTTCAATATGTGTGCGTGTGATGTGTGTTGGCAAGTAGGATTTTATATTATATCGCAAAGAAACGAAAATTGAAACCAATGGCCGCATTTTAATGAAAAATTTAATTCATAGGGTCTATACCATTTCAAATTCACACACAAAATTTCACTTATATGCGTTATATATTCGCTGAGATATAGCATTTTGAAGTTGGGCAAAGCTAGTGAAACGTGCTATAGCCATCAAGACACTTTGAAAACGCATGACAAAAGCACACAAGGCTGTGGGCAGGGCCGGATTAAGCCAAGAAGGGCCTCTAGGCTTTATGGAGTTTGGGCCCCCTTTCACCTAATAGACAGTCATTTTAATTTTTCTTTTTAAACCCCTGAGCATGGTGATGGTATATACTAGTGTTATTAATAAACTGGTATGTTAGTTTGTTAGCATTGCATACCTCTTTTATTAGTAATTATGTTTTATTAATGTTTATTAGTATTATTATTAAGGTAAACATAATAAACACATTTTAGTGAAAAATAAATGTATTTTTTATTTTTGTTTTACTTGTGGGCCCCCCAGAGCTCCGGGCCTCTAGGCTTCACCCTGTATAGCCTAATGGATAATCCGCCCCTGGCTGTGGGCAGTATCTTTGATCAGGAATTCACTCTACTGTAGATGAACTACAATCCAGTCTCCTAAAAACCAAACTCAAACAAGCAAAGGGCCAGACCAGGTTATCAACGACATGATAGTTAAACTTGAGGAAAAGGGTCTACTGACGATCTTGGAATTCATAAACAAGACGTGGAGAATTAGCACTGTACCTAAACAATGGGACAACGGCGAATACAATTCTCAAAAAAGATAAACCACCAAGCAAAGTCAGTAGCTACTAGCCCATCTCCCTGACTCCTTGCATTGGGAAAATGGCATAAATGCAAGCCTTTACTGGTGGTTAGAGAAAGGAAAAGCTCTCCATCCAAACCAAGCAGGATTTAGAAGAGGAACACAGACTGTTGACCAGGTAATCCGTTTGGTACAATAAATTGCTGATGCTTTCCAGGATAAAAACCGTGTGGCCGCAGTTTTCGTAGACCTCAAGCAGGCATGCGACCGAGTATGGAGTGATGGACTATTCTTCAAGATGCAGAAGATGGAAGGATTTTTCGTTGGATAAAAGATTTCCTCACAAATCGAACCATCTTAACAACGTTCAACGGAACAACATCAGGAAAAAGAAAAATCCATGAAAGCCTCCCACAAATATCGGCACTAAGCTGCATCCTTTTACTAATATAATTAAGGACCTGGCAGATCACCTTGAAATACACAATGTAGGAAGCAGCTGATAAACTAGCAAAGAAGGGAGCAAAAATTCGACAAATTGATCAAAAATTGGGTATGCTTGTTGT
Organism: Oreohelix idahoensis; assembly: GCA_024509875.1. Classification (NCBI taxonomy): domain Eukaryota; kingdom Metazoa; phylum Mollusca; class Gastropoda; order Stylommatophora; family Oreohelicidae; genus Oreohelix; species Oreohelix idahoensis. Next base: position 376,725 of record JAMPIV010012421.1, read on the forward strand.
GTGGTGAGTTTTGGGGCAATTACGACAGTAGTTTTTGCCAGGAATAGCCTATGAGATATTAGGCAGAAGGTCTCCAGAAATTGGCTCGTTAAGAAAGGATAGAGACCGATCCGAGATAAGGACAAGAAGAGAATGCAAATGCTTTCCACTGGACAGTGTTTTCTAGTGAATTATGGAAAGAGTTCTGTTTCCCCACGACCTTAGCTTCTGCCCTTAGATCCCGTGACAGAAAAAGCCCCCAACTTCATCTGAGTGTAGAAATGTACCTATATGTAAATATTTAACCCCGACAGCACGAGTGATACATTAACAAACTAGATAATGATCAAACGATTTGTGGGTTTATTAATTAAATATCTACACATATAGGGTTAGTAGTGGTTAGAACGTGATGATGGTAAAAGACTATTCACACAAAAACACTCTGATGAGATATTAATATTGTAGTTAATTAAATAGACGAATGAGCCTGTGCAAAGCGAAATGATGTGATATGATACGTGTTACCAAAATGGTGAGTAATCTACAGTCCATGTGTCTCTAAATGCTTCAACTAGGTAGGATGATTCACATGTATGCATAGAATGTCCCCAGTTGCATTAAGTTATGTCGAGTGGGGTATCTCTAAGTCGAGGAAGTTCTGATGAAAACTTTTGATGTACTGAGAACGTTGGCGATATACAGTCTTTCACTGTTTGACAATATCTCTGTAGCGTTGATCAACAGTTAACAGTTGTCGTATGAAAAATGTTGGTTGTCTAATCTCCGAAGGGTACTGGCCAGACTGGATATCTTCATGAAATGTTCTTGATATGTAGACTCATTACCATGAGTATGTGTAACTGTCTTTTTTCGTTCTTGAGGTGATCACTTGCACAAGACAGTAAACATCATGTTGTTAGATGTGTGGTACTTGTAAGATGATGTGCTGAGTGTGGGAGCGGATGGAGGCGCGAATGTGTTTAGGCTCGTATATATGCAGACAATGCAACCCATACACTCACATGCAGTAGTCAAGGATGCTTGGACACTGCTGGCACGTTTCAAAACATTTATTGACGGAAACACACAGTAGCATCAACAGGAACAGTCAGTGTAAACATGGTCATGATAACAGGAAATCGTTTGGTATACATCAGGCATTCAAAAGGCTTGTAAACATTCATATATGGATGAATGTCAATAGTGTAATGTTCTTTTCATGTACTGTTCATAATGCCGCTTTTGGTATCTCTGACTGAACGCGTCAGATACCTTATTAACTCCGTCATACAAAAGACGAGCCCTTCACTCAAGTAATCCTATTACTAGGGCCGTCGTACACCTTGGCATGACACGCCAATCATGTCGGTACATGCCGTAGAATAGTTGCCATTACACAGACCTGACGATGACGTCAGCTGTGCATTCTTCATTAAGCAGGTTGCATGAATCATGCTTTAATGCTTGTGTAGATATACCGCCAACCTGCAGTTTCCACCATATATAACTTCATCACTGGACTTCTGATCATATAAGACAAATAGTCTTGAATAGCTACCTTGAGCGCAAATATAAGTTCTGCTTTACAGGAATCGTGAACTGTTCTCACAGCTAGGTAAGCCTTTACCAAATTCTGTCATCGAATACATAATAATGGCAAAGTCGGTGTTACCTTGAAACGAATCCTCAGAACACAATAACAACACTGTCGTCCTTCCTGACGCACAGAAAATCACTGAGAGGAAAACTGCCAATGCAGTCACTTCGAAGATTTTCCTTCCCCAGAGTACAATGGACATACATCGTCCCTCAGAAGCCAGATAGCAACTCAACAAGACGGAAGTCTAATTTCGCGCTCTCCACTGCGCATCGCATATAGCCCAGAACTGTTTTACCTTTGACCCAAAAGGTCAAACACAATGAATGAACAAACAAGGGAGATAACCCCTAATCAACCTGACACAGCAAAGTCAAGACATAGTTACTAAACTTTGACCAGGGTGAAAAACCTACAACCAATAGATCGATGTTTGAAACTCCATCAAAAATGACCGCAACATATTACTGCACCGCCCCTGTAAAAAAAAAATGACACACTTTTTTTTTTCTTAAATATATCCATGAGCAAGATAGCATCAGCATCAATTATATGCTCATGAAAGAATGAACCTAATATCAGGTACCATAGACGCATAAATAAAGCGTCTGGAGAGAGTAAAATCATCCCCCATCATAAGAGAAAATATTTTCTCTAAGCCAAACAAACTCAGGAGGTACCATTAAAGAAACCTAAGTTGCTGGCAATACCAATCATAGATATAAAAAATTGTCAAATACTATCATTACAACAATATACAAATATGATGAACTACAATACTATACCATCAGCATATCTAATGGATATATATCATGGATGGACATAATCAAATTCATTAAAGTCATATACATCATCCAACTAGTGACACAATTGTGTTAATATATATTTTAATATTAAGAACAGACATAAGTCTGGAAGTGTATCAGGAGATCTAGGACATAAGATTTAAATGGAATCATGTGGGCATCTAGACAATACGTCTGCCATCACATTATCCGAACCACGGATAGCTCGCACCGTAAAATGGAAAGGTTGAAGAGCAATAGCATAACGAGTAGATCTCGAGCTCTTCAAATCCTTACTTTGCATAGCTGTAAGAGCTTTTTGGTCGGTTTCCATAATGAAATGCGCGCCCAGAAGGAATCTTTGTAGCTTAAGAATGGACCAAACCATGGCCAACAATTCACGGTCTAAAACCGAGTAATTCCTTTCTGCCGCATTCAGCTTCCTAGAAATATACATTACAGGATGCAAAGTTCCTAAATACTCCTGCATTAGTGCCGCTCCAATCCCAGTGGAAGAGGCATCACTACGAAGGACAAAAGTCTTATCAATCGTTGGAAGTCTTAAGATAGGATGAGATGAGAATAAATTCTTAACCTGATCCAATGACGATTGGCATTCTTGGGACCAAGGCACCATATTAGGAGAACCTTTCTTCAACAACGTTGAAAGTGGTGCCATAATGGAGGATAGATTATCAATGAATCTTCTATAGAATTGTATTAATCCCAAGAGACTACGTACTTGCTTTTTTGTCTTCGGAACCGAGATATTTAATATCTTCGAAAAGTTTTGGTCCTCTGTCTTCAACAGACCATGACCAACCCGATGACCTAGGAAAGAGATTTTACTAAACCCAATAAAGGCTTTAGAGGGTTTTGCTGTTAACTTATGCTCGCGTAGAGTAGATAGTAACTCGTTTAAACCCGAATAGTGTTCTTCCCAAGTATCACTGAACAGACAGATGTCGTCCAAATATGCGATGACATCTGTACGATACGATAGAATTCGTCGCATCATGCGCACGAAAGTTGCTGGGGTGTTCATAAGCCCGAAAGGCATAAAATTCCACTGAAATAAACCCCTAGGTGTTGAAAAAGCAGTGAGAGGTTTGGCGTGTTCCGTCAGTGGGACTTGCCAATAACCTTTCGACAAGTCTAGTTTAGTAAAGAATTTAGCTTTAGAAAGTCTAATTATTAGATCATCTAATAAAGGCATAGGTTCAGCATCGAACTTCGTAACTTGATTTAATTTGCGATAATCAACGCAAAGACGTATGTTATTGTCTTTCTTTCAAACAATAACCATCGACGAAGAATAAGCTGAAGTGGATGGTTCAATTATTTTCAATTGAATCATTTCATCCAATTCTTTCTCGACTTGTGCTTGAAAATGAATAGGTATTGGGTATGGTCTTACTCTGATCGGATTACGATCAGTAAGTATGATGTCATGTTCTATGACATCTGTGTGTCCAGGAATGTCGATAAGGACATCCTGATATGATTGTAGCGTAGAGGATACTTGACGTTGCTCCTCAAAAGACAAGTTCGAAGAGACGGTAACGTTTTTCCATGATTCCGTAGAATTAAGTGGAACAACGGGAAGAGGTAAGTTAACGTCAGAAAAAGTAGTTTCCTCATCCTGTATAACAGACAGAGATGAGATATGACCATGTTGGACTCGAGAATCGTCCGTCGCTTGGAAAATGGGCTGTAAATAGTCTGGTCGTTCAATAAATTCAGTAAGCATATTTATATGGAAGGTTTTATGCCTTCCATCAACATCGACAATATAGTCGACATCTGAAATTTTAGAGACTATAGTGTATGGACCTTTCCAAGAAATGAGAATTCTGTTTTCCCCCGTGGGAAGTAAGACAAACGCTTTGTCTCCAGGACAAAGTTGACATAGGCGTCTTTTCTTATTAGCGAATCGCCTAGCCTTTTCTTTAGCGAATTCTGATGATGAAGTAGCTAACCTGCATGATTCGATAATTTTCTCCCTAAGAGCAATAACATACTCATATGACGATTCTGTATCATCGTCAATATTATCGGCAGTGATCAGATCGTGTAGCAAGGACATAGGACCGCGCGGTTGCGCGCCAAAGACAAGTTCGAAAGAGAAAACCCTGTATGCTCGTTGGGAACCTCTCTATAAGCAAAGAGAGCTGCAGGTAGGACCCTGTCCCAATCATCAGGATGATCCTCCGTTATCTTGCCTAGTAAGTTCTTTAGTGTCCTATTAAGACGTTCAACCAATCCATTGGACATTGGATGATAAATACTACTGAGAGACCTTTTAATGTCCAGAGTAGCCATCACCTGAGACATAGTGTCCGATATCAATTGAGTGCCGTGGTCTGATAGTATTTCTCCGGGAAATCCCAGCCGAGAAAATATGAGCCAAAGAGCATCTGCGATATCGACAGTTGATATGCTTTTAAGAGGAATAGCCTCTGGCCAACGAGTGCACATGTCAACGCAAGTAAGGATAAATTGATGTCCTCTGGCTGACTTAATCTTAAACGGGCCAATAATGTCTATTGCCATTTTCTGAAACGGCCGAATAGGAATATCTGCCGCCTGAATAGGTGCAGCATGTCTTGGACCTCTAGACTTGACCTCTTGGCAAATTTTGCAAGACCGGCAATAAATTCGTATGTCTTTGTTCACGAATGGCCAAAAGAAAGACGCAAGGACTCTAGTCTTAGTTCTGGAAAAACCCATATGTCCCGCACACTGAGAATCGTGTGCATTTTGAAGAATTAAGGCTCTCATACACTTAGGCACAAGAATTTGCGAATGCATAGACTTGTCCGAGGGTTGTACCATTCGTACCAATATACCATTCTTCATAGTGATATACGATCTGTGATTCGTATTCAGATTAGGATCACCTTTCTTTGCGAGAAGAAAGAATTTCTTCAAAGAAGGATCCTCTTCTTGTCGTTTAAAAAACGTGTCATGCGAAATCACCAAGTGATCATCTTGGCTATCAACTCCATTACTATCATCAGATGAAGTTGGAGGGATAAGAGCTTGGGCTCTTGCTACCACTGCATTGACCGCTTGGATATTTTGTTCCTCCCAAATAGAAATTTGTTGCGGGGTGCATTCCTTAACCCCATGAATACGACCAATTATAAGATCCGAAATAGGATTAGGAAGAAGACACGCGTGGACATCTCCTGTAAAGAAAGGAGTGTCAATGCTAATGATAGCAGTAGGATATTTTTCCATGGTACCACCAAATGTAACACATTTGACCACCTTTCCCGAGTAACAGCGAGGATCTATCAGAGACTGCCTAACCCCGACAGTAGTGCAACCAGAATCAAAAAGCACTGAGACTAGCCTATCATTCACTAGACCTTTATGCAAGATGAGAGATCCTCTCCCATCATGCGCAACCGTAGCAGGAAGAGCGGGAAGAGGGTGACCACAAATTAAGGTAGATACAGACGATGGCTCGAACAATGTTGAGCATTGGGGGCATTCAGTTGCTCTCTCAAAATCGAAAGCACAACCAGTGATAGCATTAGAGTTCCCACTATCATTTACTTGATTACAGGCTCCATTAAACTCTTGTTGTGCAGAGTTTGCCTGTTGGAAAGCTTTCATTTTGTTATATCTAGGTCTACCGCGATTATCATTTCCCCTGTAATTGTTATCATATTGTCTATTGTAATTATCATTCCGGTTTGTATATTCACCATCGTCATATTCTTGACGTCGAGAATGGTTATCCCGAGCAGAAAAGCTTGGGTAGTTTTTATTGTGATAACCTTTGCGAAAGTGTCTAAAATTATTACCACCAAAATTACGAGAACTCCCATCTCGTCTCCAGTTCTTAGAAGAAGAACCATCATATGTTGGATTACTCTGCTTATGGGTGTAATTCTGATTACTTTTCCTATTCCAGTTTTGTTGAGCACCCTGAAATTTCGTATTGAAATTAAGGCCATATGGTGCTGCCGAAGCAACTGGCAACCCTTCTTTCACTTTAGAATTGCTAACTGTAGCATGGGGATGCGCGGTGGCATACTGACAACAGTATTCCTCCATGTCTTTTAAGTTTTTAGGCTTACGCTCATGAAGAAATGCAAGGAAATAATCATTAACAGATGGCAAAACTTTGTCTCTAAGTAATAAGTCCATTAGACCTTCATATGTTTTCTCAGTTTGAGACAACTCAACCCATCGTGTAAATGTACGACGTATCTTTGTAACAAAATCAGAGAAATCTACTTCATTTTCTGGCAACATTGTCCTAAAACGAAGACGATAATCTTCTTCTTTTAGTTGATATTTTTTTAATAATGCTGCTCTGACAACATCATAATTAGTTCTATTATGCTCTTCTATTGTCATAAGAGTAGTCACAGTTTCACCTGTAAAAAATTCCATCAGTTGTTCAACATAGTTTTCCTTTTTTTATCTTATGCGTACCACATAAAAATTCGAATCTATTAAGATAATCAGTTATATCGTCCTTTAAAGTATTGAAATGAGGCAATTTGATCTTACTAGACCTCTCCTTTGTTGTATCCGAAGTTACTTGATGAGCACCCATATTTGTTACTTTCAATTTCTCTAATTCCAAAGTCGTGAGTCTTTCCTCATCTTCCATTTTCTGTTTCCTTTCTTCGGCTTGAAGTTTTCTTTCTTCTGCAGCAGCTTGAAATTTTCTTTCCTCTGCAGCAGCTTGAAATTTTCTTTCTTCTGCTTGAAGTTTTCTTTCCTCTGCAGCAGCTTGAAGTTTTCTTTCTTCAGCAGCAGCTTCATTTTTTTGTTTTTCCATTTCCATCTGGAATTTTCTTTCATCAGCTTGCATTTGCAACCTTAAATTCTCAGCATCTATCTTCTTTTGTTCAGCTTGCATCTGCAATCTTAAATTCTCAGCATCTATCTTTTTTTGCTCAGTTTTCGCTTTCAATTTATTTTCCTCTTTTTGTCTCTTTTCTTCTGACTTCAATGCTAAGGCGTATTGAGCAGTTGCAAATTCTTCTAACTTGTCACCTGTCTTCCCAAGGACTTTCCCTTGTTCAATGAAGAAGTCTAGTGTAGACATTCTATCTAATGAGATCAGTAACCTGAAAAATTAATTTAATTAATTACCTTATCCCACTTTAATGGGAGATAAGTCTTCAATGTTAGACTTGTATACTCAGTTCAGTTTATTTCACTCTCTTTGAGAGTCAAGTCTTAATCAAAGACCTTGTATGGTTACCTTATTTCTTTATAATAATTTTCTATCAATACTCCCAATATGAATAGTGTATCATATTAATAACGACAATAATAATACATGACCAAGTATATGTATGTAGACTGTGTATGACAATAATAAATACAAAGACAAGGATACAGAACAACAACCGAAAACGTTTGCAGAAGTCAAATAAACAATACAGCGAAACTAAGGAAAATGTTACAAAAATGTGTAAAGATGACTGCGAAAAGTAAACAAGACAAATGGAACACTGTTATAAACAAAAAGGTGTAAAGAAATAAACGGAAGGAAGGAGAGAAGAACAGATACAAACAAAACAAATCGAAAATCAAAGAATGGAAAAATAACGAAAACAACACTAACTCATGTCGTCACAGCTAAACGTAAACAGCAACAATTGTCGCTAGCAAATTCAAATTAAGGAAATTTGCAGTCCCTAACGACACGCTCTCAATAGATAACCTCTATTACGTGGTATTTATCTAAAGGAGTCACCTTACCCAACCAGCCCGCTGAAAAACACAAGAAAAATACACAACAATAGTACAAGTAACATAAATAGCAATTGAATGTGTTGCAAAATAAAGCTTAGTCACACATGATGTTACAGTAACTATCTTGCTCCTTGCGAACACAGAAACAAAATGTCAAGCGCGCACTGATTGTCAGATCCACTGTAGCATGAAGTGGTCTTCCAGAACATAATGTCACTATGAACTTCTCGAAACTTGAGTCTTGCGCATCGAATGTTGACAATTTCACGTACTGTTTACAAACACTTGACCTCGAACAATGTAACTTGAATGCTCGGACGTAGAAAAGTCTGTTGTTGACTGAGACGTGTAAACAACCAGCAGTACTGTTCACAATAGGGACTTGACTTGCAGTTGTGGTCCACGTAGCAAATGCCTAGATGCCCACTTCAGTACTTGTCATGTTTGTGGTTCATGTAGCATTATAACATAAATGCTAACACTGTTTATCTGGGTCAACAGTTGATGACCTATTTCTGTCCTGTGTAGCCAAAACTTGAAAGTGTAGAGTATGTGAGTTATTCTCTTTTTCTGTCCACCTTGTCTCTCAAAACATGTAGCACAAAGTCCACGGAAATGTTAATTTCTCGCTCTCCACTGTGCATCGCATATAGCCCAGAACTGTTTTACCTTTGACCCAAAAGGTCAAACACAATGAATGAACAAACAAGGGAGATTGTAGTGGGTTTTGATGGTATTGTATGGTTGATGTCACTTAGTAGGATGTATGAGGTCAGTTGTGATGGCTCCTGAGATAAATGTAGATGTGAATTACAGAAGGCCCTTCGTACTACCACTTACGACCTCACACATATCTTTTTTACTAATGAATGTGGCTACGTTAAATTATAGGGTACTGATATGTACTGTGTTGTATTAGTATATACAAACACACACACAGATAATTACTAAGTGTAATAATATTAATAAAATTTATAACACACTGAACTGACTCAGCTGTTTTAGTTTTAGATATAGAAATTTTCTTTAAGTTTATTTGTTCTGAACCAAGGTTTTATTTTGGTCAGAACATATGAAAGGTTATGAAGTTATGAATGAAATGCATGGATATATGTCATAATAAAATGAAAGGTGTATACATATGTATTTTACAAGACTAGTTAATATTAATACTGTTTATATTTTAAATTTCTCTGGGAGAACGATTAATGGATGTGCTGATGGGGTGGCGTCATCACTCCCATTCTGTAACTACAGGAGCTGTGTCCATTAGATTATAACTTGATACTGTGTCTTTCCCAAAGTTCAGTAAACCGTGGTGGGGAAATTATTATAAGTTCCTTAGAAATATGGTGAATCTTCAGCAGGCCATTTAGTACTCATCTGGTCTGCGAAGAACTGATGCAGAATCAGGTGGTCCACTTCTCTCGACAGCTAGAATAGAACGATAGTCTGCTTCTATACGCTGTTTGCCTGCATACACGTCTGCTGGTGTAACTTTGAATACTTATGTAGCACTAGCTTAGTGCCACATCAGAAACTAACACTTCTGAAACAAAATTGGTGCTGTGTCAGTACTCTATACACTGCACCACTTTTACACAGCACAACACATCAACAATATACAGAAATGGGTCAGATCTCTCTGACCATACAGCACATCTTACCAAGTTGGTTTCATATTTTATCAATTCCCCCAAAGTCTGCAGTGCATATGAGATATGTTCAATAGTTTTCTATTATCCAATAAGATAGGTGATATGTTCCCACATATCTCAATACTTGATCCGCCCTTCATAATCCTTGCTGGCGTCTATGTATTTTGTTTATCTCTAGACCCTGAACTTGGGCTGGGGATCTAGAGCGAACCCCTTACTTGTTGTAAGAGACAGATTTTGATATGGCAGTATCAAATCACTCGAAATATTAAACAATATTAAAATATACAAAAGAAATGCTTTCATTCTTACCAGAATTACGAATAGAGAACACAGTTATGTTCTAGCAAAACTCAGCTGAGCTGCTGGCTCTAGTATGGCGTCCCTCTAAATATGGAATAGCTTTCTGGGAAATACACCACTGAATTATTTACTGTGTCTACTACTGGACAGCTTTTAGTTGAATGGCAAAAATGCGCGTCTGTGCGCCAATAATATGATTATCTTTGGCCAATCACCGACTTTCCCCCTTTCAAATTTCAAACCTACAACCAAAAGTCAATTCAGTCATACCTCAGTCAAGTATGTATTATTGTCTGTTGGTCCGTCTGTCTCTACTTGCGTTTTCACAAAAAAACACACTTGTTTTTTGAACCAACTCTGCCGTCCCCTACACAATTTTGCCTTAAAAGTTATTTTTAGCCACAATTCTCCACCACATTCCCTCTCTTTCATTTCAACTAGATTTTTACGTTTGCAGACTCAAGGCCAAGATTTTGGTTATTTTTAGTGACATGGGTTAACAGTGTAGTCGTTCGTCTGATATGAACAATACAGTCTTTTGTCAATATCTTCCTTATTATCTATTCGTCTGGATAATTTAAAGTATATTATTTGTCAGCTCAAGATGGGCTGTCAAACTAGCTAAGTTTTATTTTCGTAACATTATTATTAAGAAAACATATTTTTTTTTCTCGTCTTTTTTTTTTTTTTTTTTTTTGAAATATCTTCGAGAAGCTTCTGTAATGCGTTTGCCTCTGATTTCAAATAAAACAACCAAGTATCGTAAAAGCGTCCAAGAAATGACTGTTGCATATAATAGTTAAGGTCCCTTTTGTCCATTTCTTTACATTGTGTCACTAGTGGACGTGAATTTTTTCCTTTCCCCACCAATTGCGTCTTTTTAGCCTTGCTAGTTTCAAACACGTGTTCAGTCATATTTTTTCTTTTTGATCTCCGTTCCCTCCCGTCTCCAAGGGTAAACGTTTTGTCTGCACGTCTAACAAGTTAGTTTCCATGGCGGGTAGGGAACCGCGGCATGGGCGATCATGTCTTCTAGTAGCTTATGCATTATTTTTATCCCTACATTTTATCTTGATAGTTGGAGATATTTCAACGTTGTATCACGGTTAAATTTATCACAGAGATAACCCCTAATCAACCTGACACAGCAAAGTCAAGACATAGTTACTAATCTTTGACCAGGGTGAAAAACCTACAACCAATAGATCGATGTTTGAAACTCCATCAAAAATGACCGCAACAGTATGTAATCATGATTCATAACATATACTTTGAAGTCTGTTTCATAGACTGCGCGTAAGAGTGTGTGTTGCACTTGGTATAAATATGAGATTCAACTTTTGAGCTCTTCAGATGGTAAGCTTTCGATGGAACTGAACTTAATATGAGTAATCAACTGTAAGCTTTAGCTTGACTGCTGTAGTAAGCTTTCAAGTGATTTGAACTTGATTTAAATATGTATTGAACATGTGCGCACGTGATATAACATGACAAAAAATGATGCATCCACTGTCTTAAGTGTGGGTGAGAAATATTTCTTTTTAATTGAGGAATGAAGGATGTCCTATGGCGAATTCTGCTAGCCAAATAATGTCCGTTTTGATAACTTTTTTTCTGGTTAGACGTCAGACACGTAGCGTGTAGACTCGGACTTCTGATGGATTTCTTTTCCTTTCGCAAAACCTTTAAGAACACAATACACCACAGATATGAATTATTTTATCCCCACTGAATTAACCCGTGTTAAATAAGGCTAGGCTTTAGGGATTTCTCTCTACACCCTAATGTTGAAAAAATTGGACTCCTCTCTCTAACGAACTGCGTGGTACATATATTCATAAGACGCCCATATGTTCCTAAATCTTGCATGTGACGTAAAACTCCGCCCATACAACCAATAGCTAAGAGCCCATCTGGTCTCTCGTACCTAAAATCTCTCTTGTCCCCTGTCAGTCTAAAAGTGGGTGGACCAATCGCTACCAACTTTCAATGCCGTTCTGTAAGCCACTCACGTCTATTGATTTTCTGTTGTCTATTTCTACTTCTTTATTTCTTACGAGTGCCTGAAAACATACCTTTATGTTTGTCTAATATTTCAACTGGTTTAAACGAAGAATGGTGGGCCATGTGTTTGCTTCCTCCAAATCTATCAGTGAGGCGAACAACTGAAGTCGCTCACGTAGATTGGGCTTTAATTCAGAGATGAGTAATAAGTGGTACGTTATAATAGGGGAACAACAGAGACGATTGCGTCATTAATAGGCTGGACTGCCCATGGTAAATTTATGGTGTTATGTGTTGCAGGTCGCACTAATGACCCGTCATCAAAGCATCATAATTTGGTGATGCCTAGATGGCAGGGAGGATAGTGTGATTCGCTTGCATAGCTAGGCGGGGCTGTCGCACGGAGGGTCATGGGTTCGAGTCCTGGGTAAGCCACTCACGTCTGTTGATTTTCTGTAGTCTAGTTTTCTACTTCTTTATTTCTTATGAGTGCCTGAAAACATACCTTTATGTTTGTCTAATATTATTAACAGTATTGATTGGTAGTGATTGTAAAAAAACCTTTACATAACCTATGACTTTGTATTGCATGTCATCCAGGAGTGTTTTTGGAATAGCTTTTCTAAAGATTCAGACATTAATTCCCAGACAGTTGCAGGCATCAGCAGGAAGAAATTAGGAGAGCATAAAGTAAAACAGTCAGATATATGGAGAAATGAAGGTACGCATGTAAATAAGCTTCTTTTTTAAGCAGTGAAGCATCTCAGTTGAGGCTGACTGCTGGTGCATATAATGTAGGCTTGTGTGCTGTTTTTATTGTGTTACTTCAAGATGTTTGCCACCCCATGGATCTATCTCCTTCTGGATCATTCTGTAACACTGTTTTCTTCTATAGCTAATTTATTGGAGGAGGGTTTAAAAAGTAGTCATTGTGAAATCAAGCATTAAGAGATTTTATAGCTTAAACTTCCACATACAAAAAATGTATACTGACATCTTTGATACACTTGTCTGTAATTGTGACAGACGAACTCATCCGTCCTGAATTTGTTAGGATGATGGTGAGAACCCTCTCATAACATCGGTACCCCTGAAGTGTTGGATGAGATGATACGACTCTTCGTAACGACCCCTTGGATAACATCAGTGCCCCCGAAATATTGTAACCTTTCGTCAAACGGGATTTTTCTTTTCACCTGGACTCATTAGCTATGCAACCTTTCCACGCAGATTGGCAACACGCTGGCTGATTGATATGTGGACAGTTTATCTACCGTTCATTCTGGTCATCGCATTGATTTAAGGAGAGATTAAATCACGCCCATGGTCATCTCTGGAGCAATCATATGCAGTAATTTCATTAACTTGGCCCAGAGGGGGCGGCGCCAGAATCAAACAGATAGCAGCGACCACGATCAAAGAAACGGATTGGGGGGATCTCAGGAAAGATAGCGCCACGATCAAAGACAGTAGTGGTCCCTGAAACGATTTCGCATCTCGGTGTTAAACACGGAACCGATCGCAGTGGGAGCGAACGGGGAAAGCCGACGCAAGCAGCGAGCGAAGATACGAGAGGCCAGGGGCGGCTTCTCCTTTTGGTCTGGCGGTCAGATCCCCAAAAGTCTTCTGAGATCTAAAAAGCTGTCAAGTTTCTCATGTCCCACTCATCTTTCATTTCATTCTAGATATATACAGACCACGTAGAAATACACTTTATCACTCGCTGGCCAGAACTTAACAGAAGCACTAGCTATATTTGAAATCTTGCTAGATTATCCCATGGATTTTATACATATTTGCAGTGAATTCTATTCTGTGCAAAGCGGTAATATATATATTGTGTAAAGTGATCAATGGTCTAGTTCATTCATTCTATTTCACTGGATTTTGTGTTAATTTAAATCTATTAAATTAAACCATCTCAATAGTTCCAGTTGTAAATGTAATGATATACCTGCTATATTATTTCCAAAAGATAATAGATGTTAAATGCTTAAATTAACTTTTAAAGTCGCGAAGGAATTTATAATTAATAAATTTAGTTAAGTCCTATATTTATAGATGTGTGTTTAAACACTAAAACTCGCGCAGTGTTTATTAAATACATAATTAAATACGCGAGCGTATAAAATAGTCTTAACGGGAAATTCATCGCGCTTTAGAAGGTTATTTGTTTTCGGTATATTACATGTCTTTTTTCTTTCATACAGAGTGATCGTAACCTGTGCGATCCCAGCATTAAGAAAGCAATAAAGAAATCATCTTAAAAACTTTCCAGACATATTGATGAAACATTTTTAAATTTAATCTTGTGGCGGTTCAATGCGACCTAGCTATCATAATTATATGAAAGAAAGCCTACCCAAGAATATTTCAAGAACAATCATCATATTAAGATTACAAATCTGTAAGATAACCTGGAAGTTGAACAGTGCCAGTAGCGATACCTGATTTACTGCCTTACTGTGAGAAAGTACATATTTTCCTGAACGGTGACGGCTTAAGTTTTTTCCTCACTGGATTAATAAACTTTCCGGTCAATTACTATCATCACGCATTGAAGGAATTTTACCATAGCGGAAGATTAAAGAGACCACTTCATTTTCACCCTTGTGTCGAACTGTGTCAGTGCCATCCCATAGACTCCTTTTATATAAATAAAACACAATAACTCTTAGGCTTCAAGTCCAGCGATATAGTGGGAATAGTGCTATCAGCCAACCTCGCTACATCTGGGGCGGGACATCGAAGTACTAGGCAGTTCACATGTCAAAAGTGTAATAGCTGTTTATATAATTCTATTGGATTGTCTGATGCTGCAATCGGTAAGTGTGTGAGAATATATGAGTGTGGATCCTCACGCGTGGGCATGAATGACAGGAAATTTAATCTTTTTTTTTGTAACCATTTTGTTAACTTGCTTACCTGGTAATATATATCTTTTCTGTATACCCTACATTGTTCCTTTAAGTGGGATAGTTGATAATTTGTTAACTCTGTTTAAACCCCCCTCCTTTTCTTTTGCTTAGTAAAGGGAAGAACAATTGGGAAGAACAGGATTTTTTTCTACCACCTATACCTAATTTTGTAACACCTCTTTTCAGAGTAATTAACTTTACTGTTAGGTTAACTTACCTATGTCCCTGATAACTATCTATCTTTGGACTGGGTTTATCTTTGTCTAATAAGCGGGACGGGCTTAGTCGATACCAATCTTCTTCACCCCCTCCCTACCTTGTTATTTACATTTTTCAGTACTTATGATTTTCTTTGCTGTAAACCAATGATTACACTGACTAACAAAAAAAAACTTTTTTTTTCTTTCTCTGACATTTCTATGTTTTTCTGGTCAATTTTAATGCGCTGTTTTTAAATCTGCAAACCGTTTTTCTCTATCAGGTCGGGATCTCTAGAAATACGCAATTGAAGTTTTTTAACAACGCATACAGTATTACAACATCATTCGTACAAGAAGTATAACAGTTATGTAGGCTTGAATTTCTTTGCAGTCGACTTTCGTCGGGGAATGGCATGGCGTACATCGCGATGAAGCATCCAACAATAATCGGCAAGCATGGTCACACTCCACCGTCCTTGATAACGTGACTCCATTACGGCGATATCTTGATGGAATCGTTCTCCATGTTCATCGCTGACTTCGCCAAGGTTGTCAGGGAAAAAGTCAAGATGTGAATCGAGCAAATGGATTTTGAGGGACATGTTACAGCCCATAATTCTGTATGCATCTATGCACTGCTTAACAATATGCAACATAGTCAACAGATTTGTGATTTCCCAGAAAGTTATCGACGATCGATTTGAATGCCATCCATGCGCGAAGTTCACTACCATGTAACAAGTTCTCGAATTGTTTGTCTGCAATAACTTTCCTAATCTGAGGTCCTACAAAGATACCTTCCTTTATCTTTGCATCGCTAAATTGCGGAAACTTTTCTCGAAGATAAGTGAAAGCTTTGCTCGTTTTATCTAACGCTTTTACAAAATTCTTCATGAGCCCCAACTTTATATGTAACAGTGGTAAAATGAAGCTGTCTTTGTTAACTAATGGCTCGTGTATTACATTTTTATGCCCGAGCTGCATACGATCCCGGATAGGCCACACCTTTCTTGCATAATGTTCCTGTCTGTTGCGGCTGTCCCATTCACATCGGAAGCAACAAAATTTAGTATACCCAGTCTGCATGCCCGTGAGAATGCAATGACCTTAGGTCTCCACAAATCCGCCATTGGTAGTCATTGTACTTTATTTTTTCCAAACGTATAGCCATATTGTCATAAGTTTCTTTCATATGAACAGAGTAGGTGACTGGAATTGATGAAAATAAGTTTTTGTTATGCAATAACACAGCTTTTAGACTAGTCTTGGAAGAATCGATGAAAAGTCGCCATTCGTTGACTATGTGCTTATGACCGAGGTGCACCATTAGACCGTTTACATCTTTGCAATAGCAAATGTCATCATCCATCTCAAAGTATTGAACAAGTTCTCTGTGTCTATGACGAAATTTAGATATCGGAGTATTGGGCGCTAAAAGATTCCATTCTTTGAGTCGCGAACCGAGTAATTCCGCTTGTCCTTTGGTAAGAGCGAGATCACGTATTAGATCTGAAAGTCCTGAATGGTTAATTAAGTAAACACTATCATTCACCGGTATGTAATCTGAGTCAGAATTAGTTTCTAATGCAGGTAAACTATCACTTTCTGATGGTTCATTCACGTCCAACGGATTATGTTCTGGTGGTACTTGGATCGGACACGTGATTGGATCATGAGGCACTGGTTTCGAAACCAATTCAATATTTGAATAAACCACAGACTTTCTAGTTTTAAAAGTGAAACCATGGATATTTGTCAAGCAGAAGTACAATCAGTAGTGTGATTTGTATGTTCACGCCATATTACTGGCACTCCAAAAGGCATCGACTTATGCTTCAGCGATTTTCGTAACCAACCTGCCAATGTATCGAACAAACTGCATTTGGCTACCAAGATTTATTTGCATCATCAACTTTCGAATCGAAATAAAGTTCATATGCTTTCTTTAGTAATGGTGTAAAGTTTTTCTGGTCAACACGATCGGTAAAATATCTGCACACGTAACAGAACAGATCAGCCGAATTTCTACAACTTCTAGAAGCCATATTTTGCTCAGAATTATTTCAAAATACAGTAACTATTTGAAAAATCGCGTAACATATGTCATGCATCTTTTAGCAGTATAAAAAGTAGAATTATGTTGCTTTTTATTAATTTTTAATAAGTTATATAGTAAAAATGAAACGGAGCAAATAACGGTTTCCCAAAAATATATTTATTCACACATATCTTAAGAACCCGACGTGATAGAGATAAACGGATTTCAGATTTGAAATCAGCGCAAGAAACTGACCTAAGAACACTTATTCTTATATAAGAAAGAAAAATGTTGTTTGTCAGTGTTATTGTTGTGATTGTTTTTTTAATTTTAATAAACAACATAAACTTAATCGTTACGGTGTTGGACTACCCAAAGCCCATAAAATTTCCCCTATTTGTTTAAGATAGTTGTATCCACGTCGTCTGTGTGTCTGAAGCACCAAATCGGTGTGAGAGCAGAGGTGTGTCTGGAAACTGGCAAATAATTGTTTGACCAGTGGAGCCTGAAGAGTAGATTGAGAGAAACGATTTGTCGTAAATAAGTCGGTCTTTACTCTCCTCCAGCACTCTGTGGAACATCATATTTAATCTCTACATTTTCTATCACTGAGTTTTTTTCCCCATCATTCTACACTCTAAACCGGACTACTATTTCTAAGACTCTTTCTCTCAAAATAAATTTACGACAGTAATCTAGCATGACCTGTAGTTAAAGTGGGAATAGTAGCACATTCAATAAGACAGTATGCACATGCTACCAGTCTAGCTGTTGTCTGGAGACATGGGCTGTGGAAAGGGGTAGCTAAGTGCAGAACCTGTTTTACAACTATCAGTAAAAGAGTGTTTCATACATTTATTTCCTCATGAAAGAAGGATTGTACCTTCTATGCTTTTTAAGAAGCATGGGGCTATCACAGCATTTGTGGTGGTGAATTCTCAAGTGGGCTGTTTTACCTGATAAGATTGCAAGCCCTTAGTCACATCTTAAGCTGTGCCATTTTCCTCATATTTTGCCTTCTTATAGAACCCCTGAAACTACATAGATTTTTACCCATAGTGGCAGGTTACAATGGAAGATGGACTGATAGAATAAATGAACATAGGAATAAGTACCAAAACTGCACAAGATGATTTCACTGAAGGTTGGCTCAAGTAAAAGCTGCAAAAAATGTTAAATATAAGTTTCACAGGAAGAAAAGAACACTGTGAGAATCACTGGCATATTTATAGGGATACTGGAAATTAACTGTCTCTTAGCAGGTTGAGAATCCTCTAAGTAGTCTAAGAGCTTCCTCAGAAGAGACCCCGATGCCATCACAAGAACAGCTATGCTTTGGACCCCTGAAGGAAAGCGAAAGAGAGGCTGACCAAATGCAACCTGGCGGAGGACTGTGGAGGCTGAGATGCAAAGAATGAACCAGAGTTGGGGCACTGTACGAAGGATGGCCACCGACCGAGCAAAGTGGAATCAATTTGTTGTTGCCCTACAGGATGCCACTAGGCGTGATGGCCACTGACTGCTTTGACGGTCGGCGGCTAAGGATCAAAGAAGAACAAGAAGTCTAAGAGCTTATAGGTATCTAGGCCACTGTTTCTTATGGTACTTAATTATTGGAAAGAATCCCCGTTGATTAAATACAAACATGTATTAGACATCACAGTAACATCAAAGAAATGTCAATAACACTAATCTTGATTTCAGAAAAAAATTACAATGAACTTTTACTGATGAAAACAAAATGTCATATGTATACAGTTCAATCTAGTCTACACAGTTACTGAAAGTTCATCGTTAGGACTTTTAAGTAATTGAATTAAGTTGAGTGGTTCTACAAAGTTATTGATTTTTGATCATTAGGACGTTTATGAAGTTGTTGGTTCATGGTGGTTTTACCTAATGTAGCTAGATTCCTGGATGCAATCACACTCACTCCTGATTTATCCAGGTGTTGGAAAAGGTTGTGTGGTATGTGTAGAACTGTCTCAGGGTTACAAAGCTTTCTTTCCCTGATCCAGGTTTCTTGTCATAGATGAAAATGGAAGCTCTTTGTGTAGAGTACCCTAAATAACCACTTGGTTGTACTTTGTTGCTAAAAAACAAGATTTTGGCAATGGTAAGCCTTTGCAACTACCGCTGCTAGCTCTACAAAATGGGTTCTCTCGTGACCAAAGTTTTCGATTGCAGTATCTGGGCCTAGTGAGCTCAAGGGTTAAATACAAAAAAATCTCATTTTCAGCTGACAGATGTATGGGACCACACACCATCTTTCCTAAACAATTTCTCATCTTAAATTAATGAAATCCTGAACACTCTTCCCTTGAAAGAGTCTCAAGGATATACATTTTCTTTACAATTGCTTCAGAGCATGAAAACTAATTATACTACTCGTCAAAAGTCAAGGGCCACTTAGAAAAACCTTGGTTGAAACCATAAAACAAATCTGATATAAACGTAATTGGTATCAGTCAAAACGGCATTTATTGAATACCAAATTGACATGTCACGTAAAGAAATGGAAACACACATTCAAACGCAATGAAGCTGTGAAGTGTCTCACCCACCTTTTCAAAATTCACACAATAGATATTGGACAAATAGACATTTCAAAATCGGGTATGACCACCGTGTGCAGCAAGGCATTCAAGACAGCGTAGACGCATCGAGTCCACAAGGGTCCGAAGAGTATCCTGAGGAACAGCTTGCCATTCCTGAAGCAGAAATGCAGTCAGCTGTGCAACATCCATTGGCAGGGGGTGATTTGTTGACAATCTTCGACCAAGGACATCCCAGAGGTGCTCAATCGGAGAAAGGTCAGGTGAATGAGCTGGCCACGCCATCCTGATGATCCCATGTTGCTAAATAAACTCATTCACCACACGAGCTCGATGGGGTCTAGCGTTATCATCTTGGAGGATGGCATTACCACCTATGGCCTCCAGAGCAGGCTGAACAATTGGTCTCAAGATTTCGTTCTGGTATCTTGGGCCGGTCAAGTTGCCTTGGATGATGTACAGTGGGGTCCTGCCGTGTCTGTAGAAGCCTTCCCAGACCATGACAGAACCCCTACCATAACGATCCACCTCTCAAATTGTGTCATCAGTAAATCGCTCTCCTGGTCGTCATCAAACTCGAATCCTGCCATCATTGAATGACACAGTGAAGCGAGATTCATCAGTGAAGAGAACTTGACTCCATTGTTGCCTTGTCCATCGGATGTGCTCGCGACACCAAGCAACACGGGCTCTGCGATGAGCAGGAGTTAGAGGGATTCTGACTGCAGGACGTCGAGCTGCCAGTCCAAATTCATGTAAACGTCAGCGAATGGTGCTTTGACTGACATTAACGTTTACAGTTTGTCTCAGCTGACATCTTAGAGTGGAACAAGTCACTGTTCGATGGCGCAGGGCTGACAACAAGAGGTACCGGTCATCATGTCTATTGGTGCATCTAGGGCGACCTGGCCGGCGTTGATCCTCCACACTTCCTGTGGCCTGAAATTTCTGCAAAATTCTTTGGATAGTAGAGTGTGACACTGCAAGCCGTCTAGCAACATCACGGACAGATAAACCACTTTCAACCCACGCTATAGCCCTCATTCTTTGTAAGGTGTCAAGAATTCTTCTCGGTGGCATGGTTTTTGCAAGTGATGAAACTACCCTAAGTCTGCTGATTGTAAAACAAATTAAGAGTGAACTCTGTTCACGAAAAGTCGCCATTGCACGTGGAATGTCAATCAGCACGATTACTTTACCTGTTTGGTTGTACGGAAGTTTGAAAAAACAGATTAAAAATGTGAATTTATGGTCAGCAAACCAAATTGCACGTGATCACCATGGTTGTCGGTGAGTTGTTTTTATGCTTAACGTGCATAGAGGACTGTCAGAGGAAGATATTGCACCCATTTTTACTAAAAACTTCCTTCATTTAACCATTCTATGCGCTTATATAAAAGTGTATTGAAAATAATAGGGTGGCCCTTGACTTTTGACGAGTAGTATACAATCACTACTACTGCAAAGTAGCCACCATCTCCACGATATCAAAACCTCTAACGTAGCCATTCGCCTTGAGCACGCAGCGTTCGCACACAACCGGGAGAACTACAAACCAGATAAGTTGAATTTAATTTATTTGCTGTTTCTATTTTGTATACAATTTAAGCAGTTAGTATAATTGTTGATTGCTTGATACTGGCTAGGAGTGATAATATAAATTAGGAATAGCCATACATTAAATTTAAAAAAAAAACAAATAAATTTTAATAGGCCCAGGCGCCACGTGCTTTCCATTGTGTGGTACGGTAGACATTTTTACTTTACTTAACTCATCAGAAAATAGCAAAAAGTTGAATCATCCTAAACTGTAATCATAGATCCTAGTAGTGTTAATCAATTATTAATAATAAATATTAGTGATTAAGGAAATTTTAGATGTGCCAGATCAAAAGATTTGAACCAAAATAGACCAACTTCTAAGAATAAGAACAAGATAGCACAATAAAATAATTAAATTAATAATAACAAAATAAAAGAAAGGGAGCTTAAAGAAATAGGAAAGAACAATAAGTAAAAAAAAAAAAAAAAAAAAAATTAAATTAAAATAGGAAATTAGGACATAGCTCATAACCAAACATGGCACCTATAGTCCTAACTAGATCACAGTCAGGTGAAGGCAAAACGTGGGCAGAAGCAGTTAAAACCAAAGATAGGGACACCAGGCACGATAAACTAGAAGAGAATAGTCAGGCCCCCATAGAAGAAATTTCTAACCAAAAAAATAGCAATGAAAGTACCAAAGAAGACTCAAGACATAAAGCAACCCAGGCAGTTTCCCAAAATAAAGATGGAGTAAACATATGTCGTTTAAAGATAACACAAGTAGCTGGTGAGGCTGTAAAGATCAAGGCACTAGATGAAGACAAAATTATAAACATCCTTGATCCTGTGTTAGGCAAAAAGGCGATAGCCAAAATTTCCAAAACTCATTTTGGCATAATAATTACCCCAAATCAGAGTGACAGAATAAAAGAGATGTTAGAGGAACTCAAAGTAGAAGCAAAAACAGTGACTCTTGCACACGACATAGAAGTAAAGATAGAGCTAGCAAAAGAGACCAGTAGATGTGTGTTAAAAGGGATAAACACTACCCTTCCAAGCGAGGAAGTTATGAACATCCTCGCAAAACATAACCCAGACATAAAGCTGGTACACGTGGACAGAATAATGGTGAAAGGGAGTATTGTAACCCCAGTGGTTATAATAACGGCAGAAGGGAGGGAAACCCCTAAAACGCTACTATTTGGGAAAACCAAGAAGCACACCGAAGCTTACATTCCCCCTGTGCTACAGTGCTCCAACTGTCTGAAATTCGGCCACGGAAGGAACAATTGTAAGGGGAAAACAGTTTGTAGGTACTGTTCCAGTAATCACCCTTCTACACAGTGTGAAAAGGCAAAGGCAGATACCGACTACAAAAAGGCGAATGGAAACAGAAAATGTATCAATTGTAAAGGGAACCACAGTGCCAGGTTTCAGGGCTGTCCAGTATACCAGCAAACAAAACAAGCACTAAAAGAATCCATCCTAACAAGAAAACCATTTAAAACAGTAATGAAAGAAATAAAAGAAAACACACAAAACACAAACAGTAAAGTTGCAGAAGAAATCAAGTCTCTTAAAGAAGAAATTAAAACTATTAAAACGCAGCAGTCAAAAGAACAGAAAATAACTAACAAAACAAAAGAAAACAGCCAGCCAGACAGTTCAGCTACAACACTGGAAAATGGGAATTCACTGAAAAGTGCAGAGGCATTGCTTCAAGAAGTGAAAGCCATACAGTACCAAATTTCCCAGGATATAGCTAAACTGACTGTACTGAAAGAAGAAAATGAAATGATACTAGTCAAACTGTCCAAACAAAAAGAAGAAAGTGAAATAATACTAAAAAGAATGGAAAGTGAAAAACAGGAGATTAACATAGGGAGAGAAGGGAATGTAGCATTGGATGAAAATGGGAAAGTGGTCAAAAAGAACAAAAGGCAACAGGAAAACAAAAGCAACCTAGAAGAAACTATCAAAGAAACTATCAAAAAACATTTTGAGGCACATTTACCACACTTAGCGGAAGAAGTTAGGGATATAATGACAAGTTTAAATAGGGATTTTCTTGAGAACTTGATGGATAGTGGGTCCACAAGTACAGGAAAGGCAGAATAAGAGCAAATTTGATAGCTACCAAAATAAAAGGTACACTAGATGATGTTAAAATTCAATTTAGAAAGATTTAGAATTATCCAGTGGAATTGTAGGGGTATTAAAAAAAATTTTGCACCCCTACTATCAGAGACTGGAGGAAATACTGATATATATGCTCTTCAAGAGACCCATTTAAACCCAAATAATAGATATAGTTGTAAGGGCTTTAAGATACTTAGACACGATAGGAAAGAAGGTAGAGGAGGAGGTGTTGCAGTATTAGTTAGCGAAAAATTTAAAATCATAGACTGGGAAGTATTTAATACAACCAATATAGAAGGTATCCAGGTTACTATAGCAGCTGAACCAAACAATCTAACAATTCTAAATGTATATGCTAAAGATGGCACAATTAAAGATGAAGAAATACTAGCCATAAGCACCAGACTAGGTCCCAAAACAATCATAGTAGGCGATTTTAATTCCCATCATTGTGCTTGGGGTGGACAACATGCAGATAATGCAGGAAAATGCCTACTTGACTTCATAGAAAACAATGAACTACTAATACTAAATGATGGATCTGCAACAAGAATTAATCCACAAGCTAATAGGGCAGACTCAGCAATAGACATAAGTATAGCAACTAACAACCTAGCGAATGTAAATTGGGAAGTGTTACAAGACACAAACTCAGATCATCTGCCCATTGTAATAACCATGCATGAAAATGTCATTCCAAACCCAGAACCAGAGAAACCTACCTTCAACTATAAAAAAGCAAACTGGGAAGCTTTCCAATCAGAGCTGGAGGTGATGGAATATAAAGACATGGAATCAGATGATACTGACTTGTGGGCAGAAACACTGACCAATGAAATTCTGAAAATAGCAATAAAGTATATACCAAATAAAAATATGCCACAACACCTTAAACCAATAAGTAACATTAATAAGAAAAGAGAAACTCAATGGAATAAAGAACCAGTTGCCTGGTGGAATAAAAGCTGTGCAGAAATTCATGAGAGAAAAAAAAGGGCCTTACAAAAATATAGAAATAACAGAACAGAAGAAAACTATGATAAGTATAAACTTATTAGGAATGAATCTAACAGAATAATATTCAAAGCCAAAGAAACTAACTGGAAGGAGTTTTGTCAGTCACTTAAACCTAGCACTCAAATTAGAGAAGTATGGAAAAAGCTTAAGGCAATCAAAGGGAACAATAAGAAAACAATAATGCCAACAATCAAACTACCAAAGAGAGCAGAAACAGATAAAGAAAAAGCTAATGCCCTTGCCGAGTATTTCTATAAAGTCAGTGCAAAAAGTAGCCTTGGACAGGAAGAAAATGAGAGAAGAGAAAGACTTAGGATACAGTTTTTAAAAGAACTACCAGACCAGATAGATGAAACAAACTATTTAGATGCTGATATAACAGAGGAAGAAGTAACTAATGCAATAAAAGATAAATCTAATACTGCCTCAGGGCAAGATATACTTAGTTATGAAATCCTTAAGAAAGTACCCAAAAGAACTATAAACATAATAACTTCACTTTATAAAAAAATCTGGAACTTAGGAAAGATACCAAAAGCATGGAAAGTAGCTATGATAGTACCCATTCTAAAACCCAATAAGGAAGCCCATGATGTAAGTTCATATAGGCCTATCTCCTTAACATCACAACTAGGTAAATACTGGAAACTGTTGTGAATAAAAGAGTTAAATTCTACCTAGAAAAAAACCAGTTATATAGCCCAAACCAGTCAGGGTTTAGAGCAGACAGAAGTACAGTAGACCAGCTTGTAAGATTAGAACATGATGTAAAGCTAGGGTTCAAGAGGAAAGAGAAAACAGTGGCAGTCTTTCTAGATGTAGCTAGAGCATATGATGAATGCTGGCGAGATGGAGCTCTTTACAAAATGAAAAAGATTGGCATTACTGGTAAAACCTATAGGTATCTAGAAAACTTTTTACAGGACAGGTATTTTGCTGTACAGGTGAATAATGATAGGTCAGAAATATATGAACAACAGAATGGGATTCCTCAAGGATCAGTGATCTCTCCTTCAATTTTCACTATAGCTGTAAATGATTTAGCAGATGAATTTAATGACATAAAGAATGCAGTATCACAATTTGCAGATGACTGTGCCATTTGGCGATCTGGAAAAAACTTGGACCATGTTTACAAAAAACTTCAAAATCAAATAGACAAAGTTTCAGAGTGGATGAAAAGTTGGGGCTTCCAAATTAATGTAAACAAAACAGTAGGTATGATTTTCAGCAAAGGAAATTTAAAAAAAAAAATAACAAAATCAATATAACCATTAAAGGACAGAAAATATGTACCTCCTCAACAACTAGATTTCTGGGCATAACTTTAGATAAACAACTAAATTATAATAAACATATAGACAATTTGGTAGAAAGCTGTAGGGGACCCCTAAATATACTAAGGATTGTAAAAGGTAATGGATGGGGGGCCAGCAATAAAATAATGCTTATGTTCTACAAGTCCTTCATCAGGGGGAAACTGGATTATGCCAGCATAGTCTATGACTCAGCTGCAGCTTCTAACAAAGCAAAACTGGACAGGATTCAAAATGCAGCCATGAGAACTATTACAGGTGCATTTATATCGACACCAGTAGAAGCTCTAGAAGTAGCTCTCGGCATACCTCCCCTTGGTCTAAGACGGAAAGAACTGAGATTAAATTATTGGAGTAAAGTAGCACAAGAAGTGACCCACCCAGCACATAAAGCATTTGTCAAAAAACCAACCAAGTGTATGGGACGTCCCCTTAAATAAAGATAGATATCCAACAGGGTGGAGAACTATAGAAGACCTAATGCAGTTCAAAGAACTATCAAACACAATTGAAAATAGTAATAAATACAGAAGCAAAATACCACCATGGGAACTAAAAACACCAATCATAGACTACTCACTTACTGAAAAGATCAAACAAAACATAGAAGATAAGGAAGCCAAAATGATAAGTAGAAAGTTCATAGATCAACTAACTAAACAAAGTCTGGCCGTCTACACTGATGGATCCAAGGGCGATAGTGGGCAACTAGGTGCCGGAATTGTAATACCACAATGGGGAATAAAAAAGAGCTACAGTGTAACTGAAGGGGCTTCGATTTTTACCGCAGCGATGGTAGCAATTCTTAAAAGTTTAGAAATAATCGAAGATAACCCACCAGAAGCTGTTACGATATTTACAGACTCACTATCATCACTACAAGCACTAGAACACCCAGGTAAATGTAGCCGGCCAGACATAAAGGAAGAAATTCTAGCAATTAATACATCACTAGAGAACAGAGGATGTAGTGTGAGGCTAGTGTGGGTTCCAGCACACATAGGTATAGCTGGCAACGAGTTGGCAGACCAGAATGCCAAGAAGGGAAGAACAAGTAAAAACAATATAAAAACAGGACTGGGAAGGTCAGAGATCAAGAGCCAAGTGAAGGAAACTATAAACGAGGAATGGAAGACAACATGGAAGGAAAGTAGAAAAGGCAGACACGCGTTCAAACTGCTGAAAGAACCAACGAGGACATGCCAGGTCAGAGAAGAATTAAAGATACCATCGAACAAAAAACTGTGGCGTCTCCGACTCGGTGCAGCATACTTCATGGTAGAAGAACCACACTGCCAAGAATGTCAGGAAGAGAATGACATAGACCACTACCTGATCCAATGTAAAAAGTATGAACAACAAAGGCTTGAATTAAAAACTTACTATAGAAATCACAATATAGACTTAACAGGTAATAAGGTTTTAAGTATAGATGCCCCAAGAGATGCCCAATCAATACTTAAAAGATATATACATAAAACAAAGGAAAAAATATAAGGTTAGAACTTCAGGAAAATCATCCAACTAAATAGAAATTAAGCAGCAAGAACTAACAAAGCATTAACAAACAAAAAATAACTACTCATAGGACAAGGAAAGACAAGGTATTAAAAAAAAAAAGGGACAACAACTCAAAAAGAACAAATACTAATACAAATTAAAACCAAGTGTAAAGGACAATAGTTATCTAGAAACAATACAAAAGAGAAAATAAAATTGACAAATACTAATATAAATAAAAATCAGCAACTGCAAAAGACAACAGTTATTTAAATTGAATACAAAATTAGTAAATAAAATGACACTAAATACCCCAATTATAACCAACTTTCAGGTTGAACAGGGTAGACCAAGATGGAACGAGAAGAGGCAACAATGATCAGATGTTGAGTGCCCGATCTCCACCCATCAATTCATCAAAACAACAACAACAGTAGCCACCATATCAATTACATCCCATTAATGTTAGCTGCCCAGCAACTATCTGTTCTATTCAAGCCAGCAAGCACTTTGCACAGATGAAGGAAATTGATTGTAACAAGCTATTTTTGAACAACCATATAATCAATAGCTCTGTGCAGGTGAAAGAAGATTTAGTGTGAAGTCAGGCCCACAGGTACGGTAATTTATTGAACATTCCTTTATAAAGTAATTAAGTTAAGTTTAATGAGGAAAGTGGTTGAAGTAACAAGAAGAGACATGGTCCGCAACCAGACGATCCGTCAAGGCCTAAAATCCCATCCGCTGCAGACCCAAATAGAACAGTCCCAACTAAGATGGTTTGGCCATGTCTGCAGAATGGGAGAAGATCGGCTACCACGACAAGCATGGGAAACAAAGAGCCAGGGATCCAGACCTCCAGGACGACCCAGAGTCCGCTGGGAGGACACCATTAGACAATCTTTGAAGGACCGAGGACTAGAATGGAACCAGGCCAGGAAGAAGACAGCTGATAGAATGGTCTGGCGCTCTCTCTTCCAAACCTCTACACCTCACGGTAGAAGGGGAACGACTAAGTAAGTAAGTAAGTTAATGACAGAAGATAGAACGAGAGAAAAATCTAGCCTATGACACCCATGAAGGAATCTCGAAAAATAAATACTCATGAAAGCATTCACAGCCTCTGAGAATTTTCTTCACTCCAACATTAATGTCAGCAAAGTGTATTTGTGGGAATATTAGCTTAACTTAAGTCAAATATCAGTGTTATATTTATAAGAGGTGAATATTATATTAAATTATTTTAATTATTATACACATTAATTAATTGAGTGGTTTTTATACTATTTTAAAAACTGCTAAAATTGTTTATATCATGGCTGCTTGCATCCTGTAAAAAGTTGCTATTGGAATAATGTTACTATCAGTGCCAGGAAAAGTAATAAATAGGATTATCCTTGAGAGATTAAAAGAGTCCATAGACAAGAAACTGAGAGATGAACAAGCAGGTTTTCGACAAAACAGATCATGTACAGACCAGATAGCCACTTTGAGAATAATAGTTGAACAAAGTCTGGAATGGAATTCACCATTATACATCAGATTTGTGGACTACGAAAAGGCATTTGAC
Organism: Oreohelix idahoensis; assembly: GCA_024509875.1. Lineage (NCBI taxonomy): Eukaryota > Metazoa > Mollusca > Gastropoda > Stylommatophora > Oreohelicidae > Oreohelix > Oreohelix idahoensis. The sequence continues at coordinate 405,582 of JAMPIV010012421.1, forward strand.
AGTGTAGACAGAGAATCACTTTGGAAATTGATGAGGCATTATGGAGTTCCCCTGAAGATCATTAATTTACTAAAGAAAACATATGAAGACATGACATGCAGAGTTCTTCATGAAGGACAGCTTACAGAACCATTTGGGATAAGAACAGGAGTGCGACAGGGATGACTCTTTTCTTCATTTCTTTTCTTATTAGCAATAGACTGGGTTATGAGAACATCAACAACACACAACAGAAATGGAATCCAGTGGACTCTGACTAAGCAGCTGGATGTTTTGGATTTTGCTGATGACTTGGCTCTTCTGTCCCATAACCGTAATCAGATGCAGGACAAATTGAAAACACTTGATGAGAGGTCACAGCAATTGGGTCTGAAATAACACAGGGAAAAGACAAAAATAATGAAAATAAATGCAGGTAATAAAAACAGGGTTGAACTTGAAGAAGCACCAATACAAGATGTAGAATCGTACACATATCTTGGCAGCAATATAGACAAAGCTGGAGGGACAGACAGTGATATTAAAATAAGAATACATAAAGCAAGAGGAGCTTTCATTGCATTGGGAAATATATGGAGATCAAGAGAAATTGGATCCAATACGAAAATAAGAATCTTCAACTCAAATGTGAAGTCAGTCCTATTGTATGGCTCTGAGACATGGAGAACAACAAAGACAACAACCAAAAAGCTACAGACTTTCATAAATGGGTGCTTTCATAGAATAGTGGAATTAAAATGGTATGACAAGGTTACCAACGTGGAACTGATGACAAGAACTAGACAAGTGCCAGTGGAACAAGAGATGGGAAGAAGACGAAGGCAATGGATAGGACTTACACTGAGGAAACCTATTGATAGCATTACAAGGCAGTCCTTGTTCTGGAACCCCCAGGGCAAGAGAAGCAGAGGTAGACCAAGAAGCACACGGAGAAGAGAGCTGGAAACAGAGGTGAAAATGATGAGGAGAACATGGAAAGAACTTGAGATGATGGCACGTGACATGAGGACTTGGCATATGTTTGTTGAAGGCCTATGCTCCTTTGGGAGTGGAGAGTTATGAATGAATGAAGTCAAAGATTGAGAGGGAGATTCACCAACACCACAATAATACAATGCTACGCACCAACGAATGATAGCGACGAGGAGGTCAAGGATGAATTCTATCAACAACTGCAGAAAGAAATGGAAGACACACCTAGATATGATCTTGTTATAGTAATGGGAGACCTCAATGCGAAAGTTAGTACACACAATACATATAATGAAAGAACAATGGGGAACTGCGGCAGCGGAAGAGCAAATGAAAATGGGGATAAACTAATAAGTTTCTGTAGCATTAACAACCTGGTCATTGGAGGAACACTCTTCCCACATAAAGAAATTCACAAATTAACATGGGAATCACCAAATGGTCGGGACAGAAACCAGATAGACCACATCATGGTTAACGGTAGATGGAGACATGCATTACAAGATGTGAAGGTAAGAAGAGGTGCAGATGTTGGAAGTGATCACCATTTAGTAGTAGCAAAACTGAAAGTGAAACTAAGAAGGGCTGCACCAACTGTAACTACACAGAAAAGTTTTGACATCAGCAAATTGAAGGACTCCCTTACCAGAAAAGCTTTTGCGGCCGACATAAAGAAACGATATCAATTTGCCAAAAGTCAGGAAAAGACATTGACTGATGATATAGACAAGAATTTCAACACCATTTCAACAATATACAAAGAAAGCAGCAAATCATGCTTGGGATTTCAGGAAAGGAAGAAGCAAGACTGGATAACACCAGAAACATTAAACACCATAACGATGAGAAAGGAAATGAAAAGAAAGAAAACAGAAGCGAAGTCCCCCAGGTTAAAGCAACTATATAGCGAACAGTACAGTCAGCTGGACAAGGAAGTTAAACGCCAAACCCGAGCCAACAAAAGGAATTTCCTAGACGATCTTGCAAGACAGGCAGAGGAGGCAGCACTGAGAAATGAACAAAGCACAGTATACAAAATAACTAAATTCATCAGCGGAAAACGAGGTGCAAACAATATTACATTAGTAAGAGATAAGCAAGGTAATCTCATCACGACAGCAGAGGGACAGGAAACAAGATGGGCAGAGCACTTCAGAGAAATTCTGAACAAGGAACCACCAGAGACACAACTGAATGTTCCTGAAGCTGAAAACGATCTAGATGTGAATACAGACATTCCACGAAAAGAAGAAATCATCATAGCAATCAAAGGGTTAAAGAACGGCAAAGCTCCGGGCCATGATAACTTAAATGCAGAGATATTTAAGACAGACCCTGAGCTAGCAGCAGAACTATTAGAACCACTATTTGCACTAGTCTGGAAAACGGGGACAACACCATCAGAGTGGAACAAAGGAATAATTGTCATGTTGCCCAAGAAGGGAGATCTTGCAGACTGCAATAATTGGAGAGGAATCACTCTTCTCTCAGTTCCCAGCAAAATACTAGGCAGGATAATTATACAGAGAATTTCAAAGGCAGTAGACCACAAACTGAGGAAGGAACAAGCAGGATTTAGAAAGAATAGAAGATGTGTAGATCATATATTCACTCTCAGGAACATTATAGAGCAGTGCTCAGAATGGCAAAGACAGCTTTACATTAATTTCGTTGATTTTGAAAAGGCTTTTGACAGCATACATAGGGACAGTTTATGGAAAATACTGAGGGCTTATGGAATTCCAAGCTGCATAGTGTCAATCATAAAAAAAGCCTCTATGCCAACTTTACGTGTAGTGTTGGGCAGAGCAACCTAACCTTTGAGGTGAAGACAGGAGTACGACAGGGATGCCCCTTATCAACCACTCTATTTTTAACAGCCATAGACTGGGTGATGCGCCAGACAACAGAGGGCAGTCCAAGAGGAATAAGATGGACAACATTTTCTACACTGGAAGATCTGGAATATGCAGATGACATTGCACTACTAGCACATTCACATCAACACATCCAGGAAAAAACGGATAGACTTAACAAGTTTAGCCAGCAGGTGGGCTTGAACATCAATTTAAAGAAGTCTGAGGTCATGACGCTCAATGTGAGCAACCCTGAGCCCATATCAGTAAGGAATCAGCAACTGGTACAGACAGATACCTTCACATACCTAGGAAGCATAGTAACACCAGTCGGCGGGGCAGGCAAAGACATCAACATCAGAATGAATAAGGCAAGAACAGCCTTTTTTAGCCTAAACAACATCTGGAAGTCCTCCCAATACAGCACAAGCACAAAATTAAGATTATATCAGAGCTGTGTGCTTTCTGTGCTTCTCTATGGTGCGGAATGCTGGAGAGTTACAGAGAAGGAAATGTCGAAATTGTCCTCCTTTCACACAACATGCCTAAGAAAAATTCACCGAATCTTTTGGCCGAATACCATCACTAACCAAGATCTGCTTTCTCGTAGCAAGCAAGAGGACATGCACACCATCATAGCTGGCAGACGCTGGAGCTGGATTGGTCATGTCCTCAGAAGAGACCCCGATGCCATCACAAGAACAGCTATGCTTTGGACCCCTGAAGGAAAACGAAAGAGAGGCCGACCAAAAACAACCTGGCGGAGGACTGTGGAGGCTGAGATGCAGGGAATGAACCAGAGTTGGGGCACTGTACGAAGGATGGCCACCGACCGAGCAAAGTGGAATCAATTTGTTGTTGCCCTACAAGATGCCACTAGGCGTGATGGCCACTGACTGCTTTGACGGTCGGCAGCTAAGGATCAAAGAAGAAGAAGTCAAAGATCAGTGTTATATTTATAAGAGCTGAATATTATATTAAATTATTTTAATTATTATACACATTAATTAATTGAGTGCTTTCATACTATTTTATAAACTGCTAAAACTGTTTATATCATGGCTGCTAGCATCCTGTAAAAAGTTGCTACTTTAGTTCTGAGTGCTTTTGGCTGACCCCAAGGTTGTAAATCTTGTAGCGTGTAAGGTCAACTACTTTTGTAATAGAAAAGAGGGAAGTTTAAACTACTGTATGTTCATTAATCTTTATTCATTGGGCTAAAAGAATTTTACAGATTTCATGCAAAGTACCATCCATGTGTAGATTTTCATTGTTTTATAATAGTTATACAGCGTCAAATTATCCTTTAATTTGTGATAGATATGATTTATTTATTTATTTTCTGAAAACTTGTTAAGGAGTAACTAAACATTATCTCCCCTTAATTTGATCTGTGCAGCATGCCTCATTAATTTAGGAAAGTCAATTTTATGAGCTTGGCGTAACAAGAACAGAAAGGCCTTGTCATACTACAAGAGAGAAAACATTGTTTAGTCACCAGATGTTTGTTTTTATAAGGTTTTTTTTGTGACAGTAGATTGGGATTGTGATTGTCATACTTGAATAGGTCGAAATAATATTGTTCAGTCATCAGATATGAGTATTTTTAGTCTCTCCTGCTCACTCTCCTTTACTCTTCTTCTTTGATCCATAGCCGCCGACCATCAAAGCAGTCAGTGGCCATCATAACTGGTGGTGTCTTGTAGGGCAGCAACAAATTTATTCCACTTTGTTCGGTTGGTGGCCATCCTTCGTACAGTGCCCCATTTCTGGTTCATTCTTTGCATCTCGGCTTCCACAGTTCTCCTCCATGTTGTTTTTGGTTGGCCTCTTTCTTTTTTCACTTTCCTTTTTGAGGGGGGTCCAGCATCTGCCAGCTATTATGGTGTGCATGACCTCCTGGTGAAATAGTCATGCCAGATAGCATTTACACATTCAACAATTTCCATGATTGAAAGATGGGCAGGTGGTATTTGAAACTTAATTGTGCATCTGAAATTGTAAATACTGTTGAAACTTGTTTGTTGTGAATTTCACCATCTGTAATGTGCATATTTCCCTTTTGGAAAACACAGTGCATTGTGACGTATAATCCTGTTCTCCCTTACTCACACAATAGTGTGAAAAGTAACATCATCTATAGATTAGAGAAACATAATGATATATAAACTGTGTTTTCTTAAACCTGCTATCAGTTGTCACTCAGAATTTTTGGATAGTCTTAGCAGGTAGTTCTAGAACCATTGTGGAAAATGTGTTGATAGCATTCATGGGGATTTTCATTCTGATTTTCTGGTAATAGAAATTAGTGCTTACATGGTTAAAAGTGTTAAGCTGTTACCACTATAATTCACTTAGATTTTCTAGCATTAAAACTAGTGAAATAAAATAACGCGTAGCTATTTCATACCAGATGTTCAGTTATAATGTTAAATTTCACCACATGCTTTCTCACACAAGAAGAGACGGTTAGCTGACTGGTTTAAATGCTAGGCGCGACTGATAGTGACAGAAAAGAATTCATTATAAATACCTATTATTTAATACCATACGATGACTAACAGACGCTGACAATTTAATAGCTATTAACGACAGGCGATATTTATGTAAAGGCACGTCTGGATAATTGAATAATAATTAACTCTGTACGCTGATCATTGACCGGGAGCAGGAGGGGAAGAGCTGCATAACTCAACCAAACCTACACTCACTAAGCAACGTGCAATAGGATAGGCTAAAGAAAGACACAGTGTGCCTTTTAAATTTAATCAGGACTGACGGAGTGGATAAGAGCTGGTCTTGTCCCTGTCTGTGTGCATATATGTACGGTAGCTATATAGAATAGTAGCATTTTTCCATAAACGGTTCTTATATATTCCTAGCAGAACTGATCAAGGTCGTCCAGCGGTCTTTTTCCTTTTTTTTCTGATTGGTTAATGTTGTCTTTTCTTGGCTTGTGTGTCACCAATTTCATTGGTGAGCAAGTATTTGCTAACGATACATGAGAAACATTTTAACGTGTAAAATTTAATTGGACTTACCAAACCAAGCAATATTTTTTTCAATTTTATCAGCCCACTGGGGTGTGAAAAAAATAACATTTATTCCTGACTTTTGACAGTCGTATTCAAGCGCAGCATCCAGAATTTAGGCTGTTTCAGAATCGGCAGAGCCAGCCGATAGGATTATCATCATTTATCAGTTGTAACATTTTTAGCAACCAGATGTTTCCCAAGACTGGAAGTAATTTCCTCTTTTAACTGTAAACCCCAAGATCACGTTTTCTACATGAATTATTGGTGGTGACATTTTGTTCATCCAGGAAAAACCCAAAAGTCAGGAAAAGACATTGACTGAAGATATTAACCAGAATTTCAACACCATTTCAACAATATATAAGGAAAGCAGCAAAACATGCTTGGGATTCCAGGAAAGGAAGAAGCAAGACTGTATAACACCAGAAACATTAAACACCATAACTATGAGAAAGGAAATGAAAAGAAAGAAAACAGAAGCGAAGTCCCCCAGGTTAAAGCAAATATATAGCAAACAGTACAGTTAGCTGGACAAGGAAGTTAAACGCCAAACCGGAGCCAACAAAAGGAATTTCCTAGACGATCTTGCAAGACAGGCAGAAGAGGCAGCACTGAGAAATGAGCAAAGCACAGTATACAAAATAACTAAATTCATCAGCGGAAAACGAGGTGCAAAGAACATTACATTAGTAAGAGATAAGCAAGGAAATCTCATCACGACAGCAGAGGGACAGGAAACAAGATGGGCAGAGCACTTCAGAGAAACTCTGAACAAGGAACCACCAGAGGTGCAATTGAATGTCCCTGAGGCTGAAAACGATCTAGAAGTAAATACAGACATTCCACAAAAAGAAGAAATCATCACAGCAAACAAAGGGTTAAAGAATGGAAAAGCTCCTGGCCATGATAACCTAAATGCAGAGCTATTTAATACAGACCCTGAGCTAGCAGCAGAACTATTAGAACCACTATTTGCACAAGTCTGGGAAACAGGGACAACACCAACAGCGTGGAACAAAGGAATAATTGTCAAATTGCCCAAGAAGGGAGATCTTGCAGACTGCAATAAATGGAGAGGAATCACTCTTCTTTCAATTCCCAGCAAAATACTAAGCAGGATAATTATATAGAGAATTTCAAAAGCAGTAGACCACAAACTGAAGAAAGAACAAGCAGGATTTAGAAAGAACAGAAGATGTGTAGATCATATATTTACTCTCAGGAACATTAATGAAGCAGTGCTCAGAATGGCAAAGACAGCTGTACATTAATTTCAACGATTTTGAAAAGGCGTTTGACAGCATACATAGGGACAGTTTACGGAAAATACTGAGGGCTTATGGAATTTCAAGCTGCATAGTGTCAATCATAAAAAGCCTCTATGCCAACTTTATGTGTAGTGTTGGGCAGAGCAACCTAACCTTTGAGGTGAAGACAGGAGTACGACAGGGATGCCCCTTATCAACCACTCTATTTATAACTGTCATAGACTGGGTAATGCGCCAGACAACAGAGGGCAGTCCAAGAGGAATAAGATGGACTACATTTTCTACATTGGAAGATCTGGAATATGCAGATGACATTGCACTACTAGCACATTCACATCAACACATCCAGGAAAAAACGGATAGACTTAATAAGTATAGCCAGCAGGTGAGCTTGAACATCAATTTAAAGAAGTCAGAGGTTATGACGCTCAATGTGAGCAGCCCTGAGCCCATATTAGTAAGGAATCAGGAACTGGTACAGACAGACACCTTCACATACATAGGATGCATAGTAACACCAGGCAAAGACATCAACAACAGCCTTTTTTAGCCTTAACATGTACAAGTATGTAAATCTGATTTTATTTTGATCTTTAGATATTCGAGGTTGTCAAGTTTAAATGATAATAAACAACACAAGAAACTTAACTTTGTGTGTTGGTCAGACCCATACCCAATTAACCGTAGTTTCTCACGTTTGTGTCTTGTTGTCACATAGCTCTGTGTGTGTGTGTGTGTGTGTGTGTGTGTGTGTGTGTGTGTGTGTGTGTGTGTGTGTGTGTGTGTGTGTGTGTGTGTGTGTGTGTGTGTGTGTGTGTGTGTGTGTGTGTGTGTGTGTGTGTGTGTGTGTGTGTGTGTGTGTGTGTGTGTGTGTGTGTGTGTGTGTGTGTGTGTGTGTGTGTGTGTGTGTGTGTGTGTGTAGTTAAACTTATATTTATATGTATGAGGAGGGAAAGGTTGTTTTGTACTAAGTTATAGTCATATAGATAGGCTGGAATAGAGAAACTCACTCACTCCATAGACATATTTTGTTCCATAAACTATCGTGAAATATATTTCTCACACCTTTTTCTCATGTACCTATCCCCATCCACTCTGCTCAGACAGGAAAAAAAAAAACTCACAACCTATCTGTACGAAATGCATAAATGATAGAGAATGTGACCGAAATGTTAGGACTAGGGCTGATAATGACATTACATGTAGTGTGTTCATGTATACCATTGTATACATTAGAATTGTCATTATTTTGGTACGTTATATGAACACCAAAAATATATGTCATTACCATGTTTTAACAAAATATATAAGAAATCTGCTTTACCAAACAACAGTTTTAACATTACTACTAGCTATATTTCTCAATTGTAATTCATGCTCATGTATAACTATTAGTTTAAGTAGTAGAAAATAGCCATAAGTAATTATTTCTCAACTCATTTTTCAATAATTCATATTTGAAGAATGCTGCACATAAAATTCAGTGATGTCCATGTTGTATGGCGTCTACTTTAGATACATGTACAATGTGAATACAATGTTACTTGACATGTAGTAGTAATTTTTACTCGTGCATGCTGTACAAAACAAATAGTAGAAATATAAGCATAATCGCTTGCCAGTTTATCTTTCTATAATTCATACCTTAGATACATGTACATTTGAACACAATGTTCCTTGATAATTTCTCTGCAGTAATTTATGCCCTTGCACGCTATATAGTGAAAGTACAGGTCCATACCCTTTTATCTGAACACCCACCTGCATGGAGGCATACCTGGTGTCATTCTTATATGACCACCAGTTATGCACAATGCTATAATATACGTACAAATGTGGAAGTGAACCTCTGTCTGTGAGGCTGATTACATCCTCATTGACTCTTTAAATCATCCACACACTTTCAGGGATTCCCTCTGTGGTGAAACTTGTTGAGGACAAAGCATTGCATATGATTAAGATGGACAATTTGGAGCAGGAATAGCAATACAAAAATGTTAAATTTACAAAAGATATAAACAGGTAATACATATATTTTACAGCAGAATTAGTGGAAATCTTAAAAGCTTCAGAAATAGTTGCAGTTTTATATATATTTTTTACGTTTTTTAAGTACAGTAATTCCCGTTTTGACATTACCGCCAAAAACCGATGGAAGGCGGAAATGTGCATGTGCAGTATGTTTATGTGGTTCATTAGCTAGCTGTCTGCTATTTTTCGCTGTCGAATTCTTGTTTGATGCTGCGTGTGAGTGATTTATAATGAGTGCAAAAATAAATAATCCCACCAGCTGCGAGGTTCGTGCTGTGATCCATTTTTTTGTAGCAAAAAACAACAGTGCTGCAGAAATTCACAGGCAACTCAGTGAGGTTTATGGGCCAGATGTTATGATTGATAGTATGGTTAGGAAATGGTGTCGAATGTTTAAAGAAGGGCGAACAAATACCCATGATGAAGATCGTAGCGGTTGGCCGAGTGTTATGACAGACGATTTGGTCGAAGAAGTGAACACAAAAATTCAGGAAAATCGTCGTTTCACAATTTCTGCATTGTGTGTCGAATTTTCGGAAGTGTCACGTTCAGTGATTTACGACATTGTGACAAGAAACCTTGGCTACAAAAAACTGTGTGCCAGATGGGTGCCGAAAATGTTAACCGATGAACACAAGCAGAAACGCCTGGCTTCGGCTCAAAAATTTTTGCAGCGCTATCGAAATCTTCTTCCTCTTTCGTCCTGAAAAGGACGTTGGTTGCGTTGTGTTTGTTTACAGCGAAGCTGCGATATCTGCGCCTTTTGGCCAACACATCTGACTTCAGCACGGCATTTTTGGGGACCGGGTTTGCCTTCCCTCTTCGATCCCCATTCTCTCAGCCAGACTACAGTGATGCAGCCTGTTTCCAGGACCACCACGTGGAGGTGGAGTAGGGTCTTGGTCAGCTCTGGTTCGCTGACCCTGACGCAAGGAGTCAAGCTATGGGTCGCTGACTGCATTCTCTATTGAAAGCTATCGAAATGAAGGAGATGAATTTTTGGGCCACATTGTTACTGGAGATGAAACCTGGATTTCCTACACAAACGTCGCATCAAAGCAACAGTCGATGCAATGGCGACACTCATGGTTCCCCGAAAGCAAAGAAGTTTAAGCAAGCACCTTCTGTCAAAAAGATCATGGCCACTGTTTTCTGGGACAAAAAAAGGGGTCTTGTTTATTGATTTTCTTGAACGTGGAAAGACAGTTAATGCCAATGCTTATTGTGACACTCTGATAAAACTTAGACGTGCCATCCAACACAAAAGACGTGGGTTGCTGTCCACTGGGATTGTGCTTTTGCACGATAATGCTCGACCTCACACCGCAGATCGAACTGTTCAATTGTTGCAAAAATTTCACTGGGACATTTTTGACCACCCGCCCTATAGCCCCGATCTCGCGCCAAGTGATTACCACCTTTTCATGCACCTAAAGAAGTGGCTGGCATCCCAGCGGCTTGAAACTAATGATGAACTGTAGACAGGCGTTAAGGAATGGTTCAAGACACTGGCGGCAGACTTCTTTGACACTGGAATTAATAACCTGGTGCCACGATACCAAAAATGTGTTGAAGTCAATGGTGACTACGTTGAGAAATAATGTAAATGTGTGGTTCACTTTTGGCTGCAATAAATCATTTTTATATATGATGGTTTTTTAAATTATTTTATACTTTTTATTTTATTTTATATTTTTTATTTTTATTACTTAAAAAACGCGCCTCGTATATATATATATATATATATATATATATATATATATATATATATATATATATATATATATATATATATATATATATATATATATATATATATATATATATATATATATATATATATATATATATATATATATATATATATATATATATATATATATATATATATATATACGAGGGACGGTCAAAAAGTAATGCCTCGTAATTTTTAATTTCATTCAATAGGCAAAAAAAACAGATAAAATTCACATTGAAATGTAGCCCCAAGTCTGAACTTCAAAAATTTATTTCTCAATGTTGTCTCCTTTATTTGTTACAGCTTTTGTCCATCTTCTCACAAGGGCATGTATCCCCGCATGGTAAAAATTTGTGTCCTTTTTCCTAAACCACTGGCGTACGGCGCGTTTAAGGGTCTCGGTGTCCTCAAAGTGATGTCCGCGAAGATCTTCTTCCAGTGGTCCAAACAGATGGAAGTCAGAAGGTGCAAGATCGGGACTGTAAGGGGGATGTGGTAATAATGTCCATCCAAATTCTGCAATCGAATCAATGTTGCGTTTAGCGGTGTGTGGCGTGGCATTATCGTGCAACAGTAGTGCAGTTCTCTGATCTTTTAATGGGTAAAGTCGCCGAAGACGACCTCTAAGCTTCTTAAAAGTTTCAATGTAACGGTCTGCATTCACCGTGTTTCCCTGTTCCAAGAAGTCGAGAAGAATCACACCCTTCTCATCCCAAAATATGGAGGCCATAACTTTCCCTACAGATGGTGAACTTTTGAACTTCTTTCTTGTCGGCGATGTTGTGTGATGCCATTCCATTGACTGCCTCTTGGATTCTGGTTCAGAAAAATGAAACCAAGTCTCATCTCCTGTCACAATATTCGATAAAAACTCTTCTCCTTCAGTTTCGTAATGGTGCAGGAGGTTGATGGCTATGGTCTCGCCTTCAGCATTGAGGAATTCTATGACATAACGTTGTTGTAACCGAACGTCTTTGGCAGCCATTTTTAAACTGTTACAGTGGTGCCACCTGTTACTGAAACATGTTGGTAATGCTATACAGTGCAGAAGAGTGTTTGATGAATCCTGCTAAATTTACAAATTGCACACCGATGCAGTATTTACATACATAAAAAATAGGAGGCATTACTTTTTGACCGTCCCTCGTATATATATATATATATATATATATATATATATATATATATATATATATATATATATATATATATATATATATATATATATATATATATATATATATATATATATATATATATATATGTTACCTTATACTTATTGAAGGCTATTGGGTAACGAGTATATTAATGTGCTGCACTGGTCTTGTAAGATATTTTGATATAATAGACAACAGTCTCAACAGTAACGTACGGAATGGCCAACTTGAATGATCTCGATCAACAGCTTGTTGTACGTTTTATCACATTTAATATGTCACAATACAACNTNNGNGTNCTTNACTTCTTTTGAGAGCATATGATGATATGACGTTACACTAGTAATACAAATGTGATCAGTAGCAGCCATAAGCAATAATGTCGTTGTGCCGGTTTAAAGTCAGAATGTCTATGTATCGTCTACAACGCCTTCATGCTTTACAAATCCGTATTGATTCAAATCACTTACTGTCCATCTCCTTAAGCCACACATAATCAGGCACACATTCTTAATGAATTGAGTCAATTATCCTGACTCTGAAATATTTTATAACAATAAACACTGGTCTGTCGCTCTCACATAAAAATCCATACACTTCGAAAAAACACCAGCCAGACACAACTGTCCTAACGATCACCTTCGTTCCCCCCGCAGAAGACCCGGTCCACGTCATACACTAAATACCTGTGTCACACACATACTACAACTCGCACGCTTTTACAATCGGAGCGTATTTGCGTTCTGCTCCATTGCGCACAGCGATGAATTACCAGCCTGTGAGCAAAGTGATAGTAACACTTTTACCCCGCCTCCCAGCAAAAACTGAAAGTTTTCCATATAGGAAGTCATTTTTAGAAAATGCGAGAAGTTACCGTCCAGTCTATGTCATATCTGAGCAACAGTCTATGGAATGTAGTCAGCATCATGGAAAAATGAGAAAAATCAATGAAAATGTGAAGAAATATGATAGTGAAATTGTGAAGTTTTGGAAAATGAAATATCTGAATGCATTTAATTAAAAGATGAATGAAATGAAAGATCTAACTAATTAAATAGTATTAAGTAAGTATAATAATTACGTTAATGTAAATGTCCACATGATCGTGTGTGTGCTGTCTGTAGCATTGTGTAAAACTAATTAACTATAGTTACTGAGTGTCTTCAATGATAGGTTCTTCTTTCATTAGTGTGAAAGCTTACTATTTGCAATTTTAGCACTTTAGAGTCCCATAACTGGTTTAAGTAATAACAAAAAAAAAAAAAAATGTTCAAATGGCGAAGTTCTCCATAGGCGTATCGAATCGATTGTTTCTTGTGTGAGATTTCTTTTCATATGTTGCCTCTTGAGTGTCACAGTCTCTGAGCCCCAATATTTGAAGTTCGTTTGCTGGAATAGGACATATGATCTTTTTAAAGTTCTGCATCCCAGTCATTTTGTGAAGGATTGCCATTAAGATATGACAAAGAGCCTTATACTGTTTACTTGAGATACTGTTTGATTTAGTTCCTTTACCGCATACGTCATGACTGTCCGGAAATCAGATCTTATGTACTGTTCATGGAACTTGATGTAGTGTGAAACGATTTGAATGTATCCACACAAAACGTCTCTTATCTTGTCTTCAAATGACTTAAGTTGTTTCTCTTGATAACGATGGTAATATGTATCTGGTTATGGATATTGTCAAGATAGCGTTTTTAAGTTATCGAGGTATCTGTAGACTATCAGCAGTGTACCTTTGTCAATGGGTCGCAGCAATGTCATATCCTTGAGAATCGGGCAGGTCTGTCTGTGTACATCTCGACAGAACATCTGCAAGCACATTGGACTTGCCCTCAATAGGTCGAATGATATAGTCATATATTTGCAAATTAATTGCATAACGTGCGACTCGTGCGTTTTTCATGTTGGATTTTTGAAGGAACGACAGGGCCTTCTGGTCTGTCTCAATGATGAAACGAGAACCAAGAAGGAAACGCTGAAGCTTTGTGACAGCCCATATGATCGCGAGAAGCTCGCGCTCAATAATTGGATATCTGGTTTCTGTCTTTGTGAGCTTCCTCGACACAGACATCACTGGATGAAGCATTCCATCTACTTCTTGCATCAAGGAGCCACCAATACCGTACATCGAAGCGTCTGTCCTGAGAATAAATGGGAGATGAGGATCAGGGAGTTTTAAAATTGGTGCACATGAAAAGTAATGCTTTAAATGGACTAGAGCTATGTTGCAGGCCTCCGTCCAGACAATTCTATTAGGGGAGCCTTTCGTAGTTAAAACTCAGACAGGACTGACGTAACTGAAGATAAATGAGGCATAAATTTATTATAGAACTGTATAAGGCCGAGAAGACTCCGCACCTGCTTCTTAGTCTTAGGAATTGATAGGTTAAGAATCTTCAAGATAGTTTTTATCCTCAGTTTTCAGAAATCCATGGCCCACTCTGTGACCTAAGAAAGAAATTTCTTTGAAACCTATTTGAACTTTCGAAGGATTCGCTGTCAGATTATTAGAGCGAAGAATTTCGAGAAGAGATTTCAATCCAGAAACATGTTCGTCCCAAGAGTTGTGGAACAAACAAATGTCATCTATATAGGAGATGATATCAGACCTATGAGAAAATAGTTTCCTCATCATCCGAACGAAAGTCGCTGGTGCGTTTACCAAGCCAAAGCACATGAAATTATACTGAAAGAGACCCTTAGGGGTAGCAAAAGCAGTGAAAGGTTTTGCGTTTTCCGTGAGAGGTATTTGCCAATAACCCTTGGCTAAGTCAAATTTGCTAAAGTAGGTTGCTTTAGAAAGTTTTGACAGTAATTCGTCGAGAACTGGCATTGGCTCTGCGTCAGACTCGGTTATGGAATTGAGTTTACGAAAATCCATGCATAATCTGATATTATTATCCTTCTTCTTGACTATAACCATTGGGAAAGAATAAGCAGACTCTGATGGTGCAATAATGTTAAGCTGTAACATTTGACCTAATTCTTTTTCAACCTGATCCTGAAAGTGGATAGGGATAGGGTAAGGCTTTAATTTAATAGGTTTGTGATCTGTGAGTCTAATATCGTGAGTGATTATAGACGTTCGGCCTGGAATATTAGACAGAACTTGCTGATATGATTCTAGAATAGAAAGAATTTGAGATTGTTGTTCGTTGGATAGATCCGGACAAATAGATACATTTACCCATGATTCTGTCGGATAAAGAGACATGACAGGAAGTTGCAAAGGTACATCATGAAAAGAAGTGGGTTCTTCTTGAATCACTGACAATGAAGAGTAAGATGAAGGATGATCAGTGATTACTTCATTAACAGCATCTAAGATAGGTTTGAGATATTCAGGTCTATCATGGAATTGTTTGAGCATGTTGATGTGAAAGGTTTTATTCTTGCCTTTCACGTCAAGAATGTAATCAACATCTGTCAATTTTGAAATAATTTCATATGGACCACTCCACGAAATGAGAAGGCTATTCTCTCTCGTTGGTAGCAGGACGTAAGCTTTGTCTCCAGGAAGTAATTTCCTTAACTTTTTCCAACGGTTTTGAAGAGATCTAGCTTTTTCTTTTGCCTTTTCAGATGAATCAGTCGCTATTTTCCAAGCGTCTATAAGTGTCTTTCGTAGATTCACCACATACTCATAGGATGACTGGCATTCCTGAGTCATCTCCGAACCTGTAAGTAATTGTTTTATTATCGACATGGGTCCTCGTGGTGGAGCACCATACATGAGCTCAAAAGGCGAGAACCCAGTGTGTTCGTTTGGGACTTCCCGATAAGCGAACAGCACTGCTGGGAGCACTCTATCCCAGTCTTGTGGATACGTCGTGGTAACTTTCCCCAGTATTTGTTTCAGCGTTTTATTTAAACGTTCTATCATGCCATTTGACATAGGATGATAAACAGAGCTAAGAGATCTATCAATATTGCATAGTTTCATGACATGCGACATGACATCTGACACAAACTGTGTTCCCCTATCTGATAAAATATTGTCAGGGAACCCCACTCTCGTAAAAATGAGGAATAGTGCATCAGCTACATCGGTGGTAGCAATGTGTTTAAGAGGTATTGCCTCCGGCCACCTGGTGCACATATCAATACAGGTGAGGACATATCTATGACCTCTGGCTGACGGAACTGACAGTGGACCTATTAAGTCTATGGCCATTTTTTCGAATGGTCGCACCGAAATATCCGCAGCCTGAATAGGTGCATTATGGTAAGCACCCTTTGTAGCCACTTGTTGGCATGTCTTGCACTAACGACAAAATAATTTGACATCCCTGACTACTCCAGGCCAATAAAAATGCTGTAAGACTCTATATTTCGTCCTAGCAAAGCCCATGTGGCCTGCACAGTTTGTATCATGCGCATGTCTGAGAATGTAAGGTCGAATATTGGTTGGTACCATAATTTGCTGCTGTACCGATGTAGCATCTCTAGCATTACGAATTAATATGTCATTTTTAATTGTATACCAAGGTTGTGACCTTTCCGAGCAACCGACATCATCTGATTTTACCAATTTGAAAAATCTTTTTAAAGAATTGTCATTCTTTTGCATATCAATAAATGATGTCTTCGTTAACATCGGTATAAGATGTTGATCTTCCTCCTTGTCATGACTGTTAGTCATTTCTTCTTCCTCTTGAGCCTGTGCCTGTGCTCTTGTAACGACCATATTAGCGAGTAGTATATGCTGACGTTCCCAGATTTCTATATCTTGGAGTGAACACGCTTTTATACCCACAATATTGCCCATGATTTATGTCAGCAATTGGTTCCTGTAATAAACAAGCTTTCACTTGACCTGAGAAAAATGGAGTATCAATGTGCACAATGGCCACAGGATAGAATTCCACCGTGCCTCCAAATAGGACACATTTTACATTCTCCCCGGTGCAGCAAGATGGGTCTACCAACGATTTGCGTACTCCAACAGTTGTGCAACCTGTATCACGCAAGACTGAAACTAGTTGATTATTTAAAAAAACCCCTGTGAAACATTAGCGAGCCTTTCCCATCATGCGAGGCTAATGCAGGTAACAACGCGGGCACAGGATGACCGCAGGAAAGTCTGGAGACCACATCTGGCTGAAACAGAGTGCTGCATTCTGAACAATTTGATGGATTAAATAAATCAGCTGCACACGCATTTGCAATATTTGTGTTTTCCCCATTGGGATTAACTGCTCCTGTGTTACTACTCGTATTATGATTCCAGTTCGAGTTTTTTCGATCCATGCTCCGAGAGCGATTAAAGTTGTTATTACCCCGGTAATAATTCCGACTCTCTCTACCATTCTGAGGATTATTAGAATGTTGAGGACACGTACAACCTGGGCAGTGTTGAGATGGAGGAGAGTTTTGGTTGTTCTTTGTATAATAGGATCTGTCTCCTCTGTTCATGTAGGTATTATCAGATCTACGCCATCCTCTGTTAGATTGAAAGTAACCCTGTGATGGTCTATTTCCATCAAAATATCGTTGGGAGTTTCTCTGATATTGATAAGGTTGATTGCCAAAATTGTACCGTCCTCGGAAAGATCCACTATTTCGGTCATTATTCCTGCCAAAATTTCTATCCATACTTTGCGATCGAGCTCTAGGGTTGTTTATCTGCACTGAATGAGCTGATGCAACAGGTAATGCCTCTTTAATAGTAGAGTTGTTCACACTCTTCCCTGGGTGTGCCGTCATAAACTGGCGCCCTAACAACTCAAGGGATTGTAACGATTCTGGCTTCCGTTCATGTAAATAGGCCAAAAAAATCAGGGCTAATGGAAGAAAGTACTTTGTCTCTCAACATAAGGTCCATCAAGTCCTCATATGTATGTTTGATTTTAGCCAACTCAATCCAACGATTGAAGCATAACTTTATAGTTGAAATAAACTCACTGAAGTCCTTGTTGCTTTCGGGTGTGAGTTTTTTAAATCTTAGCCTGTATCCATTCTCGTCTAATTGATACTTTCTTAAAAGTAATGTTTTAGCTGCCTCATAAGATTTTATGTTTTCCTCATCCATTGTTGACACAGCTGTCAACGCTTCACCTGTCAGTAATGACATTAAATGTATCACCCATGATGATTTTTCCAGTTTGTATTCCTCACACACTGTCTGGAATCGGTTTAGGAAGCACGAAATGTCGTCTATATTTTGATTAAATTTAGGTAAGAGAAGCTTAAATGATGAAGCATGTTCTCTCTTGACCGAACCTGCCCCTTCTTGATTACTCTGTTTATTACTAGCTTCCAATTTGAGTCTCTCCAACTCTACAGAAGCCATTTTTTCTTCATGCAGAAATTGGGCTTTCTTAGCCTCTAAATCTATCTCATCTTGTCTTTCGGCCTTTCGTCTATTTCATCTTGTCTTTTCTTTTCTTCAAATTCTTCTTGTCTTTTCTTTTCTGCTATTTTTTCTAACTGAATTCGTTCATCTTTTTCGATCTCTCTCATTCTTGCTCTCTCATCTCTCTCCAGTTTCTTTTCTTCTCTTTCCAGTTGCTCCATGGCAAACTCTTTAAGCTCCTGGCCTTGCATTCCCATCTCTTTACCTAGCTGGATAAAATGCTCCAGACAGACAAACATTATGTAACTATTTAATATATATATATATATAAGTTACTTAGTCTGAATATGAATATGGGTACTGATGAGCGATAAGCAGCACCAATGCCAATTCGTTAAAATTCAGTACTCTGCAAATGTGACTTAGCAAGTAATCAATGCAAACAAAAAAAATTAGTGTCGTACACTATAAGACAGAACACGTAGTACACAATAGTGTAGCAACAGAAGAAAATACTAAGGTGTAGAAAAAAAGGATAATGTTTGAAATATATGCTTACACTATAAGGTTAGACTAGACAAGACGAATTTACAACGTAAAATCCATATATCAACATAATGATAGCTAGAGAAGACCAACAATAAACGTACAAAAATGCAGAAAAACTGAATTAAAAAAAAACAACTGACAAATACAAACAACAGTGAAAAAACAGGACAGCACGTCTATAACATAAAGTAAATATAGTATATTCACAAAGAGCGCTTTCCACACAGCATTTTGAGCCGGGCCTCTTTGAGAAAATATTACATAAATTTCTCTACTGACACCCTTGATTGCAGACCCGTCCGAAGATGAGATGTAATTCTGCTTATCAAGGTCCCACAAACCCCAACAAACATAAAACAGATAAACAAAAAGGCTCTACTATAGAATTGTGTAAGACTAAGGCTACAACAAACTAGTCCACTTATCTTTTTATGATCCTTCCTCCGAAGTATAAATGCACGTTACAGTATTGTTGCCTCCAACATATGCAATAGGTAGAGCGAAATTTCATTGATGCAGATTGCTCCCACATGTAGAACTATCCATCTTGTTTCCCTGGTTGAATGACTGTGCTTTGTCTTGACTGCAGAAATGTTGTTTGATTACTTTAATTTTTCCTGACGAATCCAACCTTGAACTGCGTAGAGTGATGATAACTTTCGTCTCAAAAATGTTGATGAAGAAAATACGAACTTCTATTGGTAAAGTTCAGCAAATATTATGATTGAAGTGTGCTGTTTACTCTTTAAGTTTCTTCTTGCCGGCCCTAGTTTGAAGAAAGCCGGTTGGCATAGGTTGCGCAGAAATTTCTATTGCTTTCCGATACTGTAAAATTCGTCGATGTGGCTAGGGACAGTAGTATCATTTGATAAAATCTTGTGGGTAGAACGAAATCCCGTGTATACTGGCCACCACTTTATACTGTTACCTTATACTATTGAAGGCTATTGGGTAACGAGTATATTAATGTGCTGCACTGGTCTTGTAAGATATTTTGATATAATAGACAACAGTCTCAACAGTAACGTACGGAATGGCCAACTTGAATGATCTCGATCAACAGCTTGTTGTACGTTTTATCACATTTAATATGTCACAATACAACATAAGTGTACTTCACTTCTTTTGAGAGCATATGATGATATGACGTTACACTAGTAATACAAATGTGATCAGTAGCAGCCATAAGCAATAATGTCGTTGTGCCGGTTTAAAGTCAGAATGTCTATGTATCGTCTACAACGCCTTCATGCTTTACAAATCCGTATTGATTCAAATCACTTACTGTCCATCTCCTTAAGCCACACATAATCAGGCACACATTCTTAATGAATTGAGTCAATTATCCTGACTCTGAAATATTTTATAACAATAAACACTGGTCTGTCGCTCTCACATAAAAATCCATACACTTCGAAAAACACCAGCCAGACACAACTGTCCTAACGATCACCTTCGTTCCCCCCGCAGAAGACCCGGTCCACGTCATACACTAAATACCTGTGTCACACACATACCACAACTCGCACGCTTTTACAATCGGAGCGTATTTGCGTTCTGCTCCATTGCGCACAGCGATGAATTACACTAGTCAACAACCAAAATGTACCAGAAATGAAAATAGCTGATCTTAACTAATTTTGGTGTGCTGAAAACGAAAATGACATTAAAAAATGTTGATTGGCTCTAGTTTTCAAGATAAATGCTACTAGTTTATTTAATTACGGTCAATTTATATATATATATATATATGACGCAACTGTTGTGGGCGATTGCATAATTTTTTCTAATGACCAATAAGAATGTAACTAGAAGTTGATGATGCAATCCTACCTATGATTACATCACCTTTGTGTATAAATATCTTATCTCTGATAAAATTTTGCCATTAGTTAGCGCATTTGTCCTTATCAAAAGTATCGTAGTTAGAAATGCCTAGGACATGTGTGAACAGTGCTAATAATTTATGTTATATATGTGGTGAGGTGACATTTGTATCACAAAAACGAAATATAACTAAAGTGATTAAGAAGGCGTACAGTTTGTATTTTGGCTGCAGAATAGGAGATCAAGATAAGAGCTGGGCGCCACATATATGCTGCAATACATGTGCAGCACATCTTAAACTGTGGTTGACTGGCAAAAGGCAAGCTATGCCTTTTGCAGTCCCAATGATTTGGAGAGAGCCCACTGATCATCTCAACAACTGTTACTTTTGCATGGTCCCTCCAATTGGGAAAGGCATATCAAAGAAGAAAAAATGGACTCCGGAATATCCAAACATCCCCTCTGCAATACGTCCGGTACCACATGGCGATGACCTACCAGTTCCCAAAATGCGAGAATCATTTTCAGCTGCTTCCACTGATGAAGAAGAGGACATTGGTGGTCCTGAACCATCAACCTCAAGCGACCCAGATTTTGAGCAAACTACATCCACTAAACGACACTTAATAACCCAAGGTAAACTGAATGATCTTGTAAGAGATCTGAAGTTACCGAAGAACAAGGCGGAGCTTTTGGGTTCCAGATTGCAACAGTGGAATCTCCTGGCAGAAGATTTTACAATTTCTGTGTATAGGAACCGCCAGAAGCCGCTTATTACATTCTTTTTCAAAGAGGGTGACCTTTCTGCGTGCCACAACATTTCTGGTTTAATGGCAGCCCTCAAAATCAATTACATACCGGAAGAGTGGAGGCTTTTCATTGATTCATCCAAGACGAGTCTTAAAGCTGTTTTGTTGAATAATGGTAATGTGTTATCGTCAATTCCAGTTGGTCACGCAGTTCATATGAAAGAAACTTATGAAAACATTAAGCAGCTTTTGAAGTGTATAAATACGATCATCATCATTGGTCACTTTGCGGTGACTTAAAAGTGGTCGCTCTTTTGCTTGGACTACAGGGTGGATACACCAAGTACTGTTACTTTCTCTGTGAGTGGGATAGCCGTGCACGAAGTGACCAATACATCAGAAGATTGGCCAATCAGGCAGTCATTGCAGCCTGGCAGTAAGAACGTTGAGAACCCAGCACTTGTCGATACCAGCAAGATTTTTTTGCCACTCTTGCACATTAAGCTGGGTCTCATGAAAAACTTTGTCAAGGCAATGGAGAAAACAGATGAGGCTTTCAAATACCTCATCTGAAAATTTCCAAGACTGAGTGAAGCTAAAATAAGAGAGGGAGTATTTGTTGGTCCGCAAATTCGAAAACTTCTTCATGATGACGAGTTTCTTTGCGTGTTGCATGGCAAGAAAAAAGCAGCATGGCTAGCATTTAAGTCAGTGGTGGACAATTTTCTTGGAAACAACAGATCTGATAATTACAATGAAATTGTAGAAAATCTCCTTCTGAAGTATAAGAGTCTTGGCTGCAACATGTCTTTGAAAATTCATTTTCTGGATTCTCATCTGGATTTCTTTACGTCAAACTGTTGAGCGGTCACTGATGAGCATGGTAATGTAAATTCATCATTAAAAAAAAAACCAGAGCCAATTGGTGAATTTCATTATGATATTTGAAATCAGCAAGTCAAAATCAATAAGAAATGGTATATTTAATTTCTGGTACAAATAACTTTTGAAAATATGTTGACTAGTGTTACCAGCCTGTGAGCAAAGTGATAGGTAACAATATATATATATATATATATATTGAAAAATTGTGATGCAATTAATTTTAAAATACAAATTTTAATTGTAAAAGAACTGTATTGACACACAATAAAATTAATGACAGTCACAGTTACCCATGAGGATTGTATGCCTCCATTATTTTTTTTTATGTATTATAATATAACTGACTCCAACACTCTTATTAACCAAAAATAGGAAACTTGCATTTCACCTAATTTGATTGCGATTGTTTCAGATTATTGCTATAGAATTTGCCATTTTGTAAACATATAACCAACTTGATTTAAAAAAAAAAAAGACAAAGGCAGCCCAATGGCAGATACTGCTGTAGAGTAGTTAAGTGATGAAACAAAAATTTTTGAGCGTGCATTGAAATGTATTCATGCATTATCTGCAGACATTGTATGCATCCTGCTTTAAAATTTTTATGTCGGCACATAATTTGGTTTTTTTTGTTTTTAAATTACGTTCAGAAAGAGCCAACAAATTTTGAGTCTAGGTATACAATTGCAGGCATCACTGAAAGTGGGCAAAACTCATTTTATCAAAAACAAATTTGAATTTTACTGACACAGTACTGTTACTCCACAGATCTATCAGGTAATGTCATGAAGTTCTTTTCTTGCAAAAAGTTTTAGTGGTGACAGAAAAAAAAAATTATTAACAATATAATATTTGTAATCATTTCAGGACTGTTTGGAAGGAAGTAATTCGGAAATAAATTGTTATTACTCATTTCTGACATCCAAAGGAAGTAATCAAACAATAAAAATATTAACAAATATATGCGATTAGCGACCAAATAAAAAAATATATTTTGCGACACCATTTAAAATTATTAAATGTATACTATTAGTTTCATAGTATGCAATACACCATGAACAATTAACTTATCGGACAAAAACAAATACTTTTAAAATAATCTTAAAGTTGCATAACTTTTAAATCATACTTAATATGATGCTACAAAACATACAACATTAAAATTTGTTGCGCATGCCATAATTATCTGAAGTTTTTATTATTATTTTTTATTCAATGAATTTCAGGTGACCATTCCTGTAACCAGCGACCCCGCCTATACTCTAGTGTTGACATTCCAGATTTTAAAATTATGAACAGTTTCATAAAGAGTGAACCAATGCAAAATGCTGCATTCAATGAAGTGTTGCCAGAATTCACAGAAAACATTGTGAGTGAAATGAAAGCTGATGAAAGTACGGCAGCTGCAACACTAAATACAGACAATAACATTGAATCAAGATTAAAAGAGGCACAATCACCGAATGTCACAGACTCTTTGATAATAACTGTAGACATGAATCTGACTCCTGAGATTTATACTGCAGTCTTACAAAATGAAAACTGCAGCAGGAAATCAACAATAGTCTACGATGATTGTACTCTCAACAGTGAAAGTAAAGATGGTTTTAAATTGTGTGGCAGTATACATTCAGAGAAAATGATAAGTACAAAAGAGAAACTGTTCAGCTGTCGTGTTTGTGGAGTACAGGTTAGCAAAATATGTGGCCATAATGAACATGAACTTTTACATATGAGAGAAAGTGTTGTATAAGTTATGTGGGTAATATAGAATTAGCTACAAAATCCAGTCTATGTCAACAAGAAAGAATACAAAAAGCCCAGAAGCATTCTAAATATGATCTTATTGGTATAGGGGCTGCTCATTTTGGTTATCTAAAGGCACACCTCATGCAGCATAAAGAAGAACTACCTAACAAGTGTGGTGGATAATGCTGCATAATAGTGAGACACATTACAAATATGATGTCAGTGGAGCAGAGTTTTGTCAAAGTGATCACAAGGTGACAAATACAGAAGTAGAATCTTACATGTGTGATGAACTTACAGGACGAAAACTTCATTTAAAATGGTACAAAGGTCAACATACAGGAGAGAAACCTTATAAGCGTGATGTTTGTGAAGCAGAATTTTCTCAAAATGAAAATTTAAAGAGTCACCAAAGGATACACACAGGAGAGAAACCTTATCAGTGTGATGTTTGTGGAGCAGGATTTTCTCAGAATGGTGCTTTAAAGAGTCACAAAAGGACACACACAGGAGAGAAACATTATATGTGTGATGTTTGTGGAGCAGAATTTTCTCACAGTGGAGCTTTAAAGAGACACACAAGGACACACACAGGAGAGAAACCTTATAAGTGTGATGTTTGTGAAGCAGAATTTTCCCAGAGTGGTGGTTTAAAGAGTCACACAAGGACACACACAGGAGAGAAACCTTATAAGTGTGATGTTTGTGGAGCAGGATTTTCTCAGAGTGGTAATTTAAAGAGTCACATAAGGACACACACAGGAGAGAAACCTTATAAGTGTGATGTTTGTGGAGCAGAATTTTCTCGTAGTGGTGCTTTAAAGAGTCACAAAAGGACACACACAGGAGAGAAACCTTTTTAGTGTGATATTTGTGGAGCAGAATTTTCTCAAAATGAACATTTAAAGAGTCACAAAAGGACACACACAGGAGAGAAACCTTATAAGTGTGATGTTTGTGGAGCAGATTTTTCTCATAGTGGTGCTTTAAAGAGTCACAAAAGGACACACACAGGAGAGAAACCTTATAAGTGTGATGTTTGTGGTGCAGAATTTTTTCATAGTGGTGCATCAAGGCATGTAAGGAGAGAACAAGAAAGTATTCAGTGGGGTAACACCATATTCCCAATATGCCTCAATGGGCGTGTAACGGGATCCTTTACTTTGTTTTTTTTTACTGGAAGATAAACAGGTATGTATTTCAGAGCTGGCATTTGCTGATGATGTTGCCCTGATTTGCTAAATCAGAGGCACATCTCCAATCCAACCTGCAAGTCTGGAAGGAAGATCTGGAGAAGAGAGGGATGGTCATAAGCAACTCTAAAACAAAATCCATGGTGATATCAAGAGAAGAAAGAAGACATCAGATTAAGCTGGGAGAACAGGTCCTGGAGCAGGTCGACCACTTTAAATATCTCGGAGCTATTATAGACTGAAAGGGAGGCATCACAGAAGAGTTGGCCACTTGAAAAGCAGCAGCTGGGAGACTTTTTCAGGCCATAAATCGAGGATTCCTCAGCAAGAGAGAGGTTGGTAAGAAAACGAAGTTGGCTGTATACCGCTCTACCTATGTCCCAGTCTTGACATATGGATGCGAGTCATGGGCAATGACTACAACCCACAAAAGCCAGATCCAAACCTCAGAAGTCTAGTATCTGAGGAAGGTGGTTGAAGTAACAAGAAGAGACAGGTCAGCAACCAGACGATACGTCAAGGCCTAAAATCCCACCCCCTGCAGACCCAAGTAGAACAGTCCCAACTAAGATTGTTTGGCCATGTCTGCAGAATGGGAGAAGATAGGCTACCATGACAAGCATGGGAAACTAAGAGCCAGGGATCCAGACCCCCAGGACGTCCCAGAGTCCTCTGGGAGGACAACATTAGACAATCTTTGACGGACCGAGGACTAGAATGGAACCAGGCCAGGAGGATGACAGCTGATAGGATAGTCTGGCGCTCTCTCTTCCAAATCTCTACACCTCACGATAGAAGGGGAACAACTAAGTAAGTAAGCTTTAAAGAGACACAAAAGGACACACACGGGAGAGAAACCTTATGTGTAATTTTTGTGGAACAGAACTTTCTCATAATGGTGCTTTAAAGAGACACAAAAAGACACACACAGGAGAGAAACCTTGTAAGTGTGATGTTTGTGGAGCAGAATTTTCTCATAGTGGTGCTTTAAAGAGACACAAAAGGACACACACAGGAGAGAAACTTTATGTGTTATGTTTGTGGTGTGAGATTTTTTTTTAAAAAAAGCTACACTAATAAAGCATACAGGGGAAAAGCCATATAGGTGTGATGCGTTTTCTCAGGCTACTCAGATAAAGAGACACGTGTTGAAACACATTGGAGAGATGTATAAATGTGATGTTTGTTGTATTAAGTTTTCTGAAGTCTGTATTCTAAAATTACACAAAAGAAGGCACACATGAGAGGGACTTTCTGAGAGTGCTGTTTGTGGTGTTAGGTTTTCTCAAGTCTTTATTCTAAAACAGCACACAACAAGACATACTTGAGAGAAAATTTCTAAGTGTGGCGTTTGTTGTATTAGGTTTTCTCAAGTCTGTATTCTAAAATTACACAAAAGAAGGCACACAGGAGAGGGACTTTCTGAGTGTGGTGTTAGGTTTTCTCAAGTCTTTATTCTAAAACAACACACAACAATTTACAAAACATACATGAGAGACAATTTGTAAGTGCGGTGTTTTTGGTGTTGAGTTTACTCAAGTCAGTATTCTAAAACTGCACATCAGACTTACATCAGAGAAAATTTATGTGATGTTTACCTTACACAGTTTGTAAGCCTGATGTTTGTAATGCAAGTTTACTCATTAATTATTCTTCAGCCCCCTATTCACAAAATATCTTGATGGTTTAAATTATTTGATCACTTCCTGTGGACATTTTTCAAAGTGGTAGTGAAAAAAGTATTTTGTTGTGTAAATTAAAATCTCAACCAGATTTGTTGTTGTTTAATAGGGCTGCTGAGCTTCTCACTCTTTTGTAGCTAATACTACTAATATTTATTTACTGGTTTAAGTGAAGAATGGTGGGTCATGTGTCTGCTTCCTCCCAATCTATCAGTGAGGCGAACAGCTGAAGTCGCTCACGTAGATTGGGCTTTAATTTAGAGATGAGTAATAAGGGGTACGTTATAGTTTTTTCGATATTAGTGTTTGTATGATGTTATTTTGTGTTAAACAGCTGGAAACATGGTTAGGTTTATGGTTTAGTGTTAGAAGTTTAGGGGTCTTCCATATACGACGTCACGCGAGTGAGAAAAAAGGGGAGTGGGGTCAAAATTGTCTGGGGGGGGGGGGGGGGGAGGGGGGGGGGGGTTTGGAAAATGTGACGTCACACCAAAAATAAAAGAGTCATACTTGCTTCTTACATAAATTATGTTTCTACTTTGATCTGCAATAGTTAACTTTTATCTGCAATAGTTACCTTTTATCTGAGATAGTTAACTTTTATCTGGGATAGTTAACTTTTATCTGGGGTAGTTAACTTTTATCTGCAATAGTTAACTTTTATCTGCAATAGTTAACTTTTATCTGCGATATTTAACTTGTATCTGGGGTAGTTAACTTTTATCTGGGATAGTTAACTTTTATCTGCAATAGTTAACTTTTATCTGCGATAGTTAACTTGTATCTGCAATAGTTAACTTGTATCTGGGATAGTTAAGTTTTATCTGGGATAGTTAACTTGTATCTGCGATAGTTAACTTTTATCTGGGATAGTTAACTTTTATTTGGGATAGTTAACTTTTATCTGCAATTGTTAACTTTTATCTGGGATAGTTAACTGTTATCTGCAATAGTTAACTTTTATCTGGGATAGTTAACTTTTAGCCGTAATAGATAACAACTTGTTTTTTTTTAAACTTTCAGAAAAAATGATTACTTGAATGTTTTAAATGGCTCACATTTATTATGCAAATAAGAAAACATCTGAAATGTGGGTTGTCTACACAGAAGGTTGAATTCCGTAACTTATGCCTATTATAAAAGTATTAAGTGTAAGATGGTCGAATGTTTAGCCATGTAAATATTTGTTCATCAATGTTCTCTTCTATTTAGCAGCTGAATTATCTTTTTTTTTTACTGCACACATAATAAAAAGTTATTATCATCTGTTGTTGATGCCTTTCGTGATAAAAGAATTACTAAAATTTTCAGCTTGACCCTGCAAGTTACTAACTGTTACTATTGTAGACATGTGATTCAGAGTTAATTACTTTTCAAGTAGGTATCACCTACAGTAAATTCCAGCGGCTTGATCATACAAGACATGAACAGTAAGAAACTGCCGAGTTTCATGAGAAATAACCTACGGTAATCACGGTAGCCTAGGATTTGATTACCAAACAAATAAATGCATGATCGAAAACCAAAGACGAGAACAGGTACACAAAACTACCCAAGTTTTTACTAAATGTTGAACTGTCGGGTTGTTGAATGTTGTACTTACTGAGTGATGCCCAGGACACAAACACCTACCAAAGTCACACGAAAATCTGCTACGAAACTACAATGTTTATGTAATTTAACGTGCTGAAGAAATGACCAAACCCACAAGTTTTAAACATAAAAATTATTGACAGCATTTCCCTTTTAAATTACATTAATATTACAACTAAATTATATAATTATGAAACGAACATAACTAAACAAAAAGTGAGGCGCAAACATAGCTAACTAAGTTTGACAAAACATTGCAGGACGTCTGGTATGTTTTTCGTTACTACTACTAATGCATGATATACAAAACAATACTAAAATGTTCCAAAAAAAAAAAGACAAAGAAAAATCACGTAATCAATGCGATGTCAAGTGCTGGCTTACAATATTTGGCATTAAAAATAAAAACGCTTGACACGATTGCTCACACAGTGAAGAAAATGACAAAATCAAAAGTGATAGAATCTGATACCTTAATGAAAACTCCTTGTCTCTAAGTAGTATAGTCCATAAGAGCTTCTATGTATTTTCGTCTTAGGGACAGCTCAAACCCATGTGAAAAAGTAAGCACGTATCCTTGATTTGAATTCAGAGAATTCCACTCCAGTTTCTGGCCACAATTTTTAAATGAAGACGATAGCGTCTACGTCAAGTTGGTACTTCTTTAAAAGGACTGCTCTTGACAACCTCATAGTTGTTCTTGGTCAGGCATAATCTACCATGCCCAAACATAGTTAAAGCATCCATTCACACTAAGTATCTTGGACAGTCAGAGATAACACATATATGTTTTTATCTCTGATATGCACCATACATGCATTTATCAAATCTGTCCCTATATAACAATGTTAAGTCATTCAATGGAGGCATTAAAATGCAGTGTACGATAATGCTATGAAATTAATAGCATTCGTCTTATCTGACACCTTAACTTAATTATTCGCAATACCAGTGTACAAACAGATTTCATTTTTTTCCAACTCTAAAGCTAAAGATTATATTTTTTCAGGCTCCAATTTTTTTGCTTTTCTTTCATCAGGGCCTCTCTTAGTCACCTTCTTTTTCTTCAGCCTCAAGGGCCTCTCTTTGTTAACTTTTTCTCTTCAGCCTCTCTTTCAAGTTTTTTATTTTCAGCCGTCTGTTTCTCTTTGTAGTTTGTTTTCTCCTTGAGATTCAGCTTCCCTTTTTTGTTTTTTTCCATTTTCCATCTGGAATCTCTTTTCATCCACCTGCATCTGCAGTTGTTAAAATTCTCTAGCATCTATTTTTCTTTTGATACAGTTTTGTTCTTTCATTTTCTTTTCTTCCGACTTCAAAGCATGTTGGCATATTGAACCGTCGCAAATACTTCTAATTTATCACCCGTCTTTCCAATGGCTTAACTCTGCTCAATAAGGTACTCAAAGGTAGACATGTTGTAAAAAATATGAGTCCCAAAACCTGAAATAATTAATTTTTTCCCAAGGGGATTTACCCCAGCACAATAAAGTACTCAAATGTTATTACATGTTGTACATAAAAATATGAGACCAAAACCAGGAAATAAATAATTATCTATTTCAACCTTAATAGTAACAAGACTTAATAAATGTATTGTATAATCCCAATGTTAACCCAATCTCAAGTGTGGA
Organism: Oreohelix idahoensis; assembly: GCA_024509875.1. Lineage (NCBI taxonomy): Eukaryota > Metazoa > Mollusca > Gastropoda > Stylommatophora > Oreohelicidae > Oreohelix > Oreohelix idahoensis. The sequence goes on from JAMPIV010012421.1 coordinate 435,798, forward strand.
AAACAAGACTTTGACAAACCAAACTTGTATATATCAAATGTATAATAATATCACAAGTCCACTTCTTAATTATGAAGGCACTACACAAATCAGTGCATAACCATCAGTTAATTTATCATAACTGCATTACAATAGTGCGTAAGCAAAAAAACCACCAGTTAGTTATGATAAGTGCACACTATATAAACAATAGTGAAAGCGCTTAAATTACTCAAGAACTATACAATTAAACAATAACAAAGACAACAAAGACAATGTAAACAATAACAAAGATCAAAGACAATGTAAACAATAACAAAGATCAAAGTCAATGTAAACAACAACAAAGATCAGAGTCAATGTAAACAACAACAAAGATCAAAGTCAATGTAAACAATAAACAAAGATCAATACATAAAAACATTCGCTAAGCATAAAGTCAGTCAACTAAATAAACAGCAGAACTAAAAGGAAAAATATCACAAAGAATGTGATGACAAAATGCGAAGAAATGTAACACAAACAAATCCCGTCACAATGTATAAAAAAAAAATGGTGTATAGAATGAATAATAGAAAAGGGGAGACCTACATATACAAACAAATGAAATCGGAACTAAAGAACAGAGAAAAGAAAAAAAAAATATTACAAAAAAACAAACGAAAATAAAGCACAACTCGTCACAACTAAACAAATATAGCAACGTTTGTCGCTAGCAAATTTCACAATAGGAATTTTGCACAGTCCCTAAAGAAAACGCTAACAGTAGAAAACCTCTGTGACGTGGTATCTTCTACTGAAAGACACCACCCAACCGAAACCCGCTGAAATATAAACAATATAAATATACAAATAACAAATAACATATAAACATGTATCATGAAAACAATAGGAGAAAGTGTGAAAGTACAGAAGGCTCAGTTAGAACATAAGGGCACAGTTCACAAACAAAACAGGCCACTTAACTTCTATAAAATCCCAGCGTCAGCACGGTGCAAGAACAGGATGAATCAGCATTCTGAGGATAATGATCCAACGTTGATCAACATCTGCTCCCATAAACTCCCATACGAAGGAAATGAGCTTCTAATACTGAAACGTCGTTTCGGCACTTGGACCTACTGAATCTGCGACAGTACTTCTGATACTGGAACAGTTGTTACGGCACCTGTCCTTCTTCCTTACAGATCAGGAAACCGATTCGCTCGGTACTCGGCCTTGTAGCTGTAGACACACTTCGATACTTCCGAGCAGCGCCGGGTGGGTAGTTTCAAAATATTACCAACTGTCAGTAACGCCGGTTACTTTTCAAAAAATTTCATCAAAGGTGATGAGTAGAAACTGTAATGTTGTCTTGTAGTCTGATGATGATGTCTGGGTTTGTTGACCACCTTGAGAGCTGGTACCAGAATAAACCAACTTTTGGCCACCATGAAATGATATGGCAGCATAACACACTCATTGGCCATATTCTAAAGATGATGATATGGCGCCAAGGTATTATATGGTTGGCTCCAAATACAAAAGTACATCAACAAAGAATCCTCTTACTGTTCAGATGTGCTAAACGAGTCAAATCATAAATCGCACGAGGATGTCATTCCAGGAGTGCAGGTCAAACTGACCTTTACAGGCATTCCTAAGTCTAACCTTGACGTAGGCATAATCGCTGACACACAGCGACGTTCATAGAACAAAGAACTGTCCTTCGGGCTGAGTATGACCCGTGTACATATAGATCTCAGGTATGAAGATACCTGGGGCGTGACATCTATTAGAAGAACCTTCCTTTCTGTAATGCATACGTGAGCAGAGATCGACCATTGTCAAACATAAGTAAAGTTACAGATTGGATGTAAATGAGGCATTACCTTCGTTCGAAAATCCACACCACAGAAAACATACGCCTCCAGGCATTTTAGAATACTCAAGGGAAGGACCTTGTAAGCTAACTATCTCACAAAAGGCTCCTAATCCCTAACAAAATCACAGAGACGCCGAAACGCGTCCTTTCTGCTTCACAAATTTACATCGACTCCAAAGATAAAGAAACTTCCCAGACGCCCCGCGTCCGGACATGCGCAGAACACATCTCCATGAATAGCAATCAAACCAGACGATCTAGGAACATTCCAGATAAGATTTAACTAGATCGAGCCTTATTTGGACATGAACAGAGACCTCAACACAGGTTTCAGACATTCCAACAACAGTTGACCGATACTACCAAATAAGGAGAATGGTCACACTTCGCTAATAAAAAATATGGACCGACCGTGTCTCGACACAAGAGGAGGTAACATCATGGTAAATGATAATCTCTATTATCCAGAGTTATGTAGCTTTGACCGAAACAAATTAAAGTGTACATTTCAGTCAATCTAATTACACAATGTCTTTAGCAAAAAAATGATCATACAATGTTTTGAGAAAAAATGATCATACAATGACTTTAGAAAAAAAAGAAGATCTGTGTGTAACAGGTCCACTATATGTAGTGATGGAAGATCAAGTAAAGAAATCAAGACAAGACTTGAGATGGCCTCAGCTGCCATGACAAGGCTGAATGTGATCTGGAAAAGTAACATCAGTTTTCCTGTGAAGATCAAATTATACAAATCACTTGTATTATCTATTCTCTTGTATGGGTGTGAGGGCTGGACACTCACTGCAGATACGGAGCGAAGGATTCAGGCTTTCAAGTATAAATGTTATAGAAGAATTTTCCGCATTTGCTACAAAGAGCACAAAACAAATGTTAGAGAGAAAATAAACACCATTGCAGGCCACCAAGAACCACTTTTGTCAGTAGTGAAACGTCGAAAGCTTGCCTGGTTTGGGCATGTAACTCGTCATGACTCCATTTCAAAAACGATCCTCCAGGGAACAGTCAAAGGTAAACGAAGAAGAGGAAGGCAAAGAAATCCTGTGCTGATAACATCAAAGAATGGGCAGGGCATGGTTTTTCCACACTTGTACGCATTGCTGAGGATAGAGAGCAGTGGAGGACCTTGTCTGCTGATGCTTCCACCATGGCACCCCTATGACCCATGACGGGTTACGGGTTGAGATGATGATGAAGCTAGTGCAGTCTTGCAGAGGATTGACTAACTTGTTAAGATATTTGAAAGGTAATGGATGGGGTGCAAGCACTAAGACAATGCTCACTTTTTATAAATCTTTTATTAAAGGAAAAATAGATTATGGAAGTATAATATATGACTCTGCTGCACACAGTAATAAGATTAAATTATGCAGAATTCAGCATAAAGCTATATGTACAGTAGCACGTGCAATCAGATCAACATCAATGGGAGCTTTAGAGGCAGCTTTAGGAATTCTACCCTTAGAATTACAGAGAAAAGAGTTACTAAATTACATGAACAAAGTTATGTTAGATAAGTCTTACCCAGCATATACAGCTTTTACCAAATGTCAACTAGCAGCTCAGGTCAATGCAATGAATACTAATAGATACCCTACAGGATGGAAGTGTATAGAAGAAATTGTCCACCTGGGTACTTTAATTACATCAATTAATAACAGTTGTGAATACAAGCCAGTGATTCCACCCTGGGAGATCAAGAAACCAGATACGGACTACAACCTAGCAGAAATACTTAAGAAAATAAATAATATAGAAAACATTAAAAACACAACCAATAAATATATACAACAAATATCAAAGGACAGCATTACTGTGTACACAGATGGATCCAAGGGAGAGGATGGCAAATTGGGGATAGGAATATATATTCTAATATGAACATAGAAAAAAAGAGTGTAGTATCACGGAAAAAACATCAATTTTCACTGCAGAGATGGTGGCAATACTAAAAACATTAGATATATTCTCTAATAACCCTCCAAAGAAACTAACAATTTCAACTGACTCTCTTTAAGAAATTCAAGCACATAGAAACTTACGAGAATGCTGTAGACCTGATATAGAAGAGGAGATATTTCTGGCTACTACATACTTATATTCCAGAGGATATTCAGTCTTAATCGCTTGGATATCTTCACATGTTGGCATAGAAGGAAATGAGAAGGCAGATAAAGAAGCCAAGAAAGGTAGATCTGATAAAAATCTAATAAATGTGGGGATGAGTAAATTAGAGATTAAGAGCTTAATTAAAGATTTAATTTTTTTTTTCCTTACCCAACGGCACTTGGGCTTTCAGCCCTTCGGGCCTATGACATGTCCTTGCGAGGCTGGGGAGCCTGTGGACTTTCCTTCAAACCCGGTCAGGAGCTTCGCTCCTTCCCATCCACATACAGCTCCTTTAGTGTACTATTGCTAAACTCACAAAGACCTTTCCACCTCCATCTTCTGTTGCATGTGCCACTGATCCATCTGTGCCTGCATGGTCCCAGGTGTTGCCTGGGCAATGTTTCTCCATGTATTTGTGGCCCACTCTTCCCTATGTTTAAGTATGGCTGCTCCCTTCTCACAACACCTGGAATGTTTCTATCATCCCAGGGAAGTGCCATTCCAAACTGGCAGCCCACATGCAGTGCAGATGGGCCCAGCTGTTGACACTGCAATGCTGGGGTCTGCTCTCATTGCTACCTTGACTGTCTCTACAAAGTTGCTTTGCCTCAGTTTTCCCCTTCCAAGACCATTATTCTCAGGTTGTTGTTGTTGTTTAACTAGGGCTGCTGAGTTCGCTCTTTAGCAGCCAATACCAAGCTGAAGACTCCTTGGTATTATCTACACTTTCTTTGTCTTTTGTCCTCGTAAGACGAATCACCTTTTTTCGATTTTTTTTTCACATCCATCCTATTATCTACACTGTAGATCTAGGCTTTTCCTGTGGCTTGAGCTCCAGCTTGGCTTGCATTTAAAGGATTGTCACATCTTGTCCCAAGCTAGGAGTAAGAAGTGTGTGACACACTGTGCATTCCCCACCATCCAAGGGGGCCCTCCAACTATGCAGAGCTAAAATACTGTACTCTGGTTCTGGGCTCTCCCAAGGAATTTTCACGTCCTGCACAGAGCCACTTCTCAGCTTCCCCTGCCTATCACTAAGTCCACAGTGAGATCCTTCTGCATGCAGTCAACCAAGTCAAAGAATTATGCCTGGGGCTCAAGTGGCTTCCCCAAGCTTAGTGTCCAATGCTGGGTTCTGAACAAGTTTCACCACAAGGGGAATCACTTAAGTGTGTGGATATTTTTTAATTAATTTTTTTTTTTGCGTACTCCCGCTATTACTTGAGGCGAGAATCTCTGTTTAGTGTATCTAACCTGAGACTGATTTTTACCTGAGAATCCCTTTTTTCCCTGTACACTGACAGGTGTCCACTCACCATTCAGGCAGATGGTTACCATCTTCGGAGGGTACCCATTAGAGCTGGGTTGGCTCGGGAGCCGCCAGTCCCTGGTCAACGACACTCTTTCAAATGTCTTTGCCAGGGCTCGAATTAATCCACTCCAATCCCGGATGACGACACTTATTCAAATATCATTGCCCAGGCTTGAACCTGGATCACCCGATTGCCAGCACAGTGTGGTAACCATTACACCAGTGCTGCTCCAAGTGTGTGGATGATTTCAAGAGTCAATGAGGTTTTTATTAGCTTCACAGACATAGGTTCACTTCCATGTACATATAATGTAGCATTATGCATAGCTGGTGGTCAGTTAAAGATGAATCCAGATATGCCTCCATGCATTTTATTCTCAGGTACATTAGGTGGTCTATCATCAAGTGACGTATTCTCTCCAGAACGTTGTCTCCATTATAGCTGGTCTGAACGCCTCATGATTTTGGGCAACTCGACCTGCATCATCCAAAGACAAGTTCAGACTCTCTGTGATGTCCTGGAACTACCGTCATCTAGGTCATCCCCTTCCCCTTTTTCCAGGGACCATGCCTTCTATTACTGATTTTTCCAGACTATTATGTCTTTTTATATGACCAAAAAATTTCAGCTTCCTTATTGCGATGATATTTAGTAGCCAATTTTCCTCCACGTTTACTGAGTGCAGTATTTCTCTGTTGGTCTTTTTTTCTGTCTAGGGTATTCTCAACATCCTTCTGTAGCATTTCATTTCAAATGATGTAACCTTTTTTGCAACTGTTTTATTCAGTGTCCATGTCTCGCAGCCGTATGTTGCTACTGGGAATATACATGCTCTGATCAGTTGTAACTTTGTTTCTTTGCTTGTGCCTTGCCATAGGTTTTTCATCTGTATTAGTTTATGTGAAGCAATTGCAAGTCTTCTTTTAATTTCTACTGCACAGTCGCCAGAGCTGTTGATGATTGATCCTAAGTATTTGAATTCATTAACACTTTCCAGTTCTTCGTTATCAATTTCAATTTCTGGTTTGATCTTTACTTTGTCTGTTGTCAATACTTTGGTCTTCTTGGTATTTAGGTATAGATACTGGGCCTTGCTGTGCTTTTTGATTGACAGAATTAATTGTTCAAGTCCTTCTTGGTTGGTCGATAGGAGGACTGTATCATCAGCATATCTGATTTCCGGGATCTGGTACCCGCCGATGTTAAATGAGTCAAACTCTGTGTGTTCTTGGTCATCTCTTACGTTTCTCATGATATTCTCGGCATAAATGTTAAACAGGTAAGGGGAAAGGGTACAGCCTTGTCTTACTCCTTTGTGTACTTCAAACCATTCTGATGTTTCCCCCTCTATTCTTATGGCTGCCTGTTGTTCTTGGTACAGTAGTGCCATGAGTTGTATAAGGTGGTTTGGAAATCCCATATTTTCCATAACAGTCGATAACTGCTGATGTTGTACAGTCAAAAGCTTTGGTATAATCATTGAAACAAGTATATCAGCGGTCTATCAGCCTTCTGAATGTCTTTGATTGCTGCTGGGCCCTGCTATGTTTTCTATCCTCCATTTTCAAGAGGTATGCAATCCTCTTCAATGGGTGCCAACCCTATATTTCCCCCCCCCCCCCCCACCACCATGACTCTCACTGCTTGGCTCTAGATCGTCCATTTTAGCTGCTGTTTACCATGCTGCAATGTCACAATCCAGGACTGGTCCTACTTGCCCACTGCACAGCTTAATCAGTATTCTCTCATTTGCTCCCCAACTCACGCCAGCAAGTTCTCTCATGGCTGCCGTTCTCTCCTGACTGCCATTCTGTCCTGCCTACATCTAATATTTGTTCAATCTGGTCCTTCCAAGTCAAACGGCGATCAAAGGCCATGCCCAGGTAGCTTAGGCTCTCATCCAGATGCAGATTTCTCCCATTTAGCCCTAATTTGGAGCTCTGTGGTTTGTTTGAGATGGAAAAAACACTATGTATGTTGTCTTCCCTTCCATTATCTTCACCAGCCATGCCCTGGCCCACTTCTCCAGCATTGTGATGGCCTGCCACATCTGAATGCCTGCCACAGTGATATATTTCACAGGGCCAAGTCATCTGCAAAGGAGGCTTTTTGGTTCACTTTGAAATACCCTCCAACATGTCATCTATGTACACAAGGAACAGTGTAGATGATAGAACTCCCCCTGGGGAACATCCTGCTCCAATGTCATCTTTCCACTGGTTTGTCCCTGCAGTTGTGATCTGGCAGTTCTACTCCCAAGACAGTGGCTGATCCACTCACACTCCTACATACCTCACTTCCCTGCAGCTTGACTTTCAATCCCTCCTTCCACACCCTTCTGAGCTACACATGTGATCTGATCTTCAGTAGATGTGTTGTCTGAATACTGCTTGCTGTGGGGCTAAAAGGTGTTTTTCTTGCAGATGCTACAAATGTCAGGTATTAATTATGTGCTACATCAGTTTTCCTACTTAGCTAAGTAGACTGATAGGTCTGTAGCCATTTGGTTCTAACAGATCTTTGTCTTCCTTTTGTATTGGAATCAATATGGTGTTTCTCCATGCCTGTGGTACTATTCCTCTTTTCCAGTTGCAGTTTAGGATGGCCAGAAGCTTCTTTTTTGCCTTTGTTCCTAGGTCTATTAGCATTTAATTTATTATCCCATCTTTTCGTGGTGATTTCTTATTTCTTCAGTGCCTCTTTCATTTCTTCCATTGTTAGTTTTGCCATCATGGGCTTTTCTAGTGCAAGCTTTCTGTTTTCATGACTTCTTTGTTCATTAATTTTTGCCCTTCTCCTGTCCATTAGGACATCAATATGGTGTGTACTAGCATAGTGTTCCATGATTGCATTTGCAGCTTTTTTTCCTGGAGCATATTGTCACCTTGTATGATTGTAATATGATGGTTATAAAGTGCTTCACTGTTAAAGACTAACTTTCACAGTTTGTTTCCTTCTGTATCTAGGCTGAGATTTTCTGTTATTCGCTAGTTATAGTTTGGCATTTTAGCTCAATGACCTAGATTTTGCCAGTGACCTTTTCCTTCTATCCCATAATCAAAACCAGATAACAGACAAAATATAAATACTTGATGAGATGATTCAGCTACAGGAAATCAAAAACCACACAGAAAAAACAAAAGTATGACAAGATATGTGCTAAATGATAGTATGACTGTACTTGAGAAACACCACGACAAGAGACTTACACATTTAGTTCTGCAGCAATACAAACTTAAAGAAACAAACATTGATATGAAAATAAAAATACAAAGCAAGGAACAGCTTTCACTGTATTTGAAAATACATGGAAACAAAAAGAAATCCAGTCCAGCACAAGCATTAAGACTGTCTATAAAAATGTCTAGGCAGTCATGTGGTATGTCTACAAAAATAAGACAAAAATAGAAAATAAACAACTGCAACAAAAACATTACAATCTTTCATAAATGGATGCTAGTGCAAAACAAAAGGATTAAAATGGCATGACATAATTACTAATGTAGAAGTGATGGAAATAACCAGGTGAACTCACGGCAAGAATATGGACAGAAATTTCACAAAAGCCACAGTACTGGAAATCTTGGCATGAAAAAGTTAAAGGCTTATGCCCCACATGGAACTGATGATACATCCATTGATATTTAAATGTGTTATTTTCTGTGACGTCTCTCTGATATTTACATTTTACTGTCTGCCAAAAAAGCTGTTTGTTCATTTCCTATTTCTACATTAAGGTGGTCCCATAGCAAATACTGCAGTAGAGGAATGAAGTTTTACAGCTTTCACTATAGTGGGTCCAACTTCAAGAGGTGGGGATGGCCAGTTCCTTCCTTGCTGCCTTTTCCTTCTCTAACTCACGAGCAGAGTCAGGTACTCACTTACCACTTTGTAGACTGAAACATGACACTAACGTGTTTCAAACATGGTACCTTTCTCATGAGAGACCAGCGCTCTAACCACTGTGTCAATCAGATGCTGCCAGATAAACTATCTGTTCATTTTCTACTCCTACTTTAATTCATATGTAATCTAGTATTTTTTTTATTTAGCTGTCCAAGACAGAAGTTGGTTCTCTGCAAAGAAGCCTCATGAACCTACTCAGAGAAAGCCGAAAACAGTCTGGGTCACTGACTAATCTTTTTTCGTCTATAAAAATCTCCAGGATTGGCACCCTAAATGCTTGCACTTTAAATGAACCAGGAAAAACTGCAAAAGTGGCAGCAGAAATGGGAACTTATAGGATTGATATCCTAGAACTCTTGAGACAAGGTGGACGTCCATACAGAAGAAGAAACTGATCACATGGAGAAATGGTGTCCTCAGGACATGAGGAAGAAAGTGCCCACTGCAGTGAAGGGATGGCATTATGCTGTCTAAGGAAGCACAGAAACCACTTATAGAATGGAAAGCAATGGGACCCATTAGCTGAATGGTGGTGGGGTAAACATCTTTATCTTCACTTCCCATATGCGTATTTTATAAGGAACAAAATGTCTTCTGTCTGTGATTCAGAGTTGCTATTATTTACGTTATTGGTTTTCTTATCTTTTGTTTGCTCCTTGTGGAGCATGAAGCCACAACTACAATTGGTAGGAAACCTGCATCACTCAAAGACTTCAAGTGTTCTTGTAGAGGTGGTTTCTGTAGCAGTATGTTTGACATAATAAGGCTGCCAGCAGGTATGTAGAATCAGACATTAGCTGCCTCTAGTGACATGCCTGAAGTAGCAGTCATTCTAGTTTTTCTGTGCCCCCCCCCCCCCCACGAGACCCAGTCAACCTACATACATTGGCTTGTTTGTGTTATGTTCTGACAACACAGTACAGGGTCCTTGTTTGTGTTATGCTCTGACAACACAGTACAGGGTCTGATTAGTCAAATGTGGCGTGCAGACTTTTTAATGTTTTGGTAATTTCAACAAGAATGGGAGATCAGCTACCACGGCAAGCATGGGAAACTAAGAGCCAGGGATCCAGACCTCCAGGGCGACCCAAAGTCCGCTGGGAGGACAACATTAGACAATCTTTGAAGGACCGAGGACTAGAATGGAACCAAGCCAGGAGGAAGACAGCCGATAGAATAGTATGGCGCTCTCACTTACAAACTACTACACCTCACGGTAGAAGAGAAACGACTAAGTAAGTAAGGTAATTTCAACCATGTTATTAAAATATACCATGAGCTTTTGCTAATTCGCTTCTTAAAAGTGGAAAACATACAAAAAGTGTTATTTTAACAATGAAAAAGTTGCAAGAAATAGTTAAAATAATAACTTTATGCCTTCTTTTTGTTTCTGACTGCAAAATGTCCATCTTTGAGCAAACTTATGATAAGGAGAATTTTAAGATGGTCCCAGCAACTTCTATGTATCCAGACTGCACTTTATTTTGTTGTATATTTGTTCCTAGTGGCAACATTCTGAGAAAAGATTATATTTCTGTTTAGAAGTTACCATATCTAGCAGTATTGAATACATTGTAGGACATGCAGATGTATAACCTGTCCTCTTATTCTCTATACCTTCAGAAACTTGAACTTCGTCTTTATCTTTTCTTTCATTCTTCACCAGGTGTTCCTGAAAATAAAATAATGTAGAAGTTTAAGACAAACCACTTTAGTCTTACACATGGCCATAATGCAATAATTACATGATGTTTGTTATACATTTATATCACTTTCTGTCTTCACTATGTGTACTTGAAAATAAAATCAAGTAGACAAGTTTGAAACTTCCGTCTTAAACACTGCCACAATGTAACAATTACATGACAATTTGTAATACATTTAGATCACTCCCTTTTCTCTACTTTTTTTTCCAAGACAAACATTATGTGGTCATCATGTAGGTCATTTGTTTGTCTTTAAATCAAATTTCGCTTAAGTTGAAGTAATCTTGAAGGTCCCAGCCAAATGTCTTCTTTTTTTCTATATGGCAACAATGGACAACAGTGTTTATTTTCACGCATTTTGACAGGACATAAGACTCTGCGCGTTGGCATTTTTGAGCAAATGAGATTGTAAAGGGTTAATAATTAGACAAAATTCAGTACAAAATTACATACAGCTGTACAAATCTGAAAATGAAAAAAAAAAACTGTGCAGAATAAGAGTAACCTGTACTAGTTGCCTTGTATGCATTTAGTTTTCTTGGAAATAATAAACCACTACAAATCTCTGAAGAATGACAGCAAATGCTGATATTAGTCACAGCTCTTAGCCTGTTTTCAGCATTTTCAAAAATAGTTATTGATATACTCCAGCAAGGTAAAGAATTTTCAAACTTCAGATGTCACCCAAGTGGTAGTCCTGGAAACAGGCTGCATCAGTACAGGCTGGCTGAGAGAGTAGAGATCGAAGAGGGAAGGCAAACCCAGTCCTAAAAAATGTTGTGCTGAAGTCGGATGTTTTGGGCCGAAAGGCGCAAATATCGCAGCTTCGTTGTAAATGGGGACACAACGCAACCAACATCCTTTTCAGGACAAACAAGGAAGAAGAAGAAGGTTCCTCTATCATAAAGTATGCTGCACCGAGACGGAGATGCCACAGCTTTTTGTTCAAGGGTACCTTTAATTTTTCTCTGACCTGGCACATCCTTGTTCTTTCAGAAGTTTGAATGCGTGTCTGCCTTTACCCCTGTCCTCCCATGTTGTCTTCCATTCCTCGTTTATGGTTAGCTTCACTTGGCTCTTAATCTCAGATTTTCCAAGTCCTGCTCTTTTATCTTCTTCTTCTTCGATCCTTAACCACCGACCGTCAAAGCAGTCAGTTGCCATCACTCCTAGTGGCGTCTTGTAGGGCAACAACAAATTGATTCCACTTTGCACGGTCGGTGGCCATCCTTCGTACAGTGCCCCAACTCTGGTTCATTCTTTGCATCTCAGCCTCCACAGTCCTCCGCCAAGTTGTTTTTGGTCGGCCTCTCTTTCGCTTTCCTTCAGGGGTCCAAAGCATAGCTGTTCTTGTGATGGCATCGGGGTCTCTTCTGAGGACATGACCAACCCAGCTCCAGCGTCTGCCAGCTATGATGGTATGCATGTCCTCTTGCTTGCTACGAGTAAGCAGAACTTGGTTGGTGATGGTATTCGGCCAAAAGATTCTGTGAATTTTTCTTAGGCATGTTGTGTGAAAAGAGGACAATTTTGACATTTCCTTCTCTGTGACTCTCCAGCATTCCGCACCATAGAGAAGCACAGAAAGCACGCAACTCTGGTATAATCTTAATTTTGTGCTTGTGCTGTATTGGGAGGACTTCCAGATGTTATTTAGGCTAAAGAAGGCTGTTCTTGCCTTATTCATTCTGATGTTGATGTCTTTGCCTGCCCCACCGTCTGGTGTTACTATGCTTCCTAGGTATGTGAAGGTATCTGTCTGTACCAGTTGCTGATTCCTTACTGATATGGGCTCAGGGTTGCTCACATTGAGCATCATGACCTCAGACTTCTTTAAATTGATGTTCAAGCCCACCTGCTGGCTAAATTTATTTAGTCTATCCGTTTTTTCCTGGATGTGTTGATGTGAATGTGCCAGCAGTGCAATGTCATCTGCATATTCCAGATCTTCCAATGTTGAAAATGTAGTCCATCTTATTCCTCTTGGACTGCCCTCTGTTGTCTGGCGCATCACCCAGTCTATGACTGTTAAAAATAGAGTGGTTGATAAGGGGCATCCCTGTCGTACTCCTGTCTTCACCTCGAAGGTTAGGTTGCTCTGCCCAACACTACACGTAAAGTTGGCATAGAGGCTTTTTATGATTGACACTATGCAGCTTGGAATTCCATAAGCCCTCAGTATTTTCCATAAACTGTCCCTATGTATGCTGTCAAAAGCCTTTTCAAAATCAACAAAATTTATGTAAAGCTGTCTTTGCCATTCTGAGCACTGCTCTATAATGTTCCTGAGAGTGAATATATGGTCTACACATCTTCTGTTCTTTCTAAATCCTGCTTGTTCTTTCCTCAGTTTGTAGTCTACTGCCTTTGAAATTCTCTGTATAATTATCCTGCCTAGTATTTTGCTGGGAACTGAGAGAAGAGTGATTCCTCTCCAATTATTACAGTCTGAAAGATCTCCCTTCTTGGGCAATTTGACAATTATTCCTTTGTTCCACTCTGATGGTGTTGTCCCCGTTTTCCACACTTGTGCAAATAGTGGTTCTAATAGTTCTGCTGCTAGCTCGGGGTCTGTCTTAAATAGCTCCGCATTTAAGTTATCATGGCCCGGAGCTTTACCGTTCTTTAACCCTTTGATTGCTGTGATGATTTCTTCTTTTCGTGGAATGTCTGTATTTACATCTAGATCGTTTTCAGCCTCAGGAACATTCAATTGTGTCTCTGGTATTTCCTTGTTCAGAGTTTCTCTGAAGTGCTCTGCCCATCTTGTTTCCTGTCCCTCTGCTGTCTTGATGAGATTTCCTTGCTTATCTCTTACTAATGTAATATTGTTTGCACCTTGTTTTCCGCTGATGAATTTAGTTATTTTGTAAACTGTGCTTTGTTCATTTCTCAGTGCTGCCTCTTCTGCCTGTTTTGCAATATCGTCTAGGAAATTCCTTTTGTTGGCTCGGGTTTGGCGTTTAACTTCCCTGTCCAGTTGACTGTACTGTTTGCTATATAGTTGCTTTAACCTGGGGGACTTCGCTTCTGTTTTCTTTCTTTTCATTTCCTTTCTCATCTTTATGGTGTTTAGTGTTTCTGGTGTTATCCAGTCTTGCTTCTTCCTTTCCTGGAATCCTAACCATGATTTGCTACTTTCCTTATATATTGTTGAAATGGTGTTAAAATTCTGGTCTATATCATCAGTCAATGTCTTTTCCTGGCTTTTGGCAAATTGATATCGTTTCTTAATGTCGGCCGCAAACGCTTTTCTGGTAAGGGGGTCCTTCAATTTGCTGATGTCAAACCTTTTCTGTGTAGTTACAGTTGGTCCAGCCCTTCTTAGTTTCACTTTCAGTTTTGCTACTACTAAATGGTGATCGCTTCCCACATCTGCACCTCTTCTTACCTTCACATCTTGTAATGCATGTCTCCATCTACCGTTAACCATGATGTGGTCTATCTGGTTTCTGTCCCGACCATTTGGTGATTCCCATGTTAACTTGTGAATTTCCTTATGTGGGAAAAGTGTTCCTCCAATGACCAGGTTGTTAATGCTACAGAAACTTATTAGCTTATCCCCATTTTCGTTTGCTATTCCGCTGCCGCATTTCCCTATTGTTCTTTCATTGTATGTATTGTGTGTACCAACTTTCGCATTGAGGTCTCCCATTACTATAACAAGATCATATCTAGGTGTGTCCTCCATTTCTTTCTGCAGTTGTTGATAGAATTCATCCTTGACCTCCTCATCGCTATCATTCGTTGGTGCGTAGCATTGTATTATTGTAGTGTTGGTGAATCTCCCTCTCAATCTCAATCGTATCAGTCTGTTGATGGGTTTCCATTCCAGTAATGTCCTTTCTATCCCTTTCTGTAGAATAATGGCTACGCCTTCACTGTGCTGTCCATCCTCTCTTCCAGAGTAAAGTACTGTTTCTCCTGTTGCTGTTTTAACTTTTCCTGCCCCTGTCCATCTGCTCTCGCTTATCCCCAGGATGTGTAACCTATAGTTTCTCATTTCTGCCGTGACCTGTCTTAGTTTACCTGTCTCGTACATTGTCCTGACATTCCAAAATCCTATTCTTGTATCCTGTTTTGCGGTCAGGACATCCGTTTTCATGTCAGTGGCTTCCTTTCGGCTTTCACCACTGACAGTCATACGAGCCACAGACTCCGAATGTCCATCCCGCAGCAAAGTTTGTTCATTTGATGTTGTTTCCGTAACTTCATTATTTTTTTTACATAGACAGGGGTGTCAGCCCTATGCTAAAACCCCCAACCTGGAGGACCAGGGTACCAGCTTTTGTCTGACCCCTACCCACACAGACCAGTCCATCTTGGTTGAACCTACCAGGAGTAAAACTCCCACTGGCATAGCTCTGGGGATTGTCAGGGTACGCAAGCTGCCATACCACTACAAGGTATAGGTACCATTGATGGCAGCTGCTCTTTTATAGTTTTTACTTATTCTTCCATATCTGGCAGTCTGGTCTGCCAACTCATTACCAGCTATACCTATGTGTGCTGGAACCCACACTAGCCTCACACTGCATCCTCTGTCCATTAGTGATGTATTAATTGTAAGAATTTGTTCCTTTATGTCTGGCCAGCTGCAATTACCTGGGTGTTCTAGTGCTTGTAGTGATAATAGTGAGTCTGTAAATATCATTACTGCTTCTGGTAGATTTTCTTCGATTATTTCTAAACTTTTTAGAATTGCTACCTTCTCTGCGGTAAAAATCTAAGCCCCTTCAGTTACACTGTTGCTCTTCTTAATTCCCCACTGTGGTATTACTACTCCTGCACCTAGTTTCCCACTATCACCCTTGGATCCATCAGTGTAAACAGCAAGGCTTTGTTTTGTAAGTTGATTTATGAACTTTCTTATTATCATTTTGGCTTCCTTATCTTCTATGTTTTGTTTTATCTTTTCAGTAATTGAGTAGTCCATGATTGGTGCTTTTAGTGGTATTGTGTTTCTATATTTATTACCATTATTGTGTTGGACAGTTCTCTGAACTGTATTAGATCTTCTATAGTTCTCCACCCTGTTGGATATCTTTCTTTATTCAAGGGGACATCCCATACACTTTGATGGTTTTTTGACAAATGCTTTATGTACTGGGTGTGTCACTTCTTGTGCTACTTTGCTCCAATAATTTAATCTTAGTTCTTTCCATCTTAGATTAAGGGGCGGTACGCCGAGTGCTACTTCTAGTGCTTATACTGATGTTGATTAAAGTGTGCCTGTAATGGTTCTCATGGCTGCATTTTGAATTCTGTTTAGTTTTGCTTTGTTAAAAGCTGAAGCTGAGTCATAAACTATTCTAGCATAGTCTAGTTTCCCCCTGATGAAAGATTTATAGACTTTATAGAACATAAGCATTATTTTGTTGTTCCCCCCCCCCCCAACCCCCACCCAATCCATTACGTTTTGCTATCCTAAGTATATTTAGGAATCCCCTACAGCTTTTTACTAAAATGTCTATATGTTTATTCCAATTTAGTTGTTTATCTGAAGTTATGCCCAGGAATCTAATTGTTGAGGAGGTACAAATTTTCTGTCCTGTAATGGTTATATTGATTTTGTTATTTTTTTTTTTAAATTTCCCTTGCTGAATATCATACCAACTGTTTTGTTTACATTAATTTGGAAGCCCCAACTTTTCATCCATTCTGAAACTTTGTCTATTTGTTTTTGCAGTGTTTTGTAAACATGATCCAAGTTTTTTCCAGACCACCAAATGGCACAGTCATCTGCAAATTGTGATAGTGCATAATAACATTTGCTGTCTCACTTACTACTTATATTCCTCATCTATCCTGGGGTGTAGAGGTTTGCCATAAAGAACACCAAAACTGTCCAATCAGTGGTCCTCTTCCTGGCCTGGTTCTAATCTAGTCCTTGGTCCTTCTGGGATTGTCTGATATTGTCCTCCCCATGAACTTTGGGTCATCCTGGAGGTCTGGATCCCTGGCTCTTGGTTTCCCATATTTGTTGGGGTAGCCGATTTTTTTCTCATTCTGCATACATAGCAAACCATCGTAATTGGGACTGTTCCACTTGGGTCAGCAGGGGCTGGGTTTTGAGACCCTGATGTATCGTCTGGTTGCGGACCATATCTCTTCTGGTTACTTCAGCCATCTTCCTCAGATACCTAATTTTTTAAGTCTGGATCTGGCTTTTTTGGGTTGCAGTCATTGCCCATGAGTTGCATTCTTATGTCAAGACTGGGACATAGGTGGAGCGGTAAACAGCCATCTTTGTGTTCTTGCCAACTTCTCTTTTACTGAGGAATTCTCAATTTATAGCATGAAAAATCTCCCAGCTGCTGCTATTCTGGTAGCCAACTCTTCTTTGCTGCCTCCCACCCAGTCTATGACAGCTCTAAGGTATTTAAAGTGATTGACCTGCTCCAGGACCTGTTCTCCCAGCATAATCTGATGCCTTCTTCCCTCTCATGATATCACCATGGTTTTTGTTTTGGAGCTGCTGATAACCAGCCCTCTCTTATCCAGCTCTTCCTTCCAGACTTGCAGGTTGAAGATGTACCTCTGATTTAGCAATCAGGGCAACATCATCAGCAAATGCCAGCTCTCAAACACAGACCTGTCTCATCTTCCGGTACCCCACTGAATACTTTTTGGCCTTTTCCTTACATGCTTTGACGATATCGTTCATAAGGAGTATGAAAAGATAAGGTGATAGAATATCACCCTGTCTTGCACCAGTGGTGGTCCTGAACTCTTTCGACTTTACGGTTTGCTGTTCTCACATAATTACTTCAAGTCTTGTAGAAGCTCTGTATAGCATAGATCAGAGGTGCTGGAATGTTCTTCCTTGCCAAGCAGTCCAAAAGTTTGCTCCAGGGTATCTTGTCCCAGATCCAAAGATGCATCTCACCTTTGTACTCATGGGCTTTTTCACTCCTCTGCCTGGGTGTGAAGATAAGGTACTGAGTACTTAGGTTTGCTCAGAAGCCACAGTGGACTTCATCCATTTGTCGCTCCTCCAGGTATCTGAGTCTCTGCTCCAGTATTCTAGTGTAAATTTTACCAGTGACACTTAGCAGGGATATGTCTCTATAATTTCCAAATTGTTGGTTGTCACCCTATTTTGAATATGGGTGTTATGATGGCAGTCTCCCAACCCTTTGGTATGGTTTTGATGTGCCAGGCTGCCTGCAGGTCCCTCAGGAGTATTAAGTCACCTGCTGCTATAGTGTACTTAACCATTTCTGGTGTTATACCATGACATCCTGATGCTTTGCTCACCTTCAGTTCTTCCATCTTGATGCCATCTTCATCACCATTGGTTTCCTTTTCTGTGATAATGGTTATTATTTCTGAGCCTTGACCTTGCTCACAGTCAAAGAGCTCTGAGAAATATTCTTTCCTTCTTTCCATCACTTCATTTGCGGTAGTAAGCAATCTGTCTTGTTTGTCTTTTATAAATTTAAGAGTGCAGGGTTTTTCCTTCCTCATGTTCTTTTAGGGTCTTGTAGACCAATTTCTGGTTTTCTTGAGAATCTTTTTCTAGCTTTTCTCCAAATTCTTCCAAGTATTTCTGCTTTGCTGTTAGCATCATGTTCTTTGTTTCTGTTTTGTGTATCACATTTTCTCTATATTTCTCTGTTTTTCCTGCTTTGTTTTTAGTTTTTAAGTATTGTTTCCATGTATTTTTCTTTTCTCTTATTGTTGCTTTCACTTCTTCTGTCCACCAAGGTATCATCTTTCCCTTCTTTCCAAGTTGAACTTCACCACAGGCTTCTGCTGCAGCTGTTTTTATGATGTCCTTAAATTTAAGCCAGAGGGTTTCCACATCATCTGATAGTTCTTCTAGGTTTCTCACTGCTGTCACAATAAGACCCTGATACTTGGTAGCAATCATTTCCAATCTCTGGCCGCCTCTAGGATCCTGATCATACTTGAATGAGCTTTTCCTAACAATGGCATAGTCGATGACTGATTTCTGATTATTATTTGGTTCATATCTGGTGTATGTATGTAAGCACTTATGGGGGAACTTTGTGTTCTTAATGACAAGGTTTTGCTCAGTGCAAAATCTAAGTAGTCACTTTCCATTGTTTTTTAGTGTATTTTCTCCATAACTTCAAATAACTCTACTCCATCTAACATGGTCATTTCCAACTCTTTTAATCATGGGAACTCCGCTGTCTCACTGTCATACCGAAGTGTGCTAGTGATGCAGGTGTTATATACTGCAGTTGTGCCGACAGCTATTGGGTGAAGCTGGAGTGTCATCTCCAGGGCGTGAGCTTGGGCAGTTATGTGGAGATCAAGCTGTTGCCCATGCAGCATGTTTCCTCTCTCCATGCAGGGGTTTACTCCCAAAACCTTCCCCATAAAGAGAGATTTTTGCACGGCAGAGGTGGTTTGGATTCAGAGTTTAACCTTCTCTTAGACAGGCTACCAACCAAGGATCACGAGCCCTAGCTGCCTGAAGCTGCTAGTTTTAAGGCACCAGTGGCTTGCCTTTGCCCCTTCTCCCATCGGTGGAAACAGTTCTGTCGGGCTCAAATTGAGCCAAACATGAAGGCCAGGAGCTGGGTTTGGTTGTCAGAGGCTATTTGAAGTGCGTGCCATTGAAGCATTTATCTGTAGTGAGAGCTTATCCTCACTAAAACTCCCAGCTTTGACAACCTTTGGAACCCTTCTGAAGATAATCAAATGATTTCCATTTGCACTTCCGTTTTACTCCATCAGGTTCATGAGATGTTAGCTTCAACAATGCTTGCTGTCTGGTTAATAAAAATAATGAAACTTGATACTGACTTAATCTTATAACAGGAAAGTGACATTTGACAGTAAAACTACAACACTTTAACATGTTCACTTTGCTTAAAAAATGTTGTGAGCATTCAATATTTCTTATTTAATAGTGTATAGTCTAATCACTACATGAGGCTCGCATCCTCAGGTCAAAACTAACTGCTTAAAAAAACCACTACTGTAAGAGTGAATACTTGGTGAAGGCTTCCTGAGGACAAGGAGTGCTGGCTCCATGACGAGCACAAAAGAGCTGTTGCATGCTTCCTAACAAAAACTACAGTGCTGATTCCATGACGAGCACAAGGAGAAAAAAGAAAATTAATCACTTTCCTTTAAAACTATTTGCAGCTTGCTTTCACAACAACAGCAATGTTTACACACTTAGGAAAAACAACAATAACAGTTAGCATTTAGCAGCTACACAATTTACTTTTATCTTCTGCATCCATTTTGAGTGCCATATGTTTATGCTGCAAGTTTTAAAATTAATCTCAGTGTCTTACCTGCTTTATTCTTCTTGCTGGTTAGAAGCTAAAAATTATTTTTGTGGCTGGATGATACAGGGAGCAGTGAATAATGCCTGCATATATTTAACACTGATCACCCGTTTGCAAGTCACTTTGATTACGGAAACAACAGCAAATGGGCTGATTTGTCGTTGCCCTAAAGACGCCACTAGGCGTGATGGGAAACAACGGCAGAGAAAACCTGTCTGCTGTTGCCCTAAGACGCCACTAGGCGTAATGGCCACTGACTGCTTTGACGGTTGGTGGCTAAGGACGGAAGAAGAAGAAGATATTTAACACTGTTATGAGAAAAAAGTACTAGCTTAAGAAATTATTATATATAAAACATTTTTGGAAATTTATGAGGCATTACAGAGTACCAGAAGATCATTAACTTAACTCTTTGACTCATGACCAACGCTCACAGCATTGCAAAATGCAACGCGCTGTGCCCTCGCAACAGCCAGAGAGTTGTTTTTAATTTATCACAAATAAACCCTCAAAATCGTCCGTTTAATACAGTTTATATTTTAAAACTCGTAGAATAACTTCCGCTACTATTTAAACAATTAATTTGAGTGTAGTTAAGCAGCACGTGTCCATGTTTTGATGCTATTATCACAATTTATGTGACGATTCGCGTGTTTGCATTTTTCGTTCTTATTGCTAGAGAAATATGTCACGCTTTATATTAACATTTTCTAAGTCTCCTGTGACGGTATTGCCTCCCCTGCTTTGCAGTAGTGGTCCAACAGTGACCAAACTCAAGAGTATCTAATATAGGCTTCAATGGAGTCTATTTGTACACAAGATTACTCTTGGCAGAAATGTAGATAGAAGAGAAGTAAAGCTTCTATCATATGGGAGTCTTCACAAGAAATTCTGGTAAGCGAAAACAATGCTGGCTGTCGCTAAGCACGTTAATTCTGTAACCTGCCGACCACTTTTGTGAAGAATTTAAGCACTTATTTATCAGCTCATTAAGCCCCCACCCCTGATTTATTCGGTGGAATTCTCTTATTCAAGTATAGCTCTGTTTAGAATGTGTGGAGTAATTGACTGAGACAAACATGCAGTAACTTTAAAATGATCAAATTGAAGTTAATTTTGTAACATTACAAATAACAAAATTTAATAATCACTTTAGTTTTAACAGTTAGAAAATAATTTGAATAGTTATGGATATAGAAAAGCTATCATCCTCGTATTTGGGGATTGCAAAAAGGGTAAGAAAGTTCAGATGGCAGCATATATTTGAACTTAGCTGCCAAAGACGGTTCTGTCTTTTCACACCGATCACTCGTCTCTGGTCAAGGTCGTCTGGTGTAGCTCGTCTCCCAGAATCTTCAAGGAAAGTCTACACAGTGTGTCCTGTGTCTTAAAGCGTAGGCCACTGATCCCGTCTTGTTCCAGAATTAGTGCGTTCTGCTGGTACCACCAATAACTGTGATAGAAGAATAGAAAAGAACACTCTTCTGAGTATGGCGTTCTCAGACACAGTTATGTGTCCCCCCTCTTCTATTTCACCATCCCACTTAACTCAGAGTTTACCCTCGATGAGAATTAAATTTAATCCCTCGGGATAAAACTTCCTTTACATTTAAACTGGATTTCTTTTAATTTTACAATAGATTGCCCCTTCTGACCCCGTGTGTCTTCACTTTCCTAGTCCCGGTTGTTCCTTATTAAAATTTGAAAGAGATTTTATGCTATAAGCTTTTAGGAATAAGTTCTTATGGCGAAGGCCTGGTTCTGGCGAACGTGCAATTAAAAGGTCCAGTGATGTTATGGATCCAATAACAATTAGGAATTATAATAATAATAGTTCTTCACACGGCGCTGGCGAAGTGCTCTGGTGTTCTTGGCGAGCTCTTGCACATTATTTGCTTTCTCTTAAGTGTTTCTTTTGGTCTTCCTTTTTTCCGAGAAATGAAAACTGAAATTGTCAGCCTATGACCATTCCCAGTCCAGCCTGATCGATTATGAATCTCCAACTGATCATGAAAGATCTCAATCATTTCAAAATCACTCTCACAGCCGTATGTTAACACTGAGGAATTAAACAGACGAAGCTTGGTAGTATATTCAATGATCGTAATTTCCAAATGTTAGATAATCTATTTTGCCAAGCAAATGGAGTCACCACGTGCCTAAATAATTGAAACTTTAACTTTCTGGTTTTTGCGTGCCTGCAAAGGTCACGTATTACCATATATGGACATCTGATGCCTTGGTGTTGAACTTAGAATACACATCGCTCCAGGTCCCACACACATTTGTAGACTCAAATTGTCTAAAATGTAATAAATACACATATTTTGTTGGAAAACCATAGATTGTAAGTACTTCCACAATGATGGGCCAAAGGTCTTTTAAGAAAACGTCGAAGGTGATAATAAGTGGCGATTGCCTTTCCATTTTACTTTTTAACCAGGGACCAGTGTGAATATTTGATCAATACATGATCGAAGTTCTTCTCTGATCTTTTCGTCAATTACATCACATTTGTCTGCCCACCCGTGTCACACAGACAGTAATGTCGTCTTATCAGCGGTTGTCTAAATGCGCTGGCGACTATCTTATCTCAGCTCTTCGTAGGCTGGCATGACCAGGTAACAAACCGGTGACATATCTGCAAGGAGTGTCACAACTGTGATAGTTATCACCTACCAGGTGATTTGATAAAATCACATATCTGCTACTTAGCAGACAAATAAAGAAAGAAAGAAAGAAAAGTGCGATACTTGACAGCACCTAATAAAAATCAGTACCACAAAAGTACTGATACTGCCAGAGAGAACAAAAGATCGACAGAGGTCGCCAGGTTTCATCACATCTCCTAAGCGAATAATTGTGTTAAACTACTTAGAAACATTGCTGACATTGATGAAGATTGTTTGGTAGTCACAGTTTGTTGTCAAAAGACGGATTCGGTGCAGAAAAGATAGATACATTAGATTCAGTTGATGAGTGGGCCCTCTGTGTGACGATTATCATTACTACCAGAGTATAGTCATATTCTCCCCGGCCGACATCGCAAACAGCAACAAATTACTAATTACCTACTGATACATAACATTCTAATCAACTAGTCCTAGGTAGAAGTCATGTTTACTGAGCCTGGTTCTGTTTCGGTAACAAAGCTAGAGATACTATTAAAACATTAAACAAATGTAAAAAAATGTTATATGATGTTATTCTTCTTTATTTGTTTGAAAATTACGTAATGCAAGATTGCATAATTTATTTTTCTCTTTTAACTAGATTCTCGGCGTGAGGTGTGGAGGGCGCCAATCTGCATCGCTCAGAAATGAGACATGTTGTAGTAGGTGTGAAGACGCGTTTTGGCAGTTATGGCCAGCGTCTAAGTAAATGTGAAGTGTTAAGAGAGAGAGAGAGGGGGGGGGAGGAAAGAGACCGGCGCTATTTCTGGTTTTTGTAATAGCGTGGGATCCTTTGTCCGTTTTCATATATCTACACAAGTAGCTTAGACTATTCATTCAGTTCTCCAAATTTTGCAGTAGACAGGTTGCTCGTGCTAAGGAAATAAGCTTGCATAGAGAAGTTCTTAGTTTTTGTAATTGATCCTCGACATTTTGCCGAGCTTCTAGTTCTCCAAACTAACTAAACTATATGAGTGAATAAATTCTAAGTCTGTGCGATCGCCTGTAGTTCTGTCTGGAGGTAAATATATTATATATCTAGTAGTGTTGAGTGATTCAGTGATAATTGCTTATTTCATTTTACTAGTTAGATTTCTGTGCAGTAGAAATTAAAATTGTAAGTCTGTTATATTCTCTAGTTGACGTGTTTCAGTGGATAGCAAAATAAATTATAATTTCTAGCTTAAACTCATGCAGCTATAAATGAATTTAATTAAACTGCTAATAAATCAGTCGAGAATATTTTAAACTAACTTATAACTGCACTGATTCATCATTGAGTATTGACGAAATACGTATGTATTTCTAATTCATGATGATTGATTTTTTATGAATATAAATTATTTCACGGGAGTTTAAACGATAAGACAAGCTCTACGCTTGCAGTTTATAATGTAAGTTATAACCGAGAAAATAGTATGTATATAAGTATTTTATATGTTGTGTTTTTCTTTATTCAGTTAAACTGGGGTAGCCCAACTTTACCAACGGTTTTAGTACTGAGAAATATCTGTGAAGAACAAAAACATTTTTTTTTCTTAAAGACTTGGGTGTATAAAGTAAAACCTGTCTGGCATTGCGCTGGCATCCAGAACGACAGAGTACCCATTACATGAAATTTAAGATTAAATGAAGTAACAGGCCTATCGAGCCAGATTTAATTCTTCCTGAGAAAAACCTCAAGTACATTTCAGCCCTTGTGGCAAGTAAAATATTACTATCAGTAACATTCCAACAGAGTTTTAACTAGTTGTGGTGTGACCAAATAAAGTCCTATACTGAGAGAAGGCACCGACCTGACATTCCTCGTTACTAGAAACCTAAGCTATTGACACTGTGCTCGCTGTTAACGTTCGTGCCTGGACAATTTTAATGTGACATAAACTGATATCAAAAATAATAATAACCAAGGAAACGTTCCCTGAAGTAGTGAACTCAACCTGACTTTGCGGAACTGGGGTTCCCTTGGCCAAGACTACCACTGGAGATTCTGTATGTGCATGTCCTAAAAATTGTTTTTCCAGAAGGTGCTACCAACGCTGTAAGTATGAATGCAAGCTAGTGATCACGGCTGACTGAATAGAGTGAATGCAGGACTGAGTGATTCCTTTATTGTTGTATTTTGCTGTCTTAAATTTCTTTATGCAAGTTTTTTATTTGCTAACAATATTTTCCTTAGGATAGATTAGAGTATCAAAGTCTGTTCCTACTTTTTTAAAGGGAAATCTTAGACTATAGCATATGTATCCGTGACTCTTTGGGGCTATCACTTTTCTTCTAATAGGACTGTGGGCTATACATCAAGGGAAAAGATCATACCTCTGGGTCTATCATTCTTGTAGCAATTCATTAACTTTATGACTATTTGTATATGCTTGATGTAATTTCTATGTGTTGTGATGGAATTTTCTGATAATTAAAATTCACTAAACTTAATCAGCGTGTCAGTCAGCTCGTTCCAAAATATCTATATAATCATTGTTACAGTTTTTCCGCGTCTAACTGTCGTCACTTGTGTGTGTGTGCACGTGAGTGGTATATATATATATATATATATATATATATATATATATATATATATATATATATATATATATATATATATATATATATATATATATATATATATATATATATATTTTATAGACTGTCTGACTCCTCTAGGTCTGTTGTAGAAGATAGGCTGAAAGAGAGAAGATTCTCAATTTCAGGGACAGCCTCTATTAATTTCTACCATCTCACTCGTGGAAATCTATTTCTATTATTATCTCTCACTGTGGCTATCACTTATTCTAATCTATTCAGAAGGGACCAACCCAAGTCTTAATTCCCCTATCAAAAATCTATGACAGAATGGTGGCTCGTTTTTTCCGGGAATTGAACTCTAGTCCTGAGCAAATACGAATATCAGCTCGTCTGCAGGATTAATTTTCTTTATTCTGATATAGAGTAAGAGTGTGATGTCTTGTGAGTTTTTAATATCTTTAAAAATAACTATCCCCTAGACAAACGATCTGTTTATGGGCGTGCTGACCACACAATTAATAATTGGTTTTTCCACAGCATTTCTGAGGAATATACATTTGAGTTACAGGTTGATTTTGACTGGAATATATGTTAATTACTGATTTTGTAATACTAAACCGTTGGTAGAGTTTGTGATTGTTGAGCAATCAGAGGGTTCTGAAGAAGTAGGTGTTTGAGCTAAGCTAAGGGGTGCGTTCAGACAATTATGTCCTGTTAATTGCCTCCCTTACTCTAACTGACTTCAGGGGTGTACTTGTAGTGGACTTAAATAGTAAGGGATTTTTTTTTTTTTCTCCTTAAATTTTTGCAATAATTATTTTGTTTCCACTGTAGCAACTTATTTTTTTAGTGAGTAATCTTAACTACCATTTATTTGGCTTAGTTGCTAGCATTTAGAGCTTTTATTGCCGATTAATAGCAGCGATAGTTAGATACTTTATTATAGGAGGAGGTATCCCAGTTAAAGTATATCATCTTTTTGATTTTTGGTAATTTCTCGCAAGTGGTAGGAACCAGTGTATCCCTTTTCTTACTTCTTTCTCGACTAAGTCTCAGCCACTGATTTAATATGGCAGAGAGGGCGAAGCTTAGGCAGATCCTCAGGGAAGAAGCGAGGGAAGAAGGAATACAAGGAGAGGAAGCAAAAACTTTTGTCAGGGACGAACTTGAGAGATATGACGCGGAGAAGAAAGAAGAACAATTAAGGAGGAAAGAAGAAGCAGCTGAAGCTAGAGAGCAGAAGAAGATGGATGAGGAAATGGAAATCTGCAGGGCGAACGAACGAGAAAAGGACTGACAGTATGAGGAAAGAGAGAAGGAGAGGGAGGAAAGAGAGACAACATGTATTGGCTCTCAAAGCTCTAGAAGTCCAGAGTCATGTGGCTGCCTCTACCTCCAGCAATGGAGAGTCTTCTCCTCATTCTTCTTTGACTGATCCTTCAAATACTCAATCTCCTCACCTCACCGCTATGTCTTTCGCTCTAGAATCTTTCCCTTGTCCTAACAAGAAGATTGACACATACCTGGAAAAATTCGAAAAAATGGCAACTCTGTACGGTTTAGAGAGGTCGCGTTGGCGTATGAAGCTGTCTCAGGCTTTAAAAAGTTCTGCTTATGATGTTTACTCGAAGCTAGAAAGCAGCCAACAAGACAACTATGACGTGTTGAAGAAAGCGTTACTGGAGCGCTTTGAAATGAATGCTCAAAAATTTTTGCAACTGTTTCGCAACAGCAGGAAAGAGGGCTCTGAAACTTTTCAGCAGTTCTCATCTCGTTTGAAGGGATACTTGACAAAGTGCCTAGAGCTCTCGCAGCTCCCCTCTACCTATGAAGGTCTGGAGGAATTTGTTATAACAGAACAAATAAAGAACACTTTGTCTGCTGACACCCGAAGATTTTTAGCTGAGCAAGGTGCAGAACAGCTTGAAGACATTTTGGAAAAGTCTGAGCGATATCACAATGCGCTGGCTGAACTGCCGGCCACAAAATGTAAACCAACAGAAGAGCCTTTTCAAAAGAACAATCTAGACCAATCTTCTCATGCTTCTAATCAGAATAACCACAGAGAAACTGGACCTCAAAACCCCCCTCCTGAAAAATCCAAGTTCTACAAAAACAAGTACCCCAACCACAGTAAACAGTCTGATCAACCCGACCGCCCTTCATGGCACCACAGCCAGCAAGGACAAGGTGACAAAGGGAAAACCCCTGCATAAGGGACTAATGATCAGAGCGAGCACACCGAGCCTAAACGCATCGGATGCTTGCTAACAGTCTCGCAAGGTGGAATTATTGACAGTGATTCCCAACCTGAGGAAGAGAGACCCTCAACGCGAGGTACTGTTATTTTGAACGGTTCTCAAACTTTTTGTTTATTTGACATGGGGCTTTCTTATGATTGCATTGTTGCCAGACACCTGGTTAAACCCGGTCAAGAGACACGAGAGACCGTCCAACTTTGTGGAGTTTCTAAGAGTGAGGCACCAACAACACTTCCCATCGCACTGGTGGAGATCCACTCTGAGTTTGTCAGAGGCGTGATCAAAGCGGCTGTTATGGATGACCCCATCTACCCAGTCATACTTGGAGGTAGATACGTGTTTATTGGGAAACCGGAAGAGCCGATTGTGGCAGCAGTAACTACAAGAGGGCAAACCAAGAAGGAACATGAGCCTGCGCCTAATTTGTTACCTATGGAACTTAAAGAAGCGCAACAAAAGGATCCTACTTTGGCACCCTGCTATAGGAAACTGCCCATGGCTAAGGAACCCAGACAGCATGGGGACATTTTTTCTAAGGATGGCGTACTTTATCACAGAACGGGTAAGCCTGACCAAGGTTACAACCAGCTCCTAGTACCGTAACAGTACAGAAGCCAAATCCTAGAAATGGGGCACTCTCTTCCCTTCAGCGGACATATGGGACAGAACGCCACAAACCAACGGATAACTACTCATTATTGGTGGCCAGAAGTAAATACTGATATTATCAGGTATGTCAAATCCTGTGCCCAGTGCCAATGTGTACCACCCAAGCAACGGACACACCCAGTGCACATGGGTGAAATGCCAATAATGGGAACACAATTCGAATGGGTTGTGATCAACATTTTAGGACCCCTAGAAAGGACTAAAAGAAGGAACAGGTTTATCCTGACCCTAGTCGACACATGCACTTTATGGGCAGAAGCTATCCCGCTAACATGCGCAGATGCCAAGCATGTCGCAGAAGCCCTCGTGCAGATTTTCACTCGGTTGGGATTCCCTCAGCAAGTGCTGACGGATAACGGATCTCCATACCGGAACCTGTTGATGGATGAGATCGTGAGAATCTTGAGGAACCAATACATCTACGTAAAGCCTTATACTCCGGCCAGAAATGGGCTCGTGGAACGTGTTAATGGAAACCTCAACATGATGCTAAGTAAACTGGGACAAGTGAAACCTGAAGAGTGGGATCTTTGTATTCCTGCAGCTTTATTTAGCTACAGGGAAGCTCCTCATAATTCCACAGGATTTCCCCCAGCCACGCTTTTATTTGGCAGACCTATTAAGGGGCCACTTGAAGCCTTACTTTGGTCGCTGACAGACCAGAAGGCGGATGAGACAGTTGTCTCAGCAAGTAAATATGTGTCGGTTTTAAAGGAAAGGTTGAAACTAGGATGGGATCTAGCAACGACTAACTTTAAGCGAGCACGCGCAATGCACGCTAACCAATACAGGAAAGTCGCGAAAGAGAGAGAACTACAAGCAGGAGAGAAAGTTTTGGTGTTACTCCCTACCGGGAACAACAAACTGTGTATCGGATGGCAAGGGCCGTTTACTGTCCTGAAAAAGATTTCTAAGGCTAACTACCAGATCTCTATTGAAGGAAAGGAGAAGGTTTTCCATTTAAATCTGTTAAAGAAATTTTTGGAAATACCAGTGCCAACCTCCGAACATCTCCTGACGATCACCAAAATTGACGAAGATGACGATAGTGGCAGGGAAATTCCACTGCACACACACGAAATCATTCAAAAATGTCAAAAGCGCACACGGAAGACATTTCAGAGAAAGGAAACTTTGGGAGTAGACTTGAGTAGGAATTGGACAGAGACAGAGGGGGGAGATGAAATGGAAGAGAACAGACACCCTGAAGCTATGGATATAGGAAATTTATTTCCATAACGTAGACATGGAGTGCTTCCATATCTTAAAGGGGGGACGTTCTGTCGCATAGAGATTTATGATCAATAAATTTTCTATATTCTTTTCTTTTCTACCCGTGTCCTCTACTTTATTATCGCTCTTTTATCCTTTTCCTGTTTTTCACATTCGTTCGTTTGCGACAAAATATTACTTTCCCATTCTGACTTTTGCCATTTCTTTCTCATACTGGTAACGCATTTTATTGCGTAATATGTCAGTCCCTGGATGTGAACGAAATAGTGTGAGAATTCGTCTCGTCAGACATAGAGAGCAGACATTTGTCTACATTTTCATCTGACGCGAGTTTTTCTTCGGCTAGATTCTCGGCGTGAGGTGTGGAAGGCGCCAATCTGCATCGCTCAGAAATGAGACATGTCGTAGTAGGTGTGAAGATGCGTTTTGGCAGTTATGGCCAGTGTCTAAGTAAATGTGAAGTGTTAAGAGAGAGAGAGAGACCGGCGCTATTTCAGGTTTTCGTAATAGCGTGGGATCCTTTGTCCGTTTTCATATATCTACACGAGTAGCTTAGACTATTCATTCAGTTCTCCTTCTTCTTCTTCTTGCGATCGCATCTTTGATGATTACACCGTCAGACGAGTTCTCATGATGAATTCGACTGTTGTTTGAAGTTCCTCTTTAACTCCATATAGCTTTGAGTTTAGTGTTGAGTCATTGGGCCAGTATATCTTTCTTAACTGGTCATACAGAGGACAGTCCTGTAGAACATGCTCAGCAGTTTGTTCGTTTAATCCACATGTGCACAGTGGTGAAGCAGACAATCGTAGCTTGTGCATGTGTTTATTCAGTTTGTTATGCCCTGTCCTGAGTCGAATTCAGTTCTCCAAATTTTGCAGTAGACAGGTTGCTCGTGCTAAGGAAATAAGCTTGCATAAGGAAGTTCTTAGTTTGACTCGACATTTTGCCGAGCTTCTAGACTAACTATATGAGTGAATAAATTCTAAGTCTGTGCATTGCCTGTAGTTCTGTCTGGAGGTAAATATATTACATATCTAGTAGTGTTGAGTGATTCAGTGATAATCGCTTATTTCATTTTACTAGTTAGATTTCTATGCAGTAGAAATTAAAATTGTAAGTCTGTTATATTCTCTAGTTGACGTGTTTCAGTGGATAGCAAAATAAATTATAATTTCTAGCTTAAACTCATGCAGCTATAAATGAATTTAATTAAACTGCTAATAAATCAGTCGAGAATATTTTAAACTAACTTATAACTGCACTGATTCATCATTGAGTATTGACGAAATACGTATGTATTTCTAATTCATGATGATTGATTTTTTATGAATATAAATTATTTCACGGGAGTTTAAACGATAAGACAAGCTCTACGCTTGCAGTTTATAATGTAAGTTATAACCGAGTAAATAGTATGTATAAGTATTTTATATGTTGTGTTTTTCTTTATTCAGTGAAACTGGGGTAGCCCAACTTTACCAATGGTTTTAGTACTGAGAAATATCTGTGAAGAACAAAAACATTTTTTTTTTTCTTAAAGACTTGGGTGTATAAAATAAAACCTGTCTGGTATTGCGCTGGCATCCAGAACGACAGAGTACCCATTACATGAAATTTAAGATTAAATGAAGTAACAGGCCTATCGAGCCAGATTTAATTCTTCCTGAGAAAAACCTCAAGTACATTTCAGCCCTTGTGGCAAGTAAAATATTACTATCAGTAACATTCCGACAGAGTTTTAACTAGTTGTGGTGTGACCAAATAAAGTCCTATACTGAGAGAAGGCACCGACCTGACATTCCTCGTTACTAGAAACCTAAGCTATTGACACTGTGCTCGCTGTTAACGTTTGTGCCTGGACAATTTTAATGTGACATAAACAGATATCAAAAATAATAATAACCAAGGAAACGTTCCCTGAAGTAGTGAACTCAACCTGACTTTGTGGAACTGGGGTTCCCTTGGCCAAGACTACCACTGGAGATTCTGTATGTGCATGTCCTAAAAATTGTTTTTCCAGAAGTTACTACCAAAGCTGTAAGTATGAATGCAAGCTAGTGATCACGGCTGACTGAATAGAGTGAATGCAGGACTGAGCGATTCCTTTATTGTTGTATTTTTGGCACCCATTTTGCTGTCTTAAATTTCTTTATGCAAGTTTTTTTGTTGCTAACAATATTTTCCTTAGGATAGATTAGAGTATCAAAGTCTGTTCCTACTTTTTTTAAAGGGAAATCTTAGACTATAGCATATGTATCCGTGACTCTTTGGGGCTATACTTTTCTTCTAACAGGACTGTGGGCTATACATCGAGGGAAAAGATCATACCTCTGGGTCTATCATTCTTGTAGCAATTCATTGACTTTATGACTATTTGTATATGCTTGATGTAATTTCTATGTGTTGTGATGGAATTTTCTGATGATAATTAAAATTCACTTAAACTTAATCAGCGTGTCGGTCAGCTCGTTCCAAAATATCTATATAATCATTGTTATAGTTTTTCCACGTCTGTGCGTCTAACTGTCGTCACTTGTGTGTGTGTGCACGTGAGTGGTATATATATATATATATTCAATATATATTTTATAGACTGTCTGACTCCTCTAGGTCTGTTGTAGAAAATAGGCTGAAAGAGAGAAGATTCTCAATTTCAGGGACAGCCTCTATTAATTTCTACCATCTCACTCGTGGAAATCTATTTCTATTATTATCTCTCACTGTGGCTATCACTTATTCTAATCTATTCAGAAGGGACCAACCCAAGTCTTAATTCCTCTATCAAAAATCTACAACAGAAGACTAAAAAGAAAGTTTTATTGTCTACACCAGTAATTTGTCTTTGGTAAGCTCGTATTCTACAGTTAAAGTTTTAGTGTTTTTCAATTTTACATGCAAAATGTTTTTAGTATACCAAACATACTTGTGTTAATACTACCAAAGACTTTATATATTACAATTCTCTATCTATTTCCCTACAGTTTGGTATATAATAAGTACATGTTCACAGAAAAGATTAACACATAATTTACACTAAAAGACACTACACTTCACTGTTTAGAATTCTTTAAAAAATAATTACGGCACAGGGTGGAGAATAATTATGGAGTCAAAGAGTTAATAAGGAAAACTTATGAAGATATGATATGCATAGTTTTTCATGCAGGTCAACTTACAGAACCTTTTGGGATAAGAACTGGAATGTGACATGGATACCTCGTTTCTATTTTTTTGTCTTACTAGCAATAGATTGGTATAATAAATATGCACACATAGTTTTTTTTTTTTACAAATATAACTTATACCATTTGATAGCTAAGAATCTCAAGCTTTATAAAATATAAAAATCAGTATTTTTAACCAAGATTAATTTTTCCCTCCGTTTTTCTTGAAATCAGATATATGGACAATTTATAGTTTTTACCAGAAAGTGCTACATTTCATTCAACTCTGCATAGGATAATGAAATGTCACTTTCTTCAACTTTATTCTCAGTTTTACTAATATGGAAACATGGTCACTTTTGCAGTCTGCACCTAGCCTAGTTTTTTTATTTTTTTTATAATTTGTTTCTAAATCTCCTGTGTATTAGAATGAAGTCAATTTGATTAAGAACATTGTTTCCTGGGCTTTTCCATATTCTAAAGGTGCTAGGATGCTATTTAAACCAGGTGGAACATCAAACAAAAGTTCAAACTGAATACCTTAATTTAATTACAGGAGGAATGAAGACCACTCCAATCCAAATAATGGAGAGATTCATCAACATCCATCCCCTTGATAATAGATGTTAGGAAAGGGTGTTTGTTCAGATTGAGAAGCTGCTATGAATGAGAAAGTTCTCCAGCTTCAGGGTGGGATCTATGACACTACTTCAGGCACTGAGAATCCTCACCAGATCAGAACAGCATCCACCGTCTTAGATAGTAATACTTACCAAAAGCAGATCCCTATGTCTGCTCCTGTACATTCCTATACATAACCCTATCCTTTACCCATTTCTACTGTATCTTCAAATTCTATGTTGTGAACAGTTATGCACTAATTATGTTGTTGGGAAGTCATCACATTGTGAATATAATGGGAATTCTCTTAATTCATATATATGACAGAAATGAGGATACTGATAAGGGTGGATTTAGGCGGACGTCAAATTACCACCCCTATCGACACCAGGTATTAAAGTGCAAGATGTAGGTGTCTTCTCTGGTTTATGATGTTGCTGTGTATATTGTAGTAGAATAGTTCACAGAGTACAACACAGGCAACATGAGGTGTAGAGTCATAGAAATGGTAACTTCGCTTTACGTTTTATACCATTTATTGCACGCCACAAAACAGTCATGATATATATGTCATCACCAACATACTTCAACGAAGTACGCATTCAAAATAATATTAGCTGATAGTCATGTAGAATCCAATACTCAATATTCATCTTGTAAACAAATAGCTTCCGTATTTTCGATATCGTAAAGTTCTGGTTCGTGAAGCTGTATAAATAATATATAGCACAGATCTGGGTACCTAAAGTTCATACATATAAATTCTGCAACAGTGTCAGCTGCAGATCATCAATGTTCATAGCTAATAATAAATACTCCCTTCCTGATGCTAGCAGATCAGATGTATACAATAAGTCCATTTATCGTCTGCACGTGAATAGCATACATGGAGTACAGGTCAACCCGACCTTTATAACATTCCTAAGTCTAACCATCTGACTTGGACGTGATCTCTGATATAACAAATCCTGGAACACAGACAATAGTCTTGTTGGTCTAGAGCGACCCATATGTGTAACTAGTTCAGGTATAAAGATACCGGTGGCGAAATCCTAATCAAAGTACCTCTCCATTTTTTAATCACACAGGCGAGCAAAGAGCGACAAAAATGACGAACTTCTAGATGATAGCGTAAAGTTCAATACAAGAGGAATTACCTTTTTTTTTTCGAAATCAACCACTGAACATATGCCTCCAGGCAGGCTTGAATAACACTGGGAAATAGTCTAGTTAGCTAACTAACTCACAAAGACAATGTATTTCCCTCAGAAAAATCACAAGACGCAGATTGCGTCCGCTCGCTGCTCAGACCATTTCTTAACTCCCCGAGCTAGCGGAAACCACAGTCAAACTCTCAAAGTCTAGACATGCGCAGAACGCATCTACCTGAGTATCAATTCACACAAGACGATTCTAAGAACATACGAGATAAAAGACATACACTATCGCTCCTTTTATGGTCATGAACAGAAAACCTTAAGACAGGTTTCAGACATCTACAACAGTTGACTAATCATCCAGAGAATTTCAAAAGCAGTTGACCATAAACTGAGGAAAGAACAAGCGGGCTTCAGAAAGAACAGAAGATGTGCAGATCATATATTTGCCCTCAGGAACATTATAGAACAGTGCTCAGAATGGCAGAGACAGCTGTACATTAACTTTGTTGATTTTGAAAAGGCTTTCGACAGCATACACAGGGACAGCCTATGGAAAATTCTGAGGGCTTATGGAATTCCCAGCCGCATTGTTTCCATTATAAAAAGCCTCTATTCTAACTTTACGTGCAGTGTTGGATCGAGTAATGTAACTTTCGAAGTGAAAACAGGAGTACGACAGGGATGCCCCTTATCAACAACATTATTTTTGACAGTCATAGATTGGGTGATGCGCCAGACAACAGAGGGCAGTCCAAGAGGAATTAGATGGACGTCGTTTTCTACACTGGAAGATTTGGAATATGCAGATGACATTGCACTGCTCGCGCATTCACACCAACACATTCAAGACAAAACTGATAGACTGAATAAGTATGGCCAGCAGGTTGGCCTGAACATCAATCTGAAGAAGACAGAGGTCATGACACTAAATGTGGGCAATCCTGAGCCAATAACAGTAAGGAACCAGAAGTTAGAACAGACAGACACATTTACTTACCTAGGAAGCATAGTAACACCTGACGGCGGAACAAGCAAGGACATTAACAACAGAATGAATAAAGCGAGAACAGCCTTTGCTATTCTCAACAACATTTGGAAGTCTTCCCAGTACAGCACAAACACCAAATTAAGACTGTATGAGAGCTGCGTACTTTCTGTGCTTCTCTATGGTGCGGAATGTTGGAGAGTAACAGAGAAGGAAATGTCGAAACTGTCCTCCTTCCACACAATCTGCCTAAGGAAAATTCTCCGAATCTTTTGGCCAAACACCATCAGCAACCAAGAACTACTTATTCGGAGTAACCAGGAGGACATGCACACCATCATAGCTGGCAGACGCTGGAGTTGGGTTGGCCATGTCCTCAGAAGGGACCCTGATACCATCGCAAGAACAGCTATGCTATGGACCCCCGAGGGAAAGCGAAAGAGAGGCCGACCAAAAACAACTTGGCGGAGAACTGTGGAAGCTGAGATGCAAAGAATGAACCACAGTTGGGGCACTGTACGAAGGAGGGCCGCCGACCGAGCAAAGTGGAATCAATTTGTTGCTGCCCTACAAGACGCCACCAGGCGTGATGGCCGCTGACTGCTTTGACGGTTGGCGGTTATGGATCAAAGAAGAAGAAGAAGACAACAGTTGACTGATACTACCAAATAAGGAGATATGGTCCCGCTTCGTTCAAGAAATTATAGACCGAACGTGTCTCGACCCAAGAGGAGGTAAACTCATAAAAATAGTAGTCTCAAAATCTCGAGTTATGTCGCTTTGACTGTAAAATAATATAATACACATTTCAGTCAAAAAAATGATCATACAAAGACTTTTTACGACAAAATGATTATACAAAGACTTTGGGAAAAAAATGATCTGTGCGTAACAGATACATTAAAGGACAAAGCAAAAAAAATAACAAACACACATCCAACCAACTTTTGACACTTTAATTTACTCTATTTCCAATAACTGGAACAGGGAAAATAATCCATCATCAGGTATTGGCAAATGAGAATATTATCTGGAATTAGACAAACTATATATACTAATGATAACCCATCACAAGTTGAAAGGGGCATTTTTCTGCATAAAGCACTAGGCTATAACTATTCTCTACATTTTTTTTTCTTTTAAAGGTTGTAAGGATTCTTCATTACTGTTTGGTTTGAAGGACTATCTTCATTGCACACAGACAACGCCATCAGTGCTCCGATCTCCTCCCTTAGATCACACAAGGAGGATCTCAGTGCAGTGCACAAACTCCGTAGCACCGGCAAGAATCGCAATGTGTGAATATAATGTATAGGAATCACACATTCTATAAATATTTTTGTGGTGGGTAGGTTTCCTAATTTTTAAATTTTGCCAGGGCAGCGGCCTTATGGCCTACTCTTAACGATTTTCCAACTGCCATGGGATTTTTAATGTGCGCAACATGCACACGGGACATCCTATTTTTTTCAGCCTTGTCCGAGAAGGCTAGGCATCAAATCTCACTACCCATGAGACCAGGGGGGAGTATGACATAATTAGGACCACTGGTTCTGAAAAAAATATTTCCATAAATTATAATCCCTCAACTGGGATTTGAACCTGGTACCTCTTGAATACAAGGCGGATGCCATGCCTCTTAGCCACTCTGACCATTACTGTATGGTGTAGAAACATGGACAGTGAATAAGCAATTGGAAGAAAGAAGTCAGGCTCTTGAGATGTGGATACATAGAAGAATAAAGTGCATCTTATGGAAAGAAAACAAATAAGGAGGTCCTAGAAAACGTAGTTATGAAAAGAGAACTAATGAAGGAGATGAAAATTAGGCAGCTAAAATGTTTTGGCCACATAAAAAGGCATAACACCTTGCAGAAGACCATAACAGAAGGGAGAGTTGAAGGCAAATGTGCAAGGGGAAGACAGCGCTATAAGTGGGAAGATAACCTTAAGAGATGGACAGGAAAGAGTGTATCAAAGTGCTCCATCAAGACAAGAGACAGAAGAAGTTGGAAATCAATTATAGTCAACCTTCGTTGTGGAGATGGCAGCTGATGATGATGGATGTGAGCGACTCATTTGACTGCTGAATCGAAAGACATTTAGGTGAAATAGAACACACATTCCACTGCTCTTCAATTCAACCAAAATGAGAAGCAGTGTTTCACTACTGGAGTGCCTCTGCACACTGGTGCATCTCTGCACACTGGTGCACCTCTGCACACTGGTGTGCCATGTGTGTCTGACTGATGCGCCGTGAATGCAGTCAAAATGCAGCATATAATGGTATACAAAATAACAAGTTATGATAAAATATGAGTTATCATTCACTCATCAATTATAAAGAAGCTAAGACAAGTAGAACTAATAGAAACCAAATAAATGTGGGGATGAGTAAAACACAGATCAAAAGTTTAAGTTAATGAAAAATAACTGATGAATGGACAGTAGAGTGGGATGAAAGAATGAATGGACAGTAGAGTGGGATGAAAGAATGAAGGGCTGACATGCATATAAATTGTTCTGTGCTCCAACAAGAACGTGTCAGGTATTTAGAGAACTAAAAATTCTTAGCAATAACAAACTTGGTAGACTGCTACTAGGAAAAATATTTATAGAATTTTGGTGATTCATATATACACACAGTGGGATTCTTGCCGATGCTACGGAGTTCATGCACTGTGTTGAGATGCTCCTTGTGCGATCTAATGGAGATCGGAGCACTGATGGAGTTGTCCGTGTGCAATGAAGATAATCCTTAAAAACTAAACTAAACCAAACTAGGAATGGGCTATTTTAGAACAGAAGAACTTTACTGTTCAGAATGTCTAGAAAAAAAATAATATACAGCATTTCCTATTAAAATGTAGGAAGTATGAACAACAGAGAAAACCAATATTAGATTACTTACAGGCATGCAATTCTTCCATAACTGTGGAACAGGTGTTGAGAACAGATAGGCCTAGAGAACTGCACAATATAGTAAACAGTATATAACAAGAACTAAAATTAATATATAAAGATCAATTATGGTGTGAGGATAATGGGTAGT
This sequence comes from Oreohelix idahoensis, assembly GCA_024509875.1. NCBI lineage: Eukaryota > Metazoa > Mollusca > Gastropoda > Stylommatophora > Oreohelicidae > Oreohelix > Oreohelix idahoensis. Next base: position 474,317 of record JAMPIV010012421.1, read on the forward strand.
CTGATAGGGTGCTCGTGTGGATGATGGCAGATAATTGGTGGATTAGGGTGTCATCCTGGACACCTCTGGGCTTTCCCACCTTTTTAACAACTAGGCAGTTGTGAGAGACTTCACTTTTTTTTTTCTTTCCTTTATTTTTTGTTGTCTGTATGTTTGTTTTTTATTTTCATTATTTTTTTTTTGTCCGAGACATAAATTCACACAATTTTACAGTTTTGATTTACTATATTTGAGCTGAGTGGGGACAGGAGGAGGGGGAGAGAGAAGATACTTTATTTAGATATCAGAAATCAGATTTTATTATCTTGAATGTACTACACTATATAACCTAATTATAACCCATCAAGGGTTAAATGGGATACTTTGTCTTCAAAAAAAAAAAATTTTTTTTAATGCAGAGCATTGTCTAGTGACAGAATGGTTAGAGCACTGGTCTCTTGCAGTAAGAGTGCCGGGTTCGAAACACAGTACTGTCACGCTCCAGTCTACCCAGCTTTAAATGGGTAGATAGCTTTTTTTTTTTTTTTAACATTTAATGATGAAAAATATCTCGTTCAACCTCTGATGGGTTATAATTAGGATATACATTGTTTACAATTCCAAATAATATGAATAACTGCTGAAATGGGAAAGTGGCATCACACTTGTCAAATCAATATAAATAGATCAAATTACAATTACCAATTTCGCTTGTATGTTAAAAAAAAACAACCTAAACAAACAAAAATGAGATCAAACCTAACAAAACCAAACAAAAACACCAAATAAAAATAATATTAAGGGGGAGGTTTGTAAAGGCCTGGTGCTTCCAGTTATATAATTGACTTTAACAGGTATTTAATTGTCTTTCACCTGTCAAAAGTCGTATGTATTGTAAGAACAGCATCAGACCTTCACCTTCCCAATTACTACATATTAACTTTTGTTCTAGTTAAATACTATATTATGCAGTTACCTAGGTCTGTCTATTCTTAACACTTCTATATTTATAGGTAAATTTGATACCTGCAAATAATCTAATTTTGGTATCCTCATTTGTTCACACCTCTTACATTTTAACAAGAAATGTTCTATATTAATGTGTTGAAGACATCCTGCACAGTAAGGTTCTTCTATTCTGAAATAGCCTTTTCCTAGCTAATGTCTGAGAAGTTTCTTATTACACAGTTGGGTCCAAGGTAGAGGATGGCAAATTGGTGATAGGAATATATATTCCAATATAGACAATTGTAAACAGAGTAGGCCTATAGTATCACAGAAAATACATCCATTTTCACTGCAGAGATGGTGCCAATACTACAAGCACTAGATATATTCTCTAATAACCCTCACATGAAACTAACAATTTTAACTGACTCTCAACTATTCAAGCACTTAGAAACTTACGACAATACCGCAGACCTGATATAGCAGAGGAGATATTTCTGGCTACTACAAACTTATATTCTAGAGGATGTTCATTCTTAATTGCTTGGAAACCTTCACATGTTGGCATAGATGGAAATGAGAAGGCAGATAAAGAAGCCAAGAAAGGTAGGCCTAGATCTGATAAAAATCTAATAAATGTAGGGATGAGTAATTCAGAGTTTAAGAGCTTTTTAATAACAGATGAATGGAAAGCAGAGTGGGATAAAAATCTGAAAGGAAGACATGCATATAAGATGTTCAAGGCCCCTACAAGAAAATGTAAGATATCTAGGGAATTGACAATTCCCAGTTACCTGATCAACCTGCAGGGCCGAGGGGAAGGACGGTGAACTGCAGGCTGCCTTATTGTGACTCCGTATGTTGTGTTTGCATGTAGAGCGGTGTTTGTTAATTGTTAGGCTAATCAGAATCGATGTCATTGCACTCTGGGCAAACCCATAGGTTTTCAATTCCAAATAAGATGACTAACTACCGATACGAGAAAGTGGCATCACATCTGTTAAATCATTGTAAATATGGCAAATGAAAATTACCAAAATTTGCTTGTATGTAAAAAAAATATTTTTTGAAGCAAGTAAACAGCATAAGTCACGAATACGGATTGGACTAGCGTTGCCAATCTATCTTTTTAAGACAAAAAAACTTAGTTATCGGCGACTTCGGTTTTTTTTTTTTTTTTCTTTTGGGGGGGGGGGGGGGGGGGGGGGGGGGTACTATTGACGAATTTAGGACTATTCTAGCCGATTTTTTTGTGTGACATATTAGTGGCGTTCTTCAACTAATGAAGGAAAATGACACCTAGAAGGGACCAAAAAAACCTAGATCTAGGTGAATCCACCTAAGAGTGACAACGCTGGACTGGACATAACAATGAGAAGAAAAAAACTATGATAACACTGACTAACAAAAAAAAACTTTTTTTTTTTCTTTCTCTAACATTTCTATGTTTTTCTGGTCAATTTTAATGCGCTGTTTTTAAATCTGCAAACCGTTTTTCTCTATCAGGTCGGGATCTCTAGAAATACGCAATTGAAGTTTTTTAATAACGCATACATTATTACAACATCATTCGTACAAGAAGTATAACAGTTATGTAGGCTTGAATTTCTTTGCAGTCGACTTTCGTCGGTGAATGGCATGTGGTACATCGCGATGAAGCATCCAACAATAATCGGCAAGCATGGTCACACTCCACCATCCTTGATAACGTGACTCCATTACGGCGATATCTTGATGGAATCGTTCTCCATGTTCATCGCTGAATTCGCCAAGGTTGTCAGGGAAAAAGTCAAGATGCGAATCGAGCAAATGGATTTTGAGGGACATGATACAGCCCATAATTCTGTATGCATCTATGCACTGCTTAACAATATGCAACATAGTCGACAGATCTGTGATTTTCCAGAAAGTTATCGACGATCGATTTAAATGCCATCCATGCGCGAAGTTCACTACTATGTAACAAGTTCTCGAATTGTTTGTCTGCAATAACTTTCCTAATCTGAGGTCCTACAAAGATACCTTCCTTTATCTTTGCATCGCTAACTTGCGGAAACTTTTCTCGAAGATAAGTGAAAGCTTTGCTCGTTTTATCTAACGCTTTTACAAAATTCTTCATGAGCCCCAACTTTATATGTAACAGTGGTAAAATGAAGCTGTCTTTGTTAACTAATGGCTCGCGTATTACATTTTTATGCCCGAGCTGCATATGATCCCGGATAGGCCACACCTTTCTTGCATAATGTTCCTGTCTGTTGCGGCTGTCCCATTCACATCGGAAGCAACAAAATTTAGTATACCCAGTCTGCATGCCCGTGAGAATTGCAATGACCTTTAGGTCTCCACAAATCCGCCATTGGTAGTCATTGTACTTTATTTTTTCCAAACGTATAGCCATATTGTCATAAGTTTCTTTCATATGAACAGAGTAGGCGACTGGAATTGATGAAAAAAAATTTCTGTTATGCAATAACCCGGCTTTTAGACTAGTCTTGGAAGAATCGATGAAAAATCGCCATTCGTTGACTATGTGCTCATGACCGTTTACATCTTTGCAATAGCAAATGTCATCACCCATCTCAAAGTATTGAACAAGTTCTCTGTGTCTATGACGAAATTTAGATATCGGAGTATTGGGCGCTAAAAGATTTCATTCTTTGAGTCGCGAACAGAGTAATTCCGCTTGTCCTTTGGTAAGAGCGAGATCACGTATTAGATCTGAAAGTTCTGAATGGTTAATTAAGTAAACACCATCATTCACCGGTATGTAATCTGAGTCAGAATTAGTTTCTAAAGCAGGTAAACTATCACTTTCTGATGGTTCATTTACGTCCAACGGATATTGTTCTGGTGGTACTTGGATCGGACACGTGATTGGATCATGAGGCACTGGTTTCGAAACCGATTCAATATTTGGATAAACCACAGACTTTCTAGTTTTAAAAGTGAAACCATGGATATTTGTCAAGCAGAAGTAACAATCACAGTAGTGTGATTTGTATGTTCACGCCATATTACTGGCACTCCAAAAGGCATCGACTTATGCTTCGGCGATTTTCGTAACCAACCTGCCAATGTATCGAACAAACTGCATTTGGCTTCCAAGATTTATTTGCATCATCAACTTTCGAATCGAAATAAATTTCATATGCTTTCTTTAGTAATGATGTAAAGTTTTTCTGGTCAACACGATCGGTAAAATATCCGCACACGTAACAGAACAGATCAGCCGAATTTCTACAACTTCTAGAAGCCATATTTTGCTCAGAATTATTTCAAAATACAGTAACTATTTGAAAAATCGCGTAACATATGTCATGCATCTTTTAGCAGTATAAAAAGTAGAATTATGTTGCTTTTTATTAATTTTTAATAAGCTATATAGTAAAAATGAAACGGAGCAAATAACGGTTTCCCAAAAATATATTTATTCACAAATATCTTAAGAACCCGATGTGATAGAGATAAACGGATTTCAGATTTGAAATCAGCGCAAGAAACTGACCTAAGAACACTTACTCTTATATAAGAAAGAAAAATGTTGTTTGTCAGTGTAATTGATTATGGAAGCATAGTCTATGACTCTAGCGCGTAGTCACAAGATTAAATAGATAGAATTCAGCACCAAGCATTGTGTACAATTGTAGGTGCAATCAGATCAACATCGAAGGGTTCTCTGAATGGGCCTTTAGGAGTCCTCCCTTTGGAACTTCGGAGAAAGAAACTAAGACTAAATTACATGAACAAAATTATGTTGGACAAGACTCATCCAGCTTTTCAAGTATTTGCTAGGTATCCGATAACAACAGCTCAGAACAGGTTCATGAATACCAGTAGATACCCGACAGGTTGGAAATGCATGGAGGAACTAGTACATTTGTTTGCCCTAAATGCATCAATTAATAACAGTAATATATACAAGCCGGTGGTATCACCATGGGAACTCAAGAAACCAGATACAGGCTACCACCTGGTAGGCATAATTAATAAAACAACTGATATGGCTACTATCAAAAACAAAGCCAGGAAATATATTCAACAAATATCAAAGGACAGTATTACAGTGTAGGCTACACATGTGGATCTAAAGGAGATGATAACAAGTTTGGGATAGGAATTTATGTTCCCATGTGGCAAATGGGGAAAGGATATAGTATAATAGTTAATTCATCTATTTTCACGGCAGAGATTGTTGCAAATCTGAAAGCCCTGGAAATCTTCTCTAACAACCCTCCTCATAAATTGACATTATTAACAGACTGACTCACTTTCTGCTATTCAAGCTATAAGAAACTTACGAGAATGCAGTAGACCTAATATAGCAAAAGAGATATTCTGGCAATTATTTACCTATGTTCCAGAGGATGTCCTGTTCTAGTAGCTTAGATACCTTTATATGTTGGCATTGAAGGAAATGAAAAGGAAGGGGGAGGTGGAAGAAGCTAAGAAAAGTAGAAATAATAGAAACCAAATAAATGTGGGGATAAGTAAAACAGAGATCAAAAGCTTCATTAAAAGAATAATAACTGAGGAATGGACAGTAGAGTGAAATGGAAGTCTGAAGGGCGGACATGCATATAAATTGCTCAAGGCTCCAACAAGAAAGTTGTCAGGTATCTAGAGAACTAAAAATTCATAGCAATAAGAAACTTCTTAGACTGCAACTAGGAATGGGCTATTTTAGAATAGAAGAACTTTATTGTGCAGAGTGACTAGAAAAAAAAAATATAGAGCATTTCCTATTGAAATGTAGTAAGTATTGTAATGTTATGATGTATGTATATAAGCATTACCTCGTCATCTACACAAGCACACACATGTTTCAGAAGGCACTCAGTAAAAGCATGTTCAGTTTGTAGCCATGTTTATTTACAGGATATCGTACATGTGTAGATTCGCATATTATTACAATGTGTGGTTCGTATTATTAATGTATTATATTACATCCCCCCTTTTTTGAAAAAAAAAAATGTGTGCAAACATTTCCAACGAAATGTTTCATGTGAGAAAGGATAAGTATGTGTAATGCTCAGTGTGAGTATATATATGTCACTGTCTGTATCGGCTGGGAGGTGTCACTGTACGGCCAGAACGAGTGGTGTAAAGTGCTGGTGTTTCTGCGGAAGTCCCTGGTTTAGCTTGAGTTGGTTGTGATTTCGGCCTTGGCGCTTGTTGGTTTTGTGGGGCACCAAGGTCTGGAGTTACTGCATTGTCTGTTGAAAGCATGGGAATTCTCTGTTCTGTTGTATTCTGTGGGATTTCTCTTATGTCCACTCTGTTTCGCCTCAGGAGGTTGCTGCTGCTGTCTGGTCTTAAAGTATAGCTCCTGGGTTCAGGGTTTCTGGAAATGATTGTTGCTTTTGACCATGTGTCATTGTTGTGGTTGTAGGTAGTCACATGCTGACCAGGATATAATGGTGGTAAGTCTTTAGCACATTTGTCATAGTTGGATTTCTGAACTTGCTGACGATGCTGAAGTTGATCATATGTGCTGTCTCTATGTTGTGGACGGAAGTGGACCTTAGATGGTAGAAGGTCTTTAATTCTTCTATCAAACATAAGTTCTGCTGGACTGTCGATCTTACTGTCTACCGGTGTTGTTCTCCATCTCAAGAGTGCTAGGTGTACATCCTCTGTTCTTGTTTTCTTCATGATTGACTTGATAGTTTGTATCTGTCTCTCAATGAAACCATTAGATTTAGGGTATCTAGGTGATGATGTTGTGTGTTTGATCTTCCAGTCCTTAGTGAAGTTTCTGTATGCTTGACCTGAGAAATGTGGACCGTTGTCTGATCTAATTTCATCTGGGATGCCAAACATGCTGCAATACTTCTTTGTAATGTCTGCAATAACAGCTGATGGTGAGGGTTGTGGAAGTTTCTCAATGATGGGAAATTTGCTGTAGTAATCAGCAATAATAAGATAGTCATTATTGTCGATTGAGAAAATATCAGTTCCTATAATGCTCCAAGGGCTCAATGGTATGTCTGATGGTATGAGAGGTTCTCTGCACTGCCTATTTGCATGTTCTTGGCAAATTGAACAGTTTTTTACATAGTGTTTCTATGTCCTTGTTTATCTGTGGCCAGTAAACATCTTTCTTTGCTCTCAGCTGTGTCTTCACAATACCAAGGTGACTATTATGGAGCTGTTTAAGGATGATATCGCGTTGTGTTTCTGGTACAACAATGCGATCTCCTTTAAGGATCAGACCATCTTCGATGCTTAACTCGTCCCTCATCGAGTAGTATGGACGGATGTGTGTTGGAACTTCCCTGATAGAGCTTGGCCATCCATGGTATATCAGTTCTTTGAGAGAGTTAAGGATAGGATCTCTCATTGTGTCTTCTCTGATGTGTTCAAGCCGATTATCGCTAAACTTGACAAAATCAACTTTGATGTTTGGGGTAAGATCTGTTGTCTTGTTGGGGTTTGGTAGTCTGCTGAGAGCATCTGCAAGACCTATATCCTCTCCTGGGATATACTGAATATTAAAAATCATAACCTTGTGTTTCCAATAACAGAGCTTGTAGTCGTGGTGGTGCTGAAGCTATTGGTTTTTTATGAATCATCTCAAGTGGCTTGTGATCTGAGAGAATTGTAAATGGGCGGTTGAAAAGAAATGTGTGGAAGCGTTTGATTCCAAAACGTACAGCTAGCATTTCTCTTTCAATGTTTGCAAGTTTCTTTTCGCCAGAACTTAATGATTTGCTTGCGTAAGCTACAGGACGAAGTTCTTTGGCATAGTGTCCTTCAGGATTTTTGTCTGGTTGCAAAAGTGCTGCTCCTAGGCCTTTCAGACTGGAATCAACCATGAGAAAAGTGGGTGCTTGCATGTCATAGTATTTCAAGCATGCATCAGATGATATGAGGGTCTTCAAGTGGTTGAATATGTGTTGGTAGTCTTCTGACCATTCATACGGAGTTTCATTCTGTAGTAGAGATCGCAAAGGTTCTGCAGCAGCTGACAAATTTGGTATGAATTGTGCTAGGAAATTGACAGCACCTAAGAATTGTTGCAGTTCCTTCTTTGTAGCTGGTGTTGGCATGTCATGAATATCTTCAACCTTTTTAGGGTCTGGTTTTACACCATTCTGGGTGTACAGCAATCCAAAAAATTGTATCTCCGTTGCCTTAATTGTACACTTTTTGCTGTTGAATGTTAGCCCATTGGCCTGTGCTACATGCATCAAGTTACGGTCATGTTCATGTTCTGACCTGCCACAAACTACAATGTCGTCCGCAATAGCCACTGTGCCAGAACACTGCTCAACAATGTTGTCAATCTTCTGTTGAAAGATGTCTTGTGATACATTCAAACCAAATGGGAGTCTCTTGAAACAATATCTGCCGAATGGTGTTCGAAAAGTTGTAAGGAGTTGACTTTCCTCTGCTATCTCAACACTCCAGTATCCGTGTACAGCATCTAGTTTAGAAAAAATATTTGGCATTGTGGAATCTGTGAGTTATCTCTTCCACTGTATGCATTTTGTGTGGACAGCGCTTTAGACTGTTGTTTAAGTGTTTTGGGTCAAGGCAAACCCGAAGAGAACCATCCTGCTTCAGAACGGTTGTGATACTACTACACCAATCAGAATGCTCTTCAACCTTTCTAATAACATCATTCTGCACCATCTTTTCTAGTTCTGTGGCAAGTTTCTGTTTAACATGTATAGGATACTTTCTAGGTGGGTCTATCTTTGGCTCAGCGTTGTCTTTTAAAAAGAATCTTGCCTTTCCTGGAAGTTTGCCTATTCTGTCGAACCGTTCTGGGAATCGCTGTTTAAGGTCATCTACTCCAGTGACGTGTAGAGTAAGATGTTCTTTTTTGTCAGCTTTAATGTTGTTAATAGTTACCACACTCAGCTTTTCGCACATTGGTAAACCCAAAATTGCAGGTCCTTCAACATCTACCAAGTAAAATGTTGACGATGTCCATTCAGAGTCTCTGTATAAACATTCAAGTGTTACTGCTCCGAAACAGTCTATACTTGTTCCATTGTAAGCTCTTAGCTTTGTCCTGCCACTCCTACTTTTTACATCCCTTGTGGGAAATCCTTGCTCATCCACCTTGTCAGGCATGATCTGTCTGAATATTCTTAAGGGTAGAGTGTTACCTTGGGCACCTGTGTCTATCTTGAACCGAATATATCTTTCTTTGTGCCTTTTAATTCCTGGTATTCGGAATTGTACCTTGCAGAAAGCCTGCGTTCTCTTTGGTTCATTACTGAAAGTTAGTATCTTCACAGTATCAAATGTGGAAGGATCACTTTCTTCACTGGAGTCAAGGTCCTCAGTCATCATAAAGTGTGTTTGTTTGGGTGACTCTCTGCTGTGAAGGTTGTGTTGAGCACTGTCTTGTTTCCTCTTGAAACATAATTTTATCCAGTGGCCCCTCTTTCTGCAGTAATGACATGTAGAGTCTTTAGCTGGACAGTGGTTTTGTATGTGGTTTAGGCCACAACATTTACACATAGCACCTCTGCTTGTGTTGTGTTTTTCTTGTTGCTTCGAACCGGTTGCTTTGTTTTGTTTGGGTTTATAGCTTTTTACTGCATCCACCTGGGCTGTTACTGTACCTTGCTGAATTTGTTTAATGTTTAGTGCTTGTGCCTCGTGTTTCCTGCCTTCATCCAGAAGTTGTTGTAAAGTTAGTGTATCACTCTGGCTCAGTATCCATTTCTGGAACTCTGGCATTGGTGTGCTGAGAAGGATCTGTTCGATAATTCGCTCTTTTTCTTCTTCTTTGTTAAATTTGCATACACTTGTTTTCTCTTTGATGCGAGTGAAAAAATCATCTAGACTTTCACCAGGTTTCTGTCGCAGGTGGTGAAGTTCTAATCTTGCCGCTCTAAAGTTCGTGTGCTTTATTATCAGACGTTTTTCAAATTCGTCCAATATGGCTGCGGGGTCTGTCGCCGACTCCACAGGCATGGCGGTAGCAAAACTGTTGTAAATTTTCAAACCTTCGTCGTCCAATGCTTCTAGGATATATGGAGTTAGGGTTTGTCCTTCCAGACCAGTGGTCTTGGAATATAGACCTATGCGTTGGCGCCATAACAAGAAAGCTTCACTCTTATCATCTTTACCGGCGTGTAGATTCGCATATATTACAATGTGTGGTTCGTATTATTAATGTATTATATTACAAGTATGAACAACAGAGAAAACCAATATTATATTATTTACAGGCATGCAATTCATCCATAACTGTGGAACAGGTGTTGAGAATAAACAGACCTAGAGAACTGCATAATGTAGTAAAACACTATTTTATGATCCTCAGAATTGTGCCCGATACCCTGCGCATTAAATCTCAACTCACTGAGTCAGATACAAGTGTTTTAGGAGACTGAAGAGTTCCCATTAATTAATTAATTAGATATATATAAATACATATCCAGATGGAACGTCCTGGAAAAAAAAAAGCTTAAACTGTGCTAGGTTTTAAAGTAGAATTATATTGCCCATGCACACATGGCGCCATGTAGGGTTCTGTTGGGGGAACCCAATCATAATTTTAGTTTAATTTCTAATCTTAAACTAACCCCTAAAGAAATGTGTCTTAATTATAATAGAGGTACCCCACTCATGCTGAACATTATTACCTGACCATATAAGGCATTGCCCCTTCACGTTCTATGTTTACCAAAATCATTTAATCACGTGACGAGCCCTTTATTGTTATTTCTGATAAATCTTCTCCGCTGTTGTTTTAATCCGATCATATTAATTACAACAAGCCATATGGTCGAAAGTGGTTATATAATCTAAATGGGGTGTGTCTGTCGACCACATTGTTAAATCATGGTAAATTTAAGGATGGACTATGCTTTCGCTCGTCGCTTCCACGTTATCTCTTAAATAAAAAATCTGATTTACCACTATTAGGCTCAGCACCAGATCAGCGGAAGTCGTTATGCAATCTAGCGCATGAACAAACAGCTTAATCTATTGCTTGCGACTAACCAAACAAGTCAGGGTGGCTTTGTTTTCCTTCTTGCTAAGCGCTGACAGGCCACAAAGAATGATAAACAGGTCAGAAGGGTGGCGGTCTGGTAAAGTGTGCCGGGTCAACATAGCAAGGTCAAGGTAATAAGGATAGGTATGACGTGAACAAAGGACAATTAACGGATGAGAAGGAAGACGAGATGTCGGGTGAATACTGTCCCTCAGGAGTGAAGGAAGAAAAATTAAATATTTCGCCACGGTAGGCCTGTTTTCCGTGGTGAGAAATCAGGGTGAAACCTTTTCTAGGGTAAAGGGCATAATTATCGCTGAACAGAGGAGCTTACCTGACAACAACTTCCAACATGAGAATGGAGACAGCGACACAGACTGCAGCCCTGATATATGCCTGAAACTCCATTAGCCAGGGCAGTTAATGTACTGGACTAAAAATCCATGATCCGAAGGTTTCAAAATAAACTGCTAGGACATGATATAAAAACTTAAATAGATGCATAAACCCTTCTGAGGCTGGTGTGAATCTACTGCCCTTGTCATGCACTACATCAGATGCGGCCGATGCTGGGCCCACTGGCGCGTGGACACGTCCCGATCCCCATCGAGACTTGCCACCCCGGCTCAAAAAAGCAGAGAAGGCTACTCTCCAAACCTCCGATGTCTTGCGGGCAGTGTTAGGATGTGCAAGAACATGGACAGGAAGACTCCACAACTTCCCCACTGAAGACACGCCCACGAAGACCGTTGCCTCAATTGGCTGTGTGTGGTGTACCCGGAAACGGGGCCTCCCAGTACTGAGGCACAGTTAAGTCCCCGATGTCACTTATCGGTGCAGAGTTGAGAGAGATGGCTGAGCATCACAATCCCCCCTGTGTTGCAGCATGTTGAGAACCCAGCATTGCACACTAAGCTTGGAGGGATCACTTGGGCACCAGACTTAATACTGGCTCTTGACTGGATGGCCGCATGCAGGAGATTTCTACAATGGAGAGATGACAGGTGGTGGGTATCTGGAAGTGGCTCTGTGCAGGACGTGAGGATTCCTTGGGAGAGCCCAGAACCAGAGCACAGCATTGTGCAAGCTCTGCATAGTTGGATAGCCCCCTGGATGACGGGGAATGCACAGTGTGCCACCCCACCTATCCCCAACTGCTAACTTAGAACCAGAAGTGGGGTCCTCTGTATGCGTGCCAGGCCAGGATAAAATGCCTGGGAAAGAGACTGGAGCTCAGAACTCCCCAGCTCAAAGTTGCAGGATGGCAGAAAAGCCACGGGAAAGACAGGTCTTTTTTGAAGATAATTCAACCATATTTTCACCATACGAGCTCGGACGCCGCCTCGGTAAACAAGGTCCGCGCAGAGCAGTGACACCCCCAGGCTGCTTGCGAATAGTCTACTACTGGGAACATAAACAGATTAGGGATGAGCCCACTGTGATAAATTTAACCGTGATACAACGTTAAAATATCTCCAAAGATAAAATGTAGGGATAAAAATAATGCATAAGCTACTAGAAGACATGATCGCCCATGCTGCGGTTCAATACCCGCCATGGAAACTAACTTGTTAGACGTGAAGACAAAACGTTTACCCTTGGAGACGGGAGGGAACGGAGATCAAAAAGAAAAAATATGACTGAACACGTGCTTGAAACTAGCAAGGCTAAAAAGACGCAATTGGTGGGGAAAGGAAAAAATTCACGTCCCCAAGTTGACACAATGTAAAGAAATGGACAAAAGGGACCTTAGCTATTATACGCAACAGTCATTTCTTGGACGCTTTTACGATACTTAGTCCTTTTATTTGAATTCAGCGGCAAACGCATTACAGAAGATGCTCGAACATATTTCAAAAAAAAAAAACAACTAACCTTGAAAAAGTAACTTTTTCTTAATAATAATGTTAGGAATATAAAACCTAGCTAGTCTGATAGCCCATCTTGAGCAGAGAAATAATATGCTTTCATTTATACAGACGGATAGATAATAATGAAGATATTGACAACAGACTGTGTTGTTCATAACAGACGAGCGGCTGCACTGTTAAAAAAATGTCACTAATTTTCAAAAATTGCGGCCTTGAGACTCAAGTGCTAAAATCTAGTTGGAATGAAAGAGAGGGGGAAATAGTGGGAAATTGTGGCTAAAAATAACTCTAGAGACCGATTCGTGTAGAAAGGCATGTAGAACCAAGCGTGTTTTTTTATGAAAAAGCAAGTAGAGACAGACGGACCAACAGACAATAATACATACTTGACTGAGGTATGACTGAATTGACTTTTGGTAGGAGGTTTGAAATTTGAAAGGGGGAAAGTCGGTGATTGGCCACAAATAATCATATTATCGGCGCACAGACGCGCATTTTTGCCATTCAACAATAAATTGTCCAGTAGTAGACACAGTAATTCTTCAGTGGTGTAGTTCCCAGAAGCTAATTGCAATATTTAGAGGGACGCCATACTAGAGCCAGCAGCTCAGCTGAGTTTTGCTAGAATATAACTGTGTTCTCTATTCATAATTCTGGTAAGACTGAAAGCATTTCTTTGTATATTTTAATATTGTTTAATGTTTCGAGTGATTTGATACTGCCATATCAAAATCTATCCCTTACAACAAGTAAGGATTCGCTCTAGATCCCCAGCCCAAGTTCAGGGTCTAGAGACAAACAAAATACATAAACGCCAGCAAGGATTATGAAGGGCGGATCAAGTGTTGAGATCAGTGGAACATATCACCTATCTTATTCAATAGCAGGAAGCTAATGAACATATTTCAGAATATGTAGTCTTGGGGAACTAGTTCTATGTGAAACCAACTTGGTAAGATGTGCTGTATGGTCAGAGAGATCTGACCCCGTCTATGTGGTGTTGTTGTGTAGTGTTGTGTGCAGAAGTGGCTCAGGAGGTAGAGTTCTGACCCATGACCCAATACTTTTGTTGCAGAAGTGTGAGTTTCTGTTTGGCACCAAAGTGGTGTCAAATGCTGTGTTGATATATACAAGTGTGGACCAGTGCAGTCTAGTATTTTGTCAGAGCAGCCTTATATTGCCCCCAAGCACGGAGAGGTGGGGCCACCAGATTCCATCACCAGAACTACTCAGTCAAGATACGTGAGCGTCTGGCCTGCTGGACCTTCACCAACTTATTTACTAACTAACACACCAACTATATTACCATCACTAGAACCCACAAAAATTTTGGGAAATAAAACTTGTATTACTCCCATCAGTGAAGGGACAATGGTTGGTAGTCATAGACAGGGAGTGATGATATCACCCCAACAGCATATCTAGAAATAAGTTCTCCTGTGACTATCTTAAGATAATTACTATTAACCAGTCATTTGAAATACATATGTACACATTTTCTATTTTATTATGACATATATTCATGCATTTCATTCATAATTTCAAAATTTTTCATATGTTCTGACCAAAATAAAACCTTGGTTCAGAACAAATAAACTTAAAGAAAATTTAATATCAAAAATTTAAACAGCTTGAGTTAGTTCAGTGTATTATAAATTTTATTAATATTATTAGACTTATTAACTATCTGTGTGTGTGTGTGTATGTAATCTACCACAACACATTACATATCAGTACCACATTCATTAGTAAAAAAGATATGTGTGAGGTCGTAAGTGGTAGCAAGAAGGGCCTTCTGTAAATTCACAGCTACATTTATCTCAGGAGCCTTCACAGCTGACCTCATGCATCACACTAGGTAATATCACAACCATACAATACCATCAAATCCACTACACCCACTCTCCCGTTGAAGAGGTGCTAAAGTCGTAGATACTGGGCCAGAAGGCGCACCGGAAACCACAGTATCACGCAACTCGCTTTTTTTTATGGATGAGTACACCGTCAAATAAATCTCGTACTGGTGCTCGCCCTGTGGAGCTCCACCAGGCAGGAACAGTGCCGGGCTCTGAGCCTCGACAGAGCCCACCCTCAGCTACTGGAGGACCCTCTAGACCGTCTTGTGGAGTCAGCAGACGGCGGAGGAGAACTACTGACCGAAACAAAACAGAAAAAGAGAAACCCAGAGTGCCACTTGTCATGATGCACTGGAATGCAGAGGAAGTGAACAGCAAGCAGGCTGGATACAGCAAAAAGACAGAGCTGGAAAACATCTTGTATAAGAAACAAGTCAGTGTTTGCTGTATCCAAGAGACTCACTTGAAAGCAGATCAAACCTTTAAAATAAGGGGATATCAATGCTTCAGATCCGACAGACAAGATAGACGAAAAGGAGGAGTACTTACTCTTGTAAGGAATAGCATTCATGCACACGAAAGGAAAACCTACATGGATGGAGCAGAATATCAGTTGTTGCAGATAAAGGTAGACAAGATGGAAATAGAACTCCTGAACTATTACTGTCCAAACAACAAACCCCTGAGTCTCAGCTCTATACAGGTATCAGCCACCAACTTTATAGCAGTTGGAGACTTTAATAGCCACTCCCAGAGCTGGGGCTATAACCATCTAGATCACAGAGGTGAAGAGGTTTAAACATGGCAAGATGATCACTCCCTAATCCTAGTCAATAATGCCACAGATACTCCTACCTTCTACTCCAGAGGATGGCACACAACTTCAACACCAGATCTTGCCTTCGCCACCCCAGATATAGCTGGATCTATTAGTAGAGAAGTAGGAGACCAACTAGGGGGAAGCGACCATCGCCCAATCTTTCTTACTGTCCAGAGTGTAACTCTCAGTACAGGCCCAGCCATTACAAGATGGAACTACAAAAAAGCCAACTGGGGTTTATTCAGGCATCAGGTGAACACGCTGCTGTCTACCCTCAAGATACAGAACAGAGACATTAATGAAGTGGTAAAAGACTTCAACAGATGCATACTACAAGCTGCAAAAGAAACCATTCCCAAAGGATGCCGGCGTAACTCCATACCATACTGGTCCAGCACACTCCAAGAACGTCAGGAAGCTATGGACAGGGCTAGAAAGGACGCAGAGTCTCAGCCTTCACTTGAAACTCACAACAAATGGAAAAAGGCTGTAGCAGAGTTTCAGAGAACAAAGCTAGAAGAAAAACGGAAAAGCTGGAGAACTAAAACGGCATCACTGAACCTTGAGAAAGACGGCAGGAAACTTTGGAGATTAGTCAAGTCTCTAAATGAAGAGCGTTCCTCACCTAGGCAGACTATCACATTGGATGAAGGTGGCAAACTTTTCAGAGGAAAACAAGCTGCAGACCTGTTTGCTAGAAGATACAGTTCAGAAAGCAACTTACCCATTAACATAGACCATCAGAGAGAGATAAGAAAAGAAATACTGGCAACCATGGGACAGACAGATACTCCTGCCCCAATGAGGGAACCCATCACACTAGGAGAACTACAGAACGCTATTTCCAAGCTTAAGTTCAAACAGTCACCCGGCCCAGACAAAATCAGCAACGAAATGCTAGTAAATCTGAGCTCAGCAGCAAAGACAAAACTGCTTGAGATATTCAACCACAGCTGGTTGAAAGGAACGGTACCCCAAGTATGGAGAGAAGCCATCACAATACCCATACTAAAGAAAGGGAAATGTAAGACCGAGGCTGCAAGTTACCGGCCAATCAGTCTCACAAGCTGTGTTGGGAAGACTATGGAGCGAATAGTCAACCACAGATTGAAATGGTATTTAGAGTCTGAGCAGATCCTGGTGCTGGAACAAGCTGGATTTAGAGAATGCTACAGTATAGAAGACCAAGTTACTTACTTGTCCCAAGCAATAGAAGATGCCTTCCAGGAGAAGAAAAAGGTCCTAACGATATGGGTCGACTTCAAGCAGGCCTTTGACAAGTTGTGGAAAGATGGCCTTATTGCAAAACTTAGGAGAAGTGGAATCCAAGGCAACATGATGAAATGGATCCAGTCATATTTGCATAACAGGAGAACTAGAGTCACTCTTGACGGTCTGCAGAACAGAAAAGTGTTGCTCTATCAGGGGGTACCTAAAGGAGGAGTAATTTCCCCAACACTTTTCCTTGTTTACATCAATGACCTGGTGAAAGATCTCCCCACAGGAGTGAAAGCTGCCTTATATGCAGATGACCTTGTACTCTGGTGCGCTGATGAAAACGTCACCACAGCAAATTATAGAATGCAGCGGGCAGCAGACATGCTAGTGTCATGGGCAGATGGGCAGAGAAATGGCATATCACAATAAACACAGACAAAACCTCCACAACACTGTTCTCCCTCGCCCCCAAGGACAAAGCAGCTAACATACACCAAGGGACAACCGTGATCAAGGAAGAAAGCTACCCCACCTATCTTGGGGTGACATTTGACCAAAGGCTTACATGGAATAAGCATATTGAAAATGCAGAAGGAAAGGCCCGAAGACGACTAGGCATACTCAGAAAATTAGCAGGTACCAACTGGGGAGCAAATGAACGAACTCTAAAGAAGATTTATAATGGAGTAATAAGACCACACTTAGAGTTTAGCTCAGCAGCATGGTCATCAGCTGCGAACTCACATCTGCAGTCTTTGGACAAAGTGCAAAATCAAGCTCTCAGGCTCATTACAGGAGCCATGAAAAACTACACCAATATCAGAGATGCAGAAGGTTGCTGGATTACAGACATTGTCCCATAGAAGAGACACAAAAACCATGATCCAGATGGAAAAGTACAACAGTATGCCAACGCACCCAATGAAGGCAAGACTAGATGATCTGGCATTGGGACGTCTAAAGCGTAGCAGCTTTGTGCATCGGGGAAAAAGACTTAAAAGACAGCATCAAGAAGACCTATCCATGAAGACAACACCACTGAAGCCCACCCTATACCCTGTACCATGGGAGCAGGCCAGCAATGCCCTCCAAATTAATACATCAGTCAGTGGTCTCACAAGTAGATGTGAGTATAATGATCTGCAAAAACGAACTGCTATATTGAGTATGATCCAAGAAAGCTATCCCGATCAATCATGGATACATGCCTATACAGATGGATCAGCAACTAATGCTGTTAGGAATGGAGGTGCCGGTATCTTTATCTCATATCCTGACAACCACTATGAGACTAGGCACATTCCCACTGGTAAATTCTGTTCCAACTATACAGCTGAGGTTCAAGCTCTAGAGCAAGCAGCAAATATGATTTATAACACCAACTCTGACTGCCACCAGGTAGTCATCCTCACAGATGCACTGTCTGTCCTGCAAGCTCTCAAGGGTGGTAAACTCCCGCATCTGAGAAATGAACTAAACAAGGTAGCTGCCAAAAAGAGAACCATACTTCAGTGGGTACCATCTCATTGTGGTGTACCCGGAAATGAAAAGGCAGATAAACTTGCAAAAAAGGGAGGAGAATGTGAACAAGAAGATAATGAAGTCACATACTTTGAGAAAAAGAGAGCTATCCAGACTATCAGAAGAGAACAGAACCAACCCAAAGACGACTATCACACTCTTGACCGGCAGGGACAGATAACTATTTTTCGCCTCAGGACAGGGCATAACAAACTGAATAAACACATGCACAAGCTACGATTGTCTGCTTCACCACTGTGCACATGTGGATTAAACGAACAAACTGCTGAGCATGTTCTACAGGATTGTCCTCTGTATGACCAGTTAAGAAAGATATACTGGCCCAATGACTCAACACTAAACTCAAAGCTATATGGAGCTAAAGAGGAACTTCAAACAACAGTCGAATTCATCATGAGAACTCATCTGACGGTGTAAACATCAAAGATGCGATCGCAAGAAGAAGAAGAAGTCATGCACTAGTGTAACAGGGTAGACTATTAAGTAGCTACAACTGTTAGCCTTATAGTAAAGTATTTTATGAATGACTAGTTAGATAAATAAACCACTAGTCAAGAATCAATGACATCATCAGTCATGACACACATGAACCCATGATGTCATCAAACCTTGTGTGGCCTCCATACAAGTCAGACCGGAAAACATTTAGATTAGAGAGAACTTTAAACAATGGTTGGTCATCATCACATAGAAACAATAATTTTAGACTAGAGGATTCGTAGCTAGTTAGGTTAAAGATTATTTCAACAGTCCACTAGCCCCCAAGACCAATCATTAGAAGGTTTCCGGTCTTAACTCCAATGAGAAATACTTCCTCTGGCAAGCCATAGCACCAGACAAGTATAAAGACTGATGCATCTTAGAAACCAGACAGAGAGAGAGCTTGAGACAGTTATCTCAAAGCTAGAGTCAGACCGAAGGCGTCACTCTTTCTTGAGGTTTGTGTGTGCTGTGGTGTAGCTGTTCAGCTAACAGCTTCGTTCGTTTTGTTTCCATATTTGGTTTTTTCTAACCAAGAGGAATAATTATTATAAGATGGCAGCGCCAGCAGTTCCGATTTTCCATGTCAACATGGAGGAAGACTTTGAAGGTGGAGCTTTCCATAAGCCAGGTACGTTGATTATTAGTGTTACCGGCCCACAGGCAAATAGGGCTTCATATTCTCTGATAGCGAGCATTCTCGCAGGGCCTGCAGGTGTGGGCACAGGTGGGATTGCCACCCTATATCGCTTTGCAGGACCTTTCAAATGGTATGCCACATTGACAGCCGCGGCCCAGCTCAAGCATTATAAAGGCCTTCATGGGAAGCGATTGGAATGGACCAACCCACAAATGTCGGTGTATATTGAGCACCAAGATAAAGAAAAAGCCAAGAGGATCCTGAATTGGATTCCACCAACTATGAAGGTTGAGACGGTGCAACGACTGGCGGCAGCAGCTACCGGAGATAAGGACGCCGAGGTAACCAGAATAAAAACGGCCTCTGATAAATGGAATGTCATGTATAAACCATCGACATGCCAGGTCCCTCATTTTATGCATTTAAAAATAGCGGGACAAGAAGAAAAATTCCAGCGCATATGGGTGTCGTTGCCAGGCAGGAAAATTCAATGTGCAATCTGCGGGTTAGACACCCATTGGGTGAACCAATGCCCCAAGAAGCGATTGCCACATCCATAGGTCAAGAAAATGAGGGAAGAAGAGACAGCTGTCGACAAAACACCGGCAGAGCAGAGCAGGGCAGACGAGCCCCCTACCCCAGATTGCCCAGATGCCAGTGAGGGCGATGGATATAGCAAAGTTGTTAATAACAAGAAAGAAAAGAAAGAAATAAATAGAAAGAGATTCCTGCTCCAGGCAACAGAGCCTGTGAGATCAAAAGAAGTAAAGCGTAGTGAAAGCAGGTCGCCGAGCAAGCACTCCCCTAGCCGGAGAGACTTACCACCATCACCCAGGGTGCCTACGCCGGTGCCCTCCCCGAGAGGGAACTCGTCGACACCTGTCGCCGACGAGCGTGTGATGTCAGCACCTAACAGCAGAAGATCATCACCAACAAGACATGAGGTTCTAGAGGCGCCGACGCCGTTCAATACGCAAGCCTCCTCCTGTTGGGCGGCAACTACAGAAGAGGACGACATGGAGGCCATGTTGTCCCAAGCAGATATCTTCATAGATGGACAAGCCTTTTGAACATGTGAGTGAATGGGTTTACTACTAGAAGTTCTTTCCCCGTGCACTGAGGCCCAGTGCAGACAGACCTGTCCAGTTCCCAAGTATAGGAAAGCCTTGGTTGCACCTACAACAAGAATAGACAGTGAGCTGCCGGTGTCCGGAGAAATGAACTTTTTTCCTTTATTTCATAGTAATGTAATTTTAAAAGTAAAACGTGTAAACACCTATAGTTTAGGGAGTGTGTATTATTATTATTATTATTATTTAAGAGTTGTGCTTAATGTAAGTAGTTTTTTGATGTTTTTGCTTTTACACACAAACACACACTGCACTCACCCTTAAATGCGCACAGTTGTAATTAAGCAGCCAACCCTTCCCCCCGTCAAGGCGGGAAGGTCTGACGGTGCGGCTTTGCCTGCACCTGGCCCGAACTATCAGGGCAATTTGACGAATAGCCAGTCCTCAGTCACTATCCAGTCTAGCAACCAAGAATTTAGGTTAATCGGTCAGCCCTCATGCACTGATTGGTCTAACAATGTAAACACGAATGTGTCGAGCGGCCTAGTTAAGACAGAAGGCGGTCAGCCCACAGTCACACCTCTGGTGTGTAAACCATGTGCAAAAAGTGACCAGCCTATCACTTTGCCTATTACAACCCCTAAAACACATGATAAACCATCAACTAGCGCTTTGTTGAATATTTCACCTGTAGCGGGTAGCCAGCCTCAGAACACTACTCTGCTTTGTAATTCAAAAAAGACGAACGGTCCAGTCCCCGTTTTGTCAAATATTTTAGATATGGCAAGTGCCCACTCTGCCACTTTGCCAGGTAGACAGTTTGCAACAAGTGGCCAACCCTCAGATACCACTTTGTCAAGCAGCCTAGTTCTAATATCCCTCAATATCAACGGTTTGGGGAATAAGCTAGAGCACATTATCAAACTAATTAAAAAAGATAAACCTGATTTTGTGTTCTTGCAACAGACAGGGGTTATGTCCGACATTTCTGCCAGTCGGATTGTAACTAGATTAGGACTTAAACATGGCTGGTTCGCCCTAGGCCCCAGGCATAGCAGTGTCGCCATCTTACAAATTAACGAAGATTGGGACACAGTACATTATAGGACAGACGGTTGTGGCAGAACCGTCATAATTCAAATACAGAGCAAACACAATAAACATGACACGCACACGCTCATTAATATATACGCACCCGCAGTAGACACTGACCAACCCAAATTTTACGACGGACTGTATGACACTATAGATAAGCACTACAAAGGAACTAGAATAGTGTTAGGGGGAGATTTTAACTGTGTTTTGGCCAATTTAGACAGTAGTTCCTTAGGCCCCGTATCTCAGAGAAAGAAAATTCAAATACCCCTATCAATACGACATTTACAACCCATTCTTGACAAACATGACCTAGTAGACGTTTACAGAAAACTACAACCGAACACACAAGCTTTCACATTTCACGACAAGACAAACCCATATTTTAGACAGGCCTCAAGACTGGACAGGTTCTACGCATCCAATAATTACAATATACACAAAACTTACCATATAAAAAACACGCTTAAATTTACAGATCACCAAGCAGTATACACAGTTCTAAGTACGGGACACACATATACAAAATTAAAGAGATCCCCGCATTGGAAATTCAACAATAACTTGCTAACAAATACCTTCTTCACAGATACAATAACACAACTCATTCAGGGTTACACACAGGATATCCCCAATAACAACATTGCAGAATATTGGGACCTGCTAAAAAACACAATAAGGGACAGAACACAGACTTTAGCAACAACAATACACAGGGCTTTTAAGAGGGAACAAAATATATTGGAAGACGCAATAAGTTTAACTAAACAGATAGACAAATCTAACTCACACATTCATACTTTAGAAGAGAAATTAGACCTGTACAAACAACACACATACCAAGGGGCTCTCCTTAGGTCAAAATTAAATACTATTACACAAGAAACACCCAGTAGACAATATTTAGCGATTGAACAAAATGTACAACACAGTAGGCAGATCCAGGAAATATTTGACATGAATGGGAAACAACAGACAGAAGACATTAATATTAGACACGCTTTTTTTGAATATTACACAAAATTATACGCTAAAGAACCAACTAACGTAAACATACAGGATAAATTTCTACACTACACAAAACGTTTAAGTGATGATGAGAGCACGAAATTAGACGAAACTTTAACTTTAGAAAACTTAAGGGAAGCGATCAGTACTTTTCAGAAAAATAAATCACCCGGCCCAGATGGCTTAACGGCAGAATTTTACTTTTTCTTTTTCCCAATTTTAGGCCCCCTTTTAATTAAAGTATTTGAGGAAGCCTTCCAGAAAGGAGAGCTTCCGAATAGTTTAAATGAATCCTTTATTACTTTAATACCTAAAGATAATGCTGACAGAAAGTCAATAAAAAATTACAGGCCTATTTCGCTTTTAAATACTGATTATAAAATCTTGGCCAAAGCTCTTACTCTGAAACTTAAATTATTCATGAAGAATTTGATACACGCTGACCAACAAGGTAGTGTACATGGTAGGAACATTTGTAGACATACACACTTCATAAGGGATTTCATTACATACACGCATGATAGACAGTGTCAAAGTGCAATACTATCACTACATCAGGAAAAAGCCTTTGACAGGGTATCGCATTCCTTCCTAAACAAAACTTTACAAGCAAACAACATGGGTACTTATTTTAGAACATGGATAGAAATCTTATATAAAAAACCCCATAGTAAAATATTAATTAATCACAGTTTAAGTGACCCAATTAGGCTGACACGATCAGTGAGACAGGGTTGCCCTTTGTCTCCCCTGTTATACGTTTTAACACTAGAACCAGTGCTGGAAAAAAATAAGACAAGATGTAAACATAGCGGGGACTTTTATACCCGGGCAAGGGGAAAGGAAATCATTAGCGTATGCTGATGATACTTTATTCCTTCCAGCAACTGTAGATTCCATAAGAAAGATATTAGAAACCTTTACAGAGTTTGGATACGCTAACGAATCCAAACTAAATATTCAAAAATCTAGTTTAATGGGATTAGGTAAATGGGCAAATAAGACAGATTTCCCCTTTCAGTTAACGCAAGTTAACAGAATCAAAATTTATGGGATAAACTATTCTTGTAGCCCCCACGACCCTAATACAGAGACATGGGTAAAGTTAGTAGATAAAATTCAAAACATGTTAGAGAAATATAAATACAAGACAGCTACTATTTTTGGGAGAAGTATCATAGTGAACTGTTTCATTATGCCTAAAATAATATATACAGCAAATATCCAGATTATGCCAAAGTCAGTGGTAACTAAAATAAATGTACTAATTAGGAATTTCATTTTTAAGGGCACCTTTAAAAGCATTAAACATTTAAACCTAATACAGCCCAAACATAAAGGGGGGATAGCTTTACAAGATATCAACACTAAAATTAAAGCTTTAAGGATTAAATATATAGGGGAGATAATTAAAAACCCAAGCTTGTACCCCCTAGCACATTACTATATCGGACTTAGGCTAACTAAGTTACACAAACTAGAAAACAACCAACCACATTCCTTTGACACCCCACCACCTTTTTATAGGATATGCATAGAAAATCTAAAAGGGAATGAACAGTTAATAAAACAAGACACTAAACTCATATACAAACTTTTAGTAGGAGCACAGGAACCCCACTTAGGTACTCGAATAAAACGAGGGTACAACCTTTTCATAACAGACTACACACAAAGCTTCACAAACATCCATGCAATAGACGTCAAGCCACAAGCCAAACAAGTTACTTTTAGGTTACTGTACGGTTTAACACCTATCATGAGTAAGCATTCAGCAATGAAAGCAGGCAAGGCGCCACCAAGGTGTAAACTGTGCAGTAACAACACAATAGAAACAGAGGATCACTTGTTTTACACATGTAAAACAGTGGCCCCCACATTAAATAAACTAAGAACACTGATAGCTTCCAAAACACCGCAATCACTCAACATGTATCAAGCGGTCATGTTGAATACTTTACCGACTTTACCGAGACAGACGGAGCTTAAACTCTTAACTTTATTAGCAGAATTTAGATACTTAGTGTGGATATGTAGAAATAGGGCAGTACATGACGGCATACATTACGACAGTAGAATATTTTCACAGATATACGAACAAATAACAAAAAACATAACAGAACAACTTTAAAAATATTTCTTGTTGCTTAAATACTTCGTTGTTTAACTATACAATGTGAAGCAAGTAGCTTTATTTATAAATACTTCTGTAAATATCAAGCAATATAAATATCATTTATCATTTATGACCTCATGGTAGAGTGTCATCATCATTTAGTCAATGTACCATCAATCATTTCACCTCCATTCATCATCCATGTGAACATTGACTTGAATAAAAGTTATTTGGGGGGGGGGGGGGGGGGGGGGGGGGGGGGGGGGGAGATGGGGGGGTATATTGGGGGGGGGGGTTTATCGTTATTTCTTTTAGTATGTGTATTTATTATGTGATATTGTTTATAATTTGGTATATTTTTTTTGATATTGACTTGTTGCAATGCTAGTTTTGGGGATGGGGGGGGGGGGGGCGGGGGGGAGGGAATTGGAAAAAGGGGGGGGAGGGGGAGTTATTAGTCTTTGTCTTTTATAACATGTGATAATGTAAAAAATTCTATTTGTAAATTGATATATGGACCTCGAATAAAGGTCTTTTTTTTTTTTTTTTTTAAAATAAAAAAAAAAAAAAAAGTTCTTTAGCCTTTAGGTTTGGAGCAACCTGGCGCTACGACTACTATTGAACTTAAAAAAAGCCCTTGACTCCTCCTTGACGGTTTGGATAATAATATCCATCTATGAGATCCTCTACCCGCCCAGGATAGCCCTTGTTAAGTGACCTAGCAACACATGTCCCTAACCCCAATGACAACATGTGTCATTTGTGTTGTCACTCACTCCACATGACACGTAAGTTCTGTACCTTTTTTTTTTTATTTTTTTTTTAAGTCTCGAATCGAATTTTCATTTCGTTAGGATTTCCACAGAGATAACAAACCCGACTACAGTATGACCACATGTCCCAACACAAGAAACCCAATGACATGTGCCTGTAGTTTCGTCTTGGAGACCTAAAGCTGGCAGTTTTGCTTTCCCCCACCAGAAATTCTTATCGTAAAGTACGCTCTGCCACTGCATCATCTTTATTTTCATCAAACGAACTGAATAAAGTACAACCTTTTATATAACTATTCGGATCCTTCAAGTAATCTGTTCTAGTGAAGTTTCACTTGACTGTTTGAGTTGCCAATTATATTCAACGTCTCAAGATCAAATTTAGAATCCATCAAGGCACTTATGAGATCTACCAATTACCTGGGTTGTTCCTCCCTTCTGGAATTACTAACTCTGGTGATTAACCAGTATTTACCAGAAGAAACACAATAAGAAAAGTCCTGGGATTATTTCCCTTATCTCAAGTAAAATACAGATTTACATCCCCTTTCACAAAATCCACTATCACGATCTACACTGTCACACGAGCCTTGACTTTTAGTGCCGTATTTCGTCCATTCCTTTCTTCACCCGGTCACATAGATTGACTTTTTGGTGCCGTTCCCTTCCTTCCCCGGTCACACTAGTGCGTGACGATGAGGAAGCTAACTAGCTTCAAGAGCATCCACAGTTGGGACTTTCGATTTGGATAAGGGAGAAATAAATTGCGATCACTTTATGATCATTTGTTAGAGACTGACACTGCAATCGATAAATCAACACGACTCAAACTGCTGGAGTGCAAAATCAGACGTAAAATTAGCAGAAATGCACGTATGAGAGGATGGGCTACATTTATATACAACCAGCATGCTACAAAGACAAACAGCAGTCATACCATTTGGCATTTACTGAAATAGACTAAGCATCGGATTGTTAAGTTACTCAATTTGACAGTGGTTGAGGCTCGGTCGCTGCTACGCCATTGATGAACAGAGCCGTGATCTATCGAGACTGTTTGGTCCCGGGTCCGGGTCCTCCCAGTTCAGATGGGCCGGAGCTTGTTTCTTCTAGGTAATGCAGCTCGGCAGTGGTGGAGGCTCGGCGCTGGCTGTGCCGATCCCTCGATACGTCTTGTCTCGGAGATATAACCCCCTTTGCAGGGTAGAGAACCACTTTTCTCGTGGCATTGCACCATGTGCAGAAGGGCGGCGGTGGCTGCGCCACCGCCTCCCCAGGCGGTCTGGCTCAAGGGTATGAACGAGTAAATAACTCGCCCCTAAAGGGCAAAAGAGTGAATAACTCGCGCCCAGGGATTCAAACAAACAAACAAACAAACAAACAAACTCACTGCTGTAGAAATAAGCTCCTGACATGTATTCTCTCGGCTTGTATAGTGCTTAATTTTCATATCTACGTTCCGGTTGTTTCGTTTCTTGCTTGATGGTGGAAAGTCCACTAATGTTAGTAGTTCGAAATCCACTGTGTACCAGCCATCCTACCTACCTGCTTATCAACCTATCTACCAAAAAACTCCCTACCAAACTACAACCAATGTAAATACCAACCAATCTACCAAACAACATATGTACACATAAACCAGCCTAACAACCTACATACAAACCTACCTATCAAACTACCTGCCAACTAATTGATCTACCAACCAACTTGCCTACCTTTCAACCAACTTATCTAAAATCAATCTACTTATCTACAAACCAACCAGCAAACCTACCACTTAACCTAGCTATCCACCAGCCAATCTACCAACTAACCAACCTACGGACCAAACTACCAAAAATCATTCTACCAACCAAACTACCTACCTACCAACCAATCTACCAACCAAACTACCTAAAATCAACAAACCTACCTACCTACCACTCAACCTACTTACTAACTAACCTACCAACCCATCTAGCTACATACTAGTCTACATACAACCAACCTACCTTACAACCTACTAACCAACCATCCTACCTACATACCAACCTACCTATCAAGTTACCTGCCAACCAGACTTAAAACCAACCTACCTAAATAACAACTACTCAACATATCAACTAATCTACCTACCAATCAAACTACCTACCAATCTACCTAACTACCGACCAACCTACTAATCAACCAACAAACCTACCAATCATCCTACCTACATACCAAACAACTAATAATCCTACCCACATACCAACCAACCTACCTACCAAAGAACGTACCTACCTACAAACTTACCTATCTGTGATGGGCGGTGGAATTGTCTGCCCGTAGTTTTGCTAGGTCGGTCTGGTTTCTCGTCATTCTTACCTCTCTGCCTTCTGACCATCAAAATTCTCCGCCCACTTTTCTGTAAACGTTGTCTCTAACATCAATCTTGTCTGTCAATCAGCAGAATGTAGACCTTCTTCATGCACACCTCCTGGAACGCGCATGACCTGATGTGATCAATCAATCCTTTTTTATCGGTTCCCCCCCCCCCCCATCCCCAGTAAACTAAATACTTCCAGGGTCTCCTTTGATTCGAGAAAACCCAGGGTAACTTCTTCGTTCCTTTTAACAGGAGAGAGCTTTGATCATGGCCAAAAGTCACCACTCACGAACGCCAGCGCCGTGCTCACGTTGCGTCAACCCTTCGTTGTCTTAAGAATGCAGAAGGAAACTCTGCTGTTAACGTGCGTGGATTTCTGTTTAATTGGGGGGAGATCAGAAGCTCTTTTGTCTTATTACGTGCTAGTACGCTGTCCCATCTCGAACGGTCCGCTAAAGCGAGCCAAAACAGCTAGCATCATCTGGTAGTACTTAAGCGACTGTCCCAATAAATCTCTATCAGTCATGCTCTCGAATTTTCTAGCATGCGTGTATTCTTATCCTTCCTGTTGATAGCAGTTGTGAATTAAGTCCGTATGGAGATTATTCCGTGAAGCTGGTAAGAGCGAATTAATTGTATTAAACAGTTATCTGAAGTGGTAGCGTATAAGATTTTATGCAGATATAAACTACACAGAATTACCTATTCTATTGCTTAAAATAATTAATTCATAACGAATAGTAACTCTTTCCTAAGATCGCAAGTGATTTAACGTAGCGTGCAAACAGTTTTAACTCAGCTTAAGACTTAACAGACATAGCTAGATAATCTGGTATAACAAGAAGACAGATAGAGAGATAATGTGTACTGACAAGAAAAGGGGAGAGATAAAATGTAACTGACAGAAGGAAGATGTACATATTGCATTTTTGATTATTGTTTTCTTCGATGTTTATCAATTAATCATGAGTTAAGTGAGCGAAGGAAGGAAGTAGAGTGAGGTGGTCACAGCGTTTTTTTCTCTTGGGGATGCTTTTATTTTTATTTTTAGAAGTTCATTTTTTTTCTTTGCCGTGTATCCTTCCGACATTGTTTATCGTCAGAAAGTACACGGGGTTTACCGTGTTTTGTTTTGTTTGCATTTTGCCACGTTGAATGTGGTGCAGTGTTTTTTAATGCTTAATAAAAACCCAGCAAACTTATTATTGTGCTGGTCAGAACGCCTTCCCTTTAAATGTCATGTTGGTGTAGTAACTGTAGTGTCCATTACTGAGTATTAGATTAAAGTCTTCTACAAACATTGGAGGACACGGCAAGATTGTCTTATTAAAAGTTAGTCACCAGGTAGGCTGAAGGAGTAGCACCACTACCCACCAGAGACATATCTTGTCCCGACTTTGCACCCGTGACTCTATTTTCTATCAATTCACACTTCCCCTTGAATAGTCTGTCTGACCTCAGACAGAATCTATCGTCCTACTTATATCTACCTGTGACACTATCTATCAATGTACATGCCAACCTACCTATCTATGTATATTTCTTATGTCTGTCTATCTACATATCTATCTATCCCACCATCCATTCACCCATCCCACCATCCATCCTACTATCTTTCTATCTATGCATCCATCCATCCATTTACTTTTCCTTCCATCTATCTATCTTTCTACACTAATTTTATTATTATTGTATTTATTTTTAAGGTATGTTTTCTAAAGTTAGAAGCAAGTAATGGCAATAAAATCTTATATTACAGACTCTTGAGCATCACCAACAGCTTCATCCACTTTCTACTTCCTTCTAGTTTTCGGTGTTGGCTGAATGGACTTTTAGTCATCTGCAGGCTAACACGGCATCTTTATGAGCCTCACTTTTCCTGCTTTGTATTCTTCCACAGCTGACGTTTAAGAAGAACAAGCTTTGTCCTCTTGCAGTACAGTGCTACGTCTGACAGACCTGGTGGTACTCCTATCCTTTCTCTGTTTAGCTTCCACTATAATCGTGCTTATATCATACTAGCGGTCATACCCGGCCTAGCCCGGGTTCATGTCGGAATGAGTGCAAGTCGGGTTTAGGAAGGTTTAACTTTTTTTGTTTTTAATTGTACTGTTGCATTGAGGTGTGCTTCTAAGGAAACAAAATTAAGTAAGGGCTTCTTTGTAGACGACATTGGTGTTACAGTCACTTGACATGTAAGTGTTCCGATGCAGGCCAATCATCGGGATTCTTGGTATGCAGATTTTCTCTCCGCTACCACAACCTGTCAGAATGGTGGCCTCTACAATGTAGTTCTTCAAAGATGTTATTTGGAGTCTAGTGCTATTACACAGTTTGGGTGGGCTAAGATTGCGGAATAAAATGACTTGAGGTTGGTATGATCGTAAAAAAGCTAAACGCTCAGTTTAAATTTTGGCATATTGGTCAACCCAGAACTGATTGAGAAGCTCTTAATTCCGTGTAGTGTTGAAATTACCATCGCGAACAATCATTCGATATGAATAGAAATTCATACATGACACTGTCTTATTAGGAAGTTTTTCTCCAGTCTGTGGATTGACTTGAGGTATAGAAATGTAATACCCATCTTCACCACCGCACAGCATTAATGGGTATTGTAGAGCTTCATAAGCTCTATGGGTTTGAGATACACTGTGTAAAGAGTTATCACGTCCGTACAAAACTAGGTCCCTTCGTTCAAATTGTTGGCCTTCAATTAAAATAGCTACCACATTAGTGGTTGGGGCATTATACCTGCCCCGATGTTCACCACCCGGTCGCCTATCTGCGTAGATAATTAGATGGAAGTCCTCGACATTGGATGGAACATTCTCTAAGGCTGTTTTAAATGACGAAATATAATTATTGGTGCGATGTAACATGTCTTGCAAAACAGAAATCACTTCCAATTTCAGATTTTGAAAGTTGTTACAACGTGTAGAAGCCTGAGCCACATGATCAGCGATAAAATATATTTGAAGAAATTTAGGGTCATATCTTTCTCTGGGAAGTAAGCTACCAAGCAAATGGTACACTTGCCCTTGAACTTCGAACGTCGGCATATAACCTGTTTCAGACACTACCTTGGCTCCAAAAGACGTCATTTGGAATGCATTATTATAGCTGCGGATGTTTTCTAGAAATTCTATGAACAGAGGATGTTGCCCAGTCAACAACGACAACAGCGGTTCCGGCGATGCTTGAAGTTCTTCCAATTTAACCATACCGTGTTGGCAACAAATTCCTCTTGGCTCGTTTTTCCATTTAAGTGCCGAGCACATGTTGCACATTTTTTGGAAAGGACCTAGATTTAAATCATTGTTGTAATTTATATGAGGATCATAACGTAGAACAGAACGTTATTTGTTTAACCAGAGAGTTTTAGCTGGCCGGACAACCTGAACTACATTAGGGTTTGGAGGAAGCACTCTTTCAATCCTCAAGTCTATGTGACTAGGTGAAATCAGGGGCTATTATTATATTATAACCCAATCTGGCAACTCTTCACAACGGTATTATAATTGTTGACACTATTTCTTTCTGGATTGGATTTAGATTATATGAGTACTGGACGTAAACATTCAATTTATTTTCGTTATTTCAGTAAGATATTTCTGTTTTATGTCTGACTGCTACAGTGCTGACAATTCTATCAGCTTCATTAGTGTTTTCCTTGCTTTCTACATTTTTAGCGTTATAATTGCTTTCATCACCATCAGATTTTTATCTAAATCTATACACACTCATAGGTAGTAGTAGCCATGAGAAAGTGCCCTCGATCAAGGTGAATCCACCAAGGAGTGGCAACGCTGGCTATAATTTACGTTTCAGGTGCACACAGTAACAAGATCATAGCTCATCTGTTAATTTTGCCTGATGTTTCGTTCAGCATGTTCTTTTCTTTTCTGTTCAAAAGTGTGTCTTTGCTTTGGTAAATGTATTTTTTTTTAAATGTATTTTTTTAAAAATCAGGATCAAGTCAATTTGGTTCTGATTTAGAGGAAAAATTGATTACACACGTAAACTACGAGTACAATCAGCGTTGCCACTCAGAATTTTGACCCCCCCCCCCCCCCCGATTTCGGTGACTTGGTCAATTTTATTCTTCATTTGTATTCCGTTTGACTTTACAAAACATGGAGCCGCGGTAGCATAGTGGTTAGTGCACTGGCTTCCTAGCTCAGTGGTCTATGGTTCGATCCCCAGATGAGGTGGGGTTTTTTTAGGCCACAAACGGCTCCTGGGTCAACCCAGCCCCAAATGGGTACCAGAGCAACTCTGGGAAGGTTAAGGAGGCCGGCGTGATGCTGACCACATCACCCCTAGTGTGCCGGTGGTCAAGAAAACATGGGCCTAACACCATATTCCCAATATGCCTCAATGAGCGTGTAACGGGATCCTTTACCTTACCTTTTACAAAACATGTTCATTTTACATTTCAATAAGGAAGTTTCAATGAAAATACAATGACACAATAGGCAGCTGTATTTTAAAAAAACCTTTTATTCCCTCTCGCACACTCATTTAGACACTCTTTATTGCACTCAGAAGTTGTACATTGCTCATGTGTGTGTTGATAGCACTGATTAAACAGAGAAGAAAATAAAGGGACAAAAACAAAATTAAACGCCTTCTTTCTTGAAATTATAAAGTGCTCTCTCTTTCTTTTTTTTAACAGTTGAAAAAAAAAAGGGAAACGAAAGCAAACAAAAAAATAGACAAAATTTTCCACTAAGAAGTTTCAGTGAAGGTAATTTTTTTTTTTTTTTTTTCGTACGCCCGCTAATACTCGATGCGAAATCTCAGGTTATTGTTAATGTCTAACCTGACATTGATTTTACGTGAGTATCCCTTTTCTTGTACAGAGACAGGTGTCCCTCGCCATTCAGGCAGATACTTGCCGATTTCAGAGGTACCCATTAGAGCTGGGTCGGCTCAGGAGCCGCCAATCCCTGGTCAACGACACTTCTTCAAATGTTCTCGCCAGGTCTCGAGTTAATCCAGTCCAATTCCCGGTCGACGAAAAATCCTCAAATGCCGTCGCCCGGGTTTGATCCTGAATCACCCGGTCGCCAGAGCGGTGTTGTAACTACTACGCTAGCGCGGCTCTTTAGTGAAGGTATAATAAGGAGACTTTGTTCGTTTTCTTGTGGTTCCGTTAGTGTGTTATAAAGTAACCCTGTCTTTCTTAAGTCCTATTTCATTCTATTTTCCCAGATGTGCTTTTCTAG
The DNA here is from genome assembly GCA_024509875.1 of Oreohelix idahoensis. Classification (NCBI taxonomy): domain Eukaryota; kingdom Metazoa; phylum Mollusca; class Gastropoda; order Stylommatophora; family Oreohelicidae; genus Oreohelix; species Oreohelix idahoensis. The sequence continues at coordinate 507,269 of JAMPIV010012421.1, forward strand.
CTATGCTCTGGATGAACCAACCTCGTTCTCTGTTGCAGAATAGATTTAACGGCCGGGCCTGAAGCCATTATCGGAGTCAGGCCTGGCATCTTGACATCATAAATCAGAGATATTGGACCCCTGGGATCTAGTACAAACTAAATTTAATGTCGAGATGTTGTCACGTGCTGGCCTTCAAAGCATGTATAAAATGCCAAGTTAGACAATGTTGTGCCATCTTAAACTTCGCCGTACTGTCAAATATATCACCTTTTTTGCATTAAACATTTAATAATAATAATAATAAAACTAGTTCAATAAAAAATAAAATAATAATAATTTAAAGACAGGATTCTCTCTGTGGACATGACAAAAAAGAGGATGAAAAATGTTAACATGCACACACTCTCACACGTGTACTTAAGATAAAAGTGTTGGGTGATGGAGTACCTCACCTTTAGCATAGTGTGTGTGTGTGTGAGGGAGGGTGAGGATGTGTGTTAAGAAAGGGGAAACATTTTTGCCACAGTTGATGGAGTACCTCGTAAATAGCAGTGGGGTGTCACAAAAGGGGGAGGGGGTAGGATAGTGATCTTTATACAAACTAAAGGCTTGGATTTAAGAAAATTTGGCGGGTCAAGGATCCTGGATTTGGGTCATGGGGGGGGGGGGGAGAGAACTGGGGAGTGAACAGGTTTTAAAATATGCGATATGCGTCGCTCTCTGAAGTAACAAAAGATGAAGATGGCTGTATACCACTCCACCTATGTCCCAGTCTTGACATATGGATGCGAGTCATGGGCAATGACTACAACCAACAAAAGCCAACTCCAAACCTCATAAATGAGGTATATGAGGAAGGTGATTGAAGTAACAAGAAGAGACATGGTCCACAACCAGACGATACGTCAAGGCCTAAAAGCCCAATCCTTGCAGATCCAAGTAGAACAGTCCCAACTAAGATGGTTTGGCTATGTCTGCAAAACGGGAGAAGATCAGCTACCATGACAGGCATAGGAAACTAAGAGCCAGGGATCCAGACCTCCAGTGCAACCCAGAGTCTGCTGTGAGGACAACATTAGACAATCTTTGAAGGACAGAGAACTAGAGTTGAACTAGGCCAGGAGGAAGACAGCTGATAGGATAGTATGGCGCTCTCTCTTCCAAACCACTACACCTCACAGTAGAAGAGGAATGACGTAAGTATGTAAGTAAGGCTATTTTGTTTTCAGCAGACGTTTTGCTGTTTCCCTGCTGCTTATTGGCGGACTTGATATACATATTATAAGGTTGGTAGTTTACCAAGCTTGTATTTGTTAGATCATAAGATAGAGATGGTTCTCTTTTGTTATATATGGCTGTTCTGCCCTATGCCATGTTAGAGATACAGCCTGAAGTAAGGCTCCTTGATTCTTCTACGCTATTTTTTTGGTTCATTATGACTCATTATGTGCCCTTACATCCTGTTTAAGCTATGTGTTTGCTGTCAATAAAAAATATAGGCCAGTCGTGTTGTTATTCCCTCATTAAGTGTACATGCTGGTCTCGTGTGAAAGCTTTATTCTTTCTATCTGTCATGTAGAGTAAATCCACTCAAGCAGAATGTGTCATTAACATATAGTGACTACTGGGTACATGGCAGGGAAAGCGAAGATCTAGTGGCATTCTAATGAAACATATTACTTATGACAAATGAAAGTCAATCAAATATCACACTCCTTAGGCTGTTACACCTCTCCCTCCATTTTTTGTTTATATTTAATGTTACTTTGTTTGCCTTTTTATTGTTTGCTTTTTTAGATTGTTTTTTTTATTATTTTGTTTTGTTTCTCTCTTTTTTTTTTAAACATACACAATACTTTATTTTATTTGTCCTAATTACAATGAATGGACAGGAGATATAATGCTACCTTTACACATTGGTAATTGTACATATTATTTTGGTTTGACAGCATTATGTATTGTCACGGTGCTATTTCACGGTGACGAAAAATTAGAATGGCTACATTGTTAACGCTGAGTTTTGGCAACCCTGAGATAACTTGATTGCTCAGATCATGTGACTGGACGGGAAGCGGGATGTTTTGGGCGCCAAGATAGGCAGTGATCGTCTAGTCATGTCCGAGAGCGGACGTACTGAGTTTTTCCCTGCCCAGCAGTTTGCTGAGAAGAGTGTGCCATAAGATTCATATTGTGAGATTTGCCCTCCTGCGGAGTATTTGGATTGTAGTGTGTAATTCTAGTTTGGAATGTTAACAGGTGTTAATTCCCTACATGCCACAGAGTATATGTTGTCCAGTTTTGAAGGTTTGTTCATTGTTATAAATTAGGGCCGCTACGGTGAGCGGAGCGGTGATCAGTTCATTGCTAATACTAGGCCGCCATATTGTGTTATATGCAGTTATTAGCCAAATCTATTGAGGCAAGTTTGCTCTGGCATGTATTTATGTGTCTATATATATAATTCATATATCTGTAGCCTGGTGTGGCGATATTGTGTGCATTCGATCATTAAAGGGAAATTCCTGTTAAAGGTGTTATTTCTTATTGTCAGCATTATATGGGTGATCATACCTTTAGAAGGACGAGCCTTGTTTATCAGTGGTACTGGTGTGTTTGCAAATCCACAGCATATAGTGCCCATGACATGTATCATAATTATAATCCTTCTGAAGGTGAAAAGGATATTTTCCTAATGACTTACAGGACTTTCACAAAAAATTTTTTTCACCAACATCAAGCAACACTGCTTCTTTTCAAAAACCCAACACATCACTCAAAGATTCTTAAATCCAAATGGTTATCCCCAAAATCACTCACACCTCAAATATAAGATCGAAAACAATTCTATTCAAGCCACCCATCACACATAAACTGTTCACAGCATTCAACAACAAGAATATGAAAAACTCACTGTGCAAGCAAAGCACACACCTCAGCTATCCCTTTCTCCACTCTTTTCATTCACTCGTGTCATTCAACAGTTATATTTCTGTGTAAATGTTTCAACATGAACCCTGTAATGTTTCTGTCCTGTATCACTGTGGATTATATTTATAAATAAGACATTTCCCTCCTATATGATACAGTGGTTAAAAAAATTACTGATAAATTTCCCTTTGACAACCAGGTTCTAAAGGACTTAAAAGTGCTAGATCCAAGCACTAAAGATAATCTCACATATCCAAACATCTGCAAATTGGCAGATACTTTTGCCCAAGATCTTGATCAGGAAGCACTGAAAGATGAGTTTGATGACTACTGTATGTTGTCTGATGTGTGTGTGCCTCTACTGACAGATAGTGGTCAGAAAAAGAGCTTCTGTAGCTATTGGTTGGAAGTTGTTGACCAGAAAACTAGTACTGGTGCCATCCGCTTCCCTAATTTGAAAGTCATCATTCAGCGACTGCTGACACTCCCTCACAGCTGTAGCCATTTGGTTCTGTCAGATCTATGTCTTTCTTTGGAACAGGTATCAGCATGGCTTCCTTCCATGCCTATAGTACAATTCCTCTTTTCCAACTGCAGTTTAGGAACGCCAGAAGCTTCTTCTTTTGCCTTTGTGCCTAGACCTATTAACATTTCATTGGTTATTCAATCTTTTCCTGGTGACTTCTTTTTCTTTAGTGACCTCATTGCCTCTTCCATTTCTTCTTTTGTCAACCTTGCCTTCATGTGCACTTCTGGTGCAATCTTTGTGTTTTCATGACCTATCTGTTCATCTGTAATAACTTTCTTCCTGTCTGGAGGGACATCAATTGATTTGCACTAGCACAGTGTTCTATACGTTCATTTGCAGCATGTTTGCCTGTGAGCATGTTGTCACCTTGTTTGATTGTGATTTGTTTGTTATAAGATCCTTCATTGTTCAAGGCTCTAACTAATTTCCATAGTTTGTTTCCTTCTTTATCTAAGTTTAGATTTTCTGTTTTTTTCTTTCCAGCAGTCTGTGGTTATTTGATTTAATGTTCTTTTGTATTTTGCAGTGGAGGCTTTGAGCATGATATTTGCTTCAGTTGTTTGTTCTCTCCCTGCTGTGTTTCTGGCCTCTGTCACTTCATCTTCAATCTTTTGCATCTCTTCAGTCCAGTAAGGTTTGTAATTTTTGCATGCCCTTTTGGGAAGGAACTTTGTGGCTGCTTGAAGTACTGCTTTGTTCAGGATTTAAACCATTGTTTTCATATTGCTGTTCCGCGTATTAATGGTCTCACAAAACCTATCTATCAACATTGCAAAGCTCTCCCAGTCAGTAGTTCCATCGAGGCAGTAGTTTTAGTTCCTGGGGTACATATTCTATATTTATGACCAGCTTTATTGGTTTGTGGTCGCTACCTGCTAGCTGATCAAGTGCTTGTCTATCAATTTTGTGGAAGGAACTCTTCTGACTTACAGTTTGCCACCCTCACATAATTTCTGCAAGTCTTATAGAAGCTCTATACCACTAGGATCAGAGATGCTGGAATGTTCTTCCTCACCAAGCAGTCCCAAAGTTTGCTTCAGGGATCCTTGTCAAACGCCAAGAAACAAAGATGCATCTCACCTTTATACTCACAGGGTTTTTTACTCAGCTGCCTGAGTGTGAAAGATAAGGTCCTGATTACTTCGGTTTGCTCGGAAACCACACTGGACCTCATCCATTTGTGACTCAGCCAGGCATCTAAGTCTCTGCTCCAGTATTATAGAGTAAATTTTACATTGGATGCTTAGCAGGGATATGCCTCTATGATTTCCACACTGAAGGTTGTCACCCTTTTTGATATAAGTGTTATGATGGCAATCTCCCAATCCTTTGGTATGGTCTTGTGGCATTAGGCTGTCTGTAGGACCCTCAGGAGTAATAGGTCACCTGATGTTCCAATGTACTTGACAATTTCTGGTGTTATACTATTATGCCCTGCTGCTTTGCCTACCTTAATTTTCTCCAGTGCTGCCTTCAGTTCATCCATCTTGATGCCATCTTCATCACTATTGGTTTCCTCTTCAGTGATAGTGGTTATCATTTCTAAGACTTGACCTTGCTCACAGTCAAGGAGCTCTGAGAAATATTCTTTCCATCACTTCCTTTGGAGAAGTAACTAATTTGTCTGGCTTGTCATTTATAAATTAAAAGGGCACTGTTTTTCCTTCCTTATGTTCTTTAGGGTCTTGTAGAACATGCTGCAGCTGCTTTTATGATGTCCTTAAATTTAAGCCAGAGGGTTTCCAGGTCATCTGATAGTTCTTCTAGGTTTCTCACTGCTGTCACAATAAGCCCCTGATACTTGGTCTTAACTTCTGGATCTCATAGCTTGTAGGCCTTAATTCTCAACTCTCTTGCTTGATCACTTACTTTCTTGCTTCTTGCTTGATGATGGGCAATGCATAGGCCAAGCAACTCTTTCAGCTGTTCTTTTATTGTTAGCAAGTTAGTAATCACTTCCAATCTCTGGCCCTCTCCAGACTCTAGCATCCCGCACATACTTGAATGAGCTCTTCCTAACAACGGCATAGTCGATGACTGGTTTCTCATTCTTTGCTGGTTCACATCTGGTGTATGTATGTATGTATGTGCTTATGGGGAAACTTTATGTTCATAATCACAAGGTTTTGCTCAGTGCAGAATCTAAGGAGTCACTTTCAGTTGTCATTTAGTGTATCTTCTCCATATCTTCCAATAACTCCACTCCATCAAGCAGTCATTTCCAACTCTGGCACTGAAATCTCCAAGAAGGATAATTTCATCCAGGAAGTCATCCACTGTCTTTTGAAGCAGCTCAAAGAAACTTCTTCGATGACCTCTGCTCGCTCATCTTCGTTTGGTCCATACACAATGACAAGGTTGACTATGGTCTCTCCTTTTAGATCTAGCAACATAACGTGCTTCGAGACAAAAATCCATCCTTTTACGTCTTCTTCTTCTTCCTCGTTCGCCTTCAGACTTCCACATTTATGACTCTAATAATGGCAGTAGTCAACTCAAGGTTCCCGACATCTCCAAACAGTTTTTCATTGACAGAAGTGGGTTGTTGTCATATGCTACTCCGTTCATTACTGTAGGTTGGGTAGTACTGCAGCAGGTGTTCGACTGTCATCAGGCTGGTACCGCAGGTGCAGAGATCTGTTGCACCAATTTTGTATTTGTGGTACAGATGGTATCTCAATCTGTTGTGTCCAGTGCATAGCCGAAAAATGATGACCTGTTCTTTCCTGGATAGTTGATGATATGCATCATTTTTCAAATGGCCCGGGTGCTCTCTTTCCCATTTGGACTTGAATGTAGCCTTTATAGTAGTCTTTGCCATTGCATAAGTTGTCTCTATATCATTATGTTGTAAGGCACCTCCTTCCTTAGCAAGTTTATCTGCCTCCTCATTTCCTGGTATGTTGCAATGGGCTGGTATCCACTGGATTGTGCACTTGTTGAAGCATTTGGCCAGTCTTTCAAGGGAGATTATCAGATCTTTCAATCCTTTAGCATGATGGCTCTTCAGCGCACTCATCCTTTTATGTCATTTGTTTGGCTTTTAGCTCCAATACAGCCCACACCCCATTAGCTCCAATACAGCCCACACCCCATTAGCTCCAATACAGCCTACACCCCATTAGCTCCAATACAGCCCACACCCCATTAGCTCCAATACAGCCCACACCCCAATTTAGCTCTTTCCCTTGTGGGGACTCCACTGTAGAGCAGCAGGTTACCATTGAGATCCATAACACCTTGCCTTTTTTTCTTTGTTTCTGTCACAGCCAGGATTTCCAATTGTGTTTCCTCATCTCCTCTATCAGCTCCTTATCTTTCCTGTTAATGCTTCTACAATTCCACTGTCCATTAATAGTCATCCTTAATTTTGTGCTTTAAGATTAGTCCAGTTCTTTTTCCTTTGGTTCTTTTAATTAAATTTTAAAGCAGACAGATGATTGGCCTGTTGTGCCTTTACAAGGTGGAGGGGCTACCTCCTTACAGTCTCCATGCATGCTGCCTTCCTCCTTTTTCAGCCGGGCTTGGGACCGGCCTAGGTGGAGTTCTTTAAGAGAACCTCTTTGAGTAAGTGCTGAACCACAAACATCACACATAAATGGCTTCTCTTCTGTGTGATATCCTTTTATGTCTTTGTCGACTACCTCTCTCAATAAATGCTTTACCACAAACATTATACTTTAAAGACTTCTCCCCTGTATGTGTTTCTTTTATGTTCTTCTATGTAACTTGTCTGGGTAAATGCTGCACCACAAACATCACCCTTGTAAGGCTCCTCTTCAGTATGCACACTATTATGCACTCGTAGGTAACTTGTCTCAGTAAACGCTTTACCACAAACATCACGGTTGAAAGGATTCTCTCCAGAATGTATTTTTATATGATTTTTCAGGTGAGATCTTTGAGTAAATGCTGCACCACAAACATCACTTGAAAGGCTTATCTCCTGTGTGTATTTTTTTATGTCGCTTTAGGTTAGATTTGTAAGTAAATGATGCACCACAAACATCATACTTGAAAGGATTATTTCCTGTATGTGTTCTTTTATGAGTGTTTAAGGAAAATCTATGAGAGTAAATGCTGCACCACATATATCACACTTGAAAGGCTTCTCTCCTGTGTGTATTTTTTTATGTTGATTTAGGTTACATTTGTAAGTAAATGCTGCACCACAAACATCACACTTGAAAGGCTTATCTCCTGTATGTATTTTTTTATGTTTTTGCAGATGACTTGACTGGTTGAATGCTGCAGCACAAACATCACACTTAAAAGGCTTCTCTCCTGTATGTGTTCTTTTATGAGTGTTTAAGGAAAATCTACGAGTAAATGCTGCATCACAATCATCGCACTTGAAAGGTTTCTCTCCTGTATGTATTCTTCGATGATCTTTTAAGCCACATGGTTTAGTAAATGCTGCACCACATATATCACACTTGAAAGGCTTCTCTCCTGTGTGTATTTTTCTATGCTTATTTAGGTTACATTTGTAAGTAAATGCTGCACCACAAACATCACACTTGAAAGGCTTATCTCCTGTATGTATTTTTTTATGTTCTTGCAGATGATTTGTCTGGATGAATGCTGCAGCACAAACATCACACTTGAAAGGCTTATCTCCTGTGTGTATATTTTTATGTCGCTTTAGGCTAGATTTGTAAGTAAATGCTGCACCACAAACATTACACTTGAAAGGCTTAGCTCCTGTATGTAGTTTGTTGTGTTCTTGCAGATGCCTTGTCTGGGTGAATGCTGCAGCACAAACATCACACTTAAAAGGCTTCTCACCTGTATGTGTTCTTTTATGACCACTTAGGGAAAATCTTTGAGCAAATGCTGCACCGCAAATATCACACTTGAAAGACTTCTCTCCTGTGTGTATTTTTCTATGCTGATTTAGGTTACATTTGTAAGTAAATGCTGCACCACAAACATCACACTTGAAAGGTTTATCTCCTGTATGTATTTTTTTATGTTCTTGCAGATGACTTGACTGGGTAAATGCTGTAGCACAAACATCACACTTAAAAGGCTTCTCTCCTGTATGTGTTCTTTTATGAGTGTTTAAGGAAAATCTATGAGTAAATGCTGCACCACAATTATCGCACTTGAAAGGTTTCTCTCCTGAATGTATTCTTCGATGATCTTTTAAGTCACATGGTTTAGTAAATGCTGCTCCACAAATATCACACTTGAAAGGCTTCTCTCCTTTGTGTATTTTCTTATGATTTTGTACACTACCTCTCTGAGTAAATGCTGCACCACAAACATCACACTTGAAAGACTTCTCTCCTGTATTTATTCTGTTATGTTGTTGTAGGTTATCTTTCACAGTAAATGATACAGTACAAATATCACACTTGTATGAATTATCTTCCTCTATTTTACTGTGAGACTGAATGCTTAAATCACTGTAAGTAGCAACAACTCTATCACTCACACTAAGCTGGACATTTATCTGACTGACAGAAAATATTTTATTACAATTTATGTTACATACTTCATTTTGTGAATCTGATGTGTTACAATTTAGGGTGTTACAAATTGTAGTTGTCCTTTCCTGACTAGAGACTAAGTTCACTGATGGTTCATTATCATGGAGTCTGAGTCTGGTGTTACCTTCTGCTGCATCAGCAAAAGTAGCATTTCTTATTTTATTTACTGTTTCATTCACTTTATTTCTATTGCCCTGAGGTAACATGTCCTGAAGATCATCATTTTTAGTATCAAACTCCCAGTGTCCATTTCTGTGAACTGTTTTCCAATGCTCATCCAGGACATCATGTTGGGAGAACGGAATGTTACACAGGGGACAAGAATATATGTCTGAAATGTTGAATATAATGAGCACAGATAAATAATCAAATGTATGTTCCATATGTAAAATTAAAATCTTGAAATCAAAAATATTATAGTAAAAACAAAAGCATAATGTCCAGATTATTATTATGTATATCCCACACAATTATTTTAAAAAAATGTACAGAGAAAGGCTCAATAGCTACTTAGCATTAAATATTACATAGTACAGACATTTAAAACTACATAGTCAAAATAGGAATTAAAAGTTATTATCCATACCTTTCTCATCTTCAAATGAGTCTAAGTGTTGTTTACTTTCTGACTTCTCCAAGTAGTCAGTATACTTTATCTCAGTTTTAGTACAGCTGTTGTCACAATCAGTCTGAAACAAATTTTCATCAATACTATAAAAAAATGTAAAAATATAAAAGAGATGTACTTTTCTGTAATCTTTTTTCTCATTACTACTATTTCTCATGTACATATACAAGGACATTCACAACACTCACACAGATACATGCACACATAAATGCAAATGCACATATTTATACACACACACAAACAAATATTTAGCTCATGTCATTTTTTTTCTTCAATAAATTGCAGACTTTCTGAGGTTATGGTGTGTGTTCAAAGCTTAAAATCATTTGAATTGTAAAGAAAAACCAATTCACAAACAAAACACAGAAATAACAAGCAAGCAAGCTAAACAAGGTTGTTTAACTGGCTGATTTAGTTTGTCTGAACAACAGTAAATGTATCATCTTACCTCATTATTAACATCAGGGGTGACAGGTTCATATTTATGGCAGTCTCTATTATAATCCTGTTTACATTCCTCACAACCTGGGTTTTGATTACAGTACATGATACATTTTCAAGCTTACATACATATTTGCCTATTCTCAAATGTAATTCTACAATCTGTTATGACTATTGTGAAGTGCAAGAATGTTTGAAGGAAAAAAAAATGATATTAACTGATTATCTTATAAACTTATAACATGCTTATTTACAAAACTACACATTTTCAAGAAGGGTTCTTGACAGAAAAAACAGAAAGACTTTGACAACTTTGACAGAATAAACAGAATGACTTTGAAAACTTTGACAGAATAAACAGAAAGGCTTTGACAACTTTGACAGAATAAACAGACTTAGAAAACTAAGACATGTCAAGACCTTGAGCTGATGGTATGGGCCAGGAAGTTTTCTCAAGGCCTTTGCTCCTTAGGGAGCTGAATGGTGATGATGATTTTAAATACTAAAAAGGTTCTATGGAGTTCCCCTAAGATCATTAACATCATTAATAAAATGTATTTCTTTTCTTACTGGCTTAAGATTGAGTTATAAAGACAAGATTGACCAACAGAAATGGAATTCATCATATTCTGTTCCCTTTTTTATCTAGGCTGAGATTTTCTGTTATTTGTCAGTTATAGTTTGACATTACAGCTCTATGATCTAGATTTTTTCAGTGGCCTTGCCCTTCTATCCCATAATCAAAACCAGATGACGGACAAAATATAAATACTTGATGAGATGTTGCAGCTATTGGCAATCAGAAACCACACACAAAGACAAAGGCATGACAAGATATGTGGCAAGTGATAGTACTTGAGAAACACCACTACAAGACGTGCCTTTTCCCAAATATTCTGTAGCAATACAAACTTTAAGAAATAGTGATACCAAAATAAGACTAAAAATGGCAGGCAGGGCTTTTACTACATTTGGAAATACATGGAAACCACAAAAATCAAGTCTGGGGCATTACCCAGTCTATGACTCTTAAAAATAGAGTGGTTAATAAGGGGCATCCCTGTCATACTCCTGTCTTCACCTCAAAGGTTAGGTTGCTCTGCCCAACTCTACACGTAAAGTTGGCATATAGGCTTTTTATGATTGACACTATGCAGCTTGGAATCATAAGCCCTCAGTATTTTCCATAAACTGTCCCTATGTATACTGTCAAAAGCCTTTTCAAAATCAACTAAATTAATGTACAGCTATCTTTGCCATTCTGAGCACTGCTCTATAATGTTCCTGAGGGAAAATATATGATCTACACATCTTCTGTTCTTTCTAAATCCTGCTTGTTCTTTCCTCAGTTTGTGGTCTACAGCTTTTGAAATTCTCTGTATAATTATCCTGCCTAGTATTTTGCTGGGAACTGAGAGAAGAGTTATTAGTCTCCAATTTTTGCAGTCTGCAAGATCTCCCTTCTTGGGCAATTTGACAATTATTCCTTTGTTCCACTCCATTGGTTTGTCCCTGTTTTCCAGACTTGTGCAAATAGTGGTTCTAATAGTTCTGCTGCTGGCTCAGGATCTGTCTGAAATAGCTCTGCATTTAAGCTATCATGGCCAGGAGCTTTTCCATTCTTTAACCCTTTGATTGCTGTGATGATTTCTTCTTTTCGTGGAATGTCTGTATTAACATCTAGATCGTTCACAGCCTCAGGAATTTTCAATTGTGTCTCTGGTGGTTCCTTGTTCAGAGTTTCTCTGAAATGCTCTGCCCATCTTGTTTCCTGTCCTTCTGCTGTCGTGATGAGATTTCCTTGCTTATCTCTTACTAATGTAATATTGTTTGCACCTCGTTTTCCGCTGATGAATTTAGTTATTTTGTATACTGTGCTTTGTTCATTTCACAGTGCTGCCTCTTCTGCCTGTCTTGCAAGATCGTCTAGGCAATTCCTTTTGTTGCCTCAGGTTTGGCATTTAACTTCCTTGTCCAGCTGACTGTACTGTTCGCTATATAGTTGCTTTAACCTGGGGGACTTCGTTTCTGTTTTCTTTCTTTTCATTCCCTTTCTCATCGTTATGGTGTTTAATGTTTCTGGTGTTATCCAGTCTTGCTTCTTCCTTTCCTGGAATCCCAAGCATGATTTGCTGCTTCCCTTATATATTGCTGAAATGGTGTTGAATTTCTGGTCTATATCATCAGTCAATGTCTTTTCCTGTCTTTTGGCAAATTTATATCACTTCTTTATATCAGCCGCAAAAGCTTTTTTGGTAAGGGGGTCCTTCAATTTGCTGATGTCAAACCTTTTCTGTGTAGTTACAGTTGGTCCAGCCGTTCTTAGTTTCACTTTCAGTTTTGCTACTACTAAATGGTGATCACTTCCCACATCCGCACCTCTTCTCACCTTCACATCTTGTAATGCATGTCTCCATCTACCGTTAATCATGATGTTGTCTATCTGGTTTCTGTCCCGACCATTTGGTGATTCCCATGTTAATTTGTGAATTTCTTTGTGTGGGAAAAGTGTTCCTCCAATGACCAGGTTGTTAATGCTACAGAAATTTATTAATTTCTCTCCATTTTTGTTTGCTGTTCTGCTGCCGCATTTCCCCATTACTCTTTCATTATATGTATTGTGTGTTCCACCTTTCGCATTGAGGTCTCTCATTACTACGATAAGATCATATCTAGGTGTGTCTTCCATTTCTTTCTGCAGTTGTTGATAGAATTCATCCTTGACCTCATCATCGCTGTCATTCGTTGGTGCATAGCATTGTATTATTGTAGTATTGGTGAATCTACCTCTCAATCTTAATCTTATCAGTCTGTTGTTGATGGGTTTCCATTCCAGTAATGTCCTTTCTATTCCTTTCTGTAGAATAATGGCTTCACCTTCATTGTGCTGTCCATCCTCTCTTCCAGAGTAAAGTACTGTTTCTCCTGTTGCTGTTTTAACTTTTCCTGCCCCTGTCCATCTGCTCTCGCTTATCCCTAGAATGTGTAATCTATAGTTTCTCATTTCTGCTGTGACCTGTTTTAGTTTACCCGTCTCGTTCATTGTCCTGGCATTCCAAAATCTTATTCTTGTTTCATGTTTTGCAGTCAGGACGTCCGTTTTTGTGTCAGTGGCTTCCTTTCAGATTTCACCACTGACAGTCATACGAGCCGCAGACTCCGGATGTACGTTCCGCAGCAAAGTTTGTTCATTTGTTGGCGTTTCCGTAACTTCATTTCTTTTTACATAGACAGGGGTGTCAGCCCTATGCTAAAACCCCCAACCTGGAGGACCAGGGTGTCTACTTTAGTCTGACCCCTGCCCGTGCAAACCTGTACAGCTTGGTAGAACCTTCCAGGAGTAAAACTCCAGCTGGCATAGCTCTGGGAGTAATCAGGGTACGCAAGCCGCCATACCTCGACAAGGTATTGATGGCAGATTCCAGAGGATGTTCAGTCTTAATTGCTTGGATACCTTCACATGCTGGTTTAGAGGGAAATGAGAAGGCACATAAAGAAGCCAAGAAAGGTAGATTTGACAAAAATCTAATAAATGTATGGATGAGTAAATCAGAGATTAAGAGATTAATTAAAGATTTAATAACAGATGAATGGAAAGGAGAGTGGGATAAAAATCTGAAAGGAAGACATGCATATAAGATGTTCAAGGCTCTAACAAGAAAATGTCAGATATCTAGGGAATTGAAAATTCCCAGCAATAAGAATCTTCTCAGACCTCAGCTGGGACAAGGCTATTTCAGAACATAAGAACCTTACTGTGCAGGATGTCTTCAAGACAATAATATAGAGCATTTCTTGTTAAAATGTAAGAGGTATGAACAAATGAGAATACCAATATTAGATTACTTGCACGCATCAAATTTACCTATAAATATATAAAAAGTGTTAAGAATAGACAGACCTAGGGAATTGTATAATATGGTCAAACAATATTTAACACAAACAAAGGTTAATATATAGTAATTGGGAATGCGAAGGTCTGATGCTGTTCTTACAATGAATATGACTTTTGACAGGCAAAAGTCAATTAGATATCTGTTAAAGTCAGTTATATAACTGGAACCACCAGACCTTCACACCCATCCCCTTAATATTATTCTTGTTTGGAGTTTCTGCTTGATTTTATTCAGTTTTATCTTGTTTTTGTTTGTTTGGTTTTTTTAACATACAAGCATAATTGGTAATTGTGATTTGCCCTATTTACAATGATTTGACAGGGGTGATGCCACTTTCCCATATCGGCAGTTGTTCATATTATTTGGAATTGAAAACAATATATATCCTAATTATAATCCATCAGAGGTTAAACAGGATATTTTTCATCATTAATATACAAAAGAAAATTTGGAGAAAAGCTAGACAAAGATGCGTAAGAAAACCAGAAATTGTTCTATAAGACCCTAAAGAACATGAGGAAGGAAAAACAATGCCCTCTCAAATTTATAAAGGACAAGCAAGGCAATTTGCTAACTGCCCCGAAGGAAGTAATGGAAAGATGGAAAGAATATTTCTCAGAACTCCTTGATGGTGAGCAAGGTCAAGCATCAGAAATGATAACCACTAGCACAGAAGAGAAAACCAATGGTGGTGAAGATGACATAAAGATGGAAGAACTGAAGGCAGCACTGAAGAAAATCAAGATGGGCAAAGCGGCTGGGCATTATGGTATAACACCAGAAATGGTTAAGTACATGGGAGCATCAGGCGACCTATTTCTCTTAAGGGTCCTACAGGCAGCGTGGTGCTACAAGGCCATACCAAAGGATTGGGAGATTGCCATCATAACACCGATTTTCAAATAGGGTGACAATCGACAATGTGGAAACCATAGAGGCATATCCCTTCTCAGTGTCACTGGTAAAATCTACTCTAGAATCCTAGAGCAGAGATTTCGACGCCTAGCTGAACCACAATTGGATGAAGTCCGGTGCAGATTCCGAGCAAACCAAAGTACTTAAGACCTAATCTTCACACTCAGACAGCTGAGTGAAAAGGCCATTGAGTATAAGAGTGAGATCCATCTTTGTTTCATAGATCTGGAAAAGGCGTTTGAAAGGGTCCCCTGGAGCAAACTTTGGGACTGTTTGGCAAGGAAGAACATTCCAGCACCTCTGATTCATGCTATACAGAGCTTCTACAAGTCTTGCAGAAATTATGTGAGGACAGCAAACCATAAGTCAGAAGAGTTCAGGATCACCACTGGTGTAAGACAAAGTGATATCCTGTCACCTTATCTTTTCATACTCCTCATGGACGATGTCATCAAGGCATGTAAGGCGAGAACAAGAAAGTATTCAGTGGGGTACTGGAAGATGAGATAGGTCTGTATTTCAGAGCTGGCATTTGCTGATGATGTTGCCCTGATTGCTAAATCAGAGGCACATCTCCAATCCAACCTGCAGGTCTGGAAGGAAGAGCTGGAGAAGTGAGGGATGGTCATAAGCAGCTCTAAAACAAAATCCATGGTGATATCACGAGAAGAAAGAAGACATCAGATTAAGCTGGGAGAACAGGTCATGGAGCAGGTCAACCACTTTAAATACCTCGGAGCTATTATAGACCAAAAGGGAGGCATGAAAGAAGAGTTGGCCACTCAAAAATCAGCAGCTGGGAGATTTTTTCAGGCCATAAATCGAGGATTCCTCAGCAAGAGAGAGGTTGGTAAGAAAACGAAGATGGCAGTATACCGCTCCACGTATGTCCCAGTCTTGACATATGGATGCAAGTAATGGGCAATGACTACAGCCCACAAAATCCAGATTCAAACCTCAGAAATGAGGTATCTGAGGAAGGTGGTTGAAGTAACAAGAAGAGACATGGTCCACAACCAGATGATAAGTCAAGGCCTAAAATCCCACCCTCTCCAGACCCAAGTAGAACAGTCCCAACTAAGATGGTTTGGCCATGTCTGCAGAATGGGAGAAGATTGGCTACCATGACAAGCATGGGAAACAAAGAGCCAGGGATCCAGACCCTAAGGATGACCCAGAGTCCGCTGGGAGGACAACATTAGACAATCTTTGAAGAACCAAGGACTAGAATGGAACCAGGCCAGGAGAAAGATAGCTGATAGGATAGTCTGGCGCTCTCTCTTCCAAACCTCTGCACCTCACGGTAGAAGGGGAACGACTAAGTAGTAGTAATATACAGGCATACCTAACTCTTTCGACAGGTTAGGGACCAGAGCACCGAAGAAAGTCGAAGCATAGCCTTTATTTAGCTTGCAAATGCATTAGGGCCGCAAAAAAATGTAAATAACTAACTATATAACACTTGCGAATGAGTGCAACACCAAAATAAACATAAGAATAAAGAAAATACAGTAATAAATAAAAAAATACGTAAATAATATCTCACCTTAAAAATCATTCTTGAGCAAGTAAAAGAAGAATATATACAGTATGTACAGTTTTGAATGTTGGTGATTTAGAGGAATTCTAGACTTAGAAAATCAGGTGGAGAAAATGGAGGAGGCTCATCTTCAGAAGGAACTCAATCTAATTCTTTTAAGAGAAGGGGACTTTGAAGGAGATCTAACAGGGGCTGGGGCAGATGTTGATGGCTCGGAATCTGAAGGGTTAGAGGGAGGGGGTGACTGAAGTTGGTTGTGGATGTTGCGTCTTGAAAAAGGAGAGCAATGACGTTTGCCTCTTCAATCCCCACATTTAACGCTTTCTCCCTCACCAATTAAATTGTGCCTCTTTATAATAAGTTTGGTATGCACTGGCGTAGCGTTTTTAATCTCCTCAAACACTTTAGCGTTGTTCTTTTCAATTGTGCTAACTGTAGTGCGAGGTACACCTAGACTGCGGCGTATTTCAGCATTTGAGATGCCTTGTTCATTAAGCTTGATTAGCTCAAGCTTTTCTTGCAAATTGAGTACCTTATGGTATCTTTTAACTTCGTCACTACACTTAGGACCCATTATGAATATATTAAAGCACAAAAATAAGTAGTACTGTATAGGGCCTAATCACAAAAAAGTACAGTATGAAAACCGTACACGTGTCTTATAATCACGATAAGAACACTGCCATTATACTGTGATCACAAAAATAGCTATGAACTGTTTACAGTATAATCACAAAAATAATATAGTATGAATAGTTTGGTTATTTTAATCACAAAAATAAGAAGTATTAATATGTTTAATCACTAATATAAGAGATTCAATGCGGACAATTTAAAAAAAAAAACAGTGCATACCGAACGACTTCTATTCAAAGACTTAATGACGAAAGAAACAAGATGGCACCCGGTGGTTACAAAATGCAACGAAAGAGCGAAGCAAGCGACGAAATTTGGAAACGTGGTTATAATTGAAAACCGACGAAAGAGCGAAGCGACAAAACTCGAAGCGACGAAAGTCGAGGTATGCCTGTACAAAAAAAAATGTGGGTGAATGGTGGAGTGATTATGATTAAGGGTCACTGAGGTTGTCAACACATGTTTAGGTTAAACTCATGGACATATGGCATGTCATCTGACTGATGGTGTTGGGAGTCTGGGCGACTTAGAGAGTACCAGAAATGTGACTATGACAGTCATTGCTTTGATTTTGAGCAGTGCACTCATGAAAGTGGCTGTTGGAGGCCACTGATGAGATGGTTAACAGTGTGATGTTGTAGGTCCTTCCTATTTTTGTAATGACGATGCCTTCCCGCCTAGAAGCGTTCATGGAGGATTAAGATAGTGATGCCTTCCCGCCTAGAAGTATTAACAGAGAATTCAGGTGCGTTTAATTTGTCCTGCCTAGGAGCTATTATATATGGCACTGACTCTTTCCTGTGTAGGAGCGATTACAGGCGAGTCTAGATGGAGATGATGCATGCTATCTATCACTGATTCAAGTGATTTACACCTGATCTGATAATGAAGGTGAGTCTAAGAGGCGCAATATGCTATATATCATTCCATGTCAAGGACTTTTGCAGAGCTCTCTCACAAGTAGTCCACTGGCCTTGCTGGGCTTTCTGCAACGCTTTTTGCATCCTCTTATCATTCTCAGCTTCTTGAATTTCCTGAATTACCATATATCTGTGTTCCTTCTTTGATGCATTGGACCGCCAGTAGATGTCACCATGGATAAATGCCCATCTATTAGTCTGTATGTGTCCTCCTTTAGCTTGGGCAGCACCAACAGCTTCATTCCCTTTCTTCCAGTTTTCAGTGTAGACACATTGAACTTAACTATATCATCTGCTGACTCACATTGCATTGTTGTGAGCCTCGCCTTTCCTGGTTTGTATTCTTCCACAACTGACTTGATAACTTGAAACAGAGTACAAGCTTTGCCTTCTTGCATTACAGTGCTACGTCTGACAGACTTAGTGGTACTCCCAGCCATTTCCTTATGAACTTGTTGACCTTTCTGTAGCTTCCACTATATTTGTGATTAGTTCATATATATATATATAAGCAGTGGCTATAGCAATTTAGGGATCAACATGAACTAGAGGCAGCACAGTTTGAACTTTCCTTTGAGCCTGCTTTGGTCTATGATCTACAGTTGTCCTCTGTCTGCCATTTCTCTTGTCTTTTAATGAGGCATCACACACCCTGCCAAGACTTTTAACAGGTTCCACAATGACAGTAGGGATTCTTTGGTTTGAAACCATGAATATGACCTCAGATGTCTTCCCTTTTTTGACTGATAGGCTTCTAGACTTCTTAGGTATGAAGCTCATTCTATACCAGCTGATTAGTTCACCCATGCGTGCTAACATTATCTGGGCCTGGTCTTCATGTGTCAGTATTGTTGTGTCACCCCACCCATAAATGCTTCAAGTGGTGGTATGTGACACCTTCTGTTGAGCTTGGACCTCTGGCAAATCCTTCAGCCGCTTTGAGGATTACCTGCATAGCCAACAAGAATAGTAACGTAGAGATGGTACATCTCATCGCATTTCCAACTTGTAGGTCAACCCACTCTGTCGTGTAGTCTCTGATTTAAAATCTGACAGAGAACTCTGAGAAATACAACTTCAACATTGCTGCAATTTCTTCTGGAACATGGTACATTTCAGGCCTGCCACAGCATCTGATGTGGAACAGATCCATACGCATTAGCTAGACCTAATCAGATTACGTGGAGATTTGTTCTGTCAGACTTTCTCTTTTGAATTGCTTCCCAGATCATTGTGGCATGCTCTAGATTCCCTCAAGTACTTGGGATACCTCCTTTCTGGATGGTAGTGTCAATGTACCCATTCTTCAAGGGTGAGCCTTTTAGCTGCCACTGAGAAGAGTATCTTCCTTCCACATTAAGTAGTAAGTTTGGCCTGAACTGACTGATGTCTGTGGAATGTTTCATTCACTTATTTTTTCATTCTTTGCTTTTACACTGGTTTTTCCATGCATTTTTCAGCAAATGATGCAGCCGTTGGTGAACTTCAGGATAACTCTTATATACAACATATGGGACACCATTAAGCCCTGGACCTGACCTGTACCATGCTTTCTGGGCAATACTTTGTATTTCTTGCATTATTGAGGGCTTGGTGTTGAACTTAACTCCTGGTTTACTAGCCCATGTAAGGCTTGCAATGCTGCTGAGAGGCTCATCTTTGCATGGTTAGGTTCTTCTATCCTAAAATAACTGATTCCTAGTTGTAACATCAGCAGTTTACTATAGGTAGGAATTTTTAATTTTCCAGATATTTGACATGTTCATGCTGGTGCTCTGAACATCATTATGTATGTCTTAGATTTTTATCCAAGGCATATGGAGTGGGAACACTGGATGGGACAACCTGTCTGTGATAAGCTAAGGATTTAAAAAATGATAATTATAAAAAAATAAACACACATTTAGTTCTGAAATCACAAAACATTCACGTTTGTGGTACATCTTCTAAATTAAAAAAGGTAGTCCCATAGCAGATACTGTCACAGGGAAGTAAAGTGTTAGAGACTTCACCATACTAGGTCTAGCATCGAGAGGTGGGGCGACCAGTTCCCTTCTTCATTCCTTTTTCCTTCCCCAACTCAAAGTCAGGTACCCATTTACAGCTGGGTAGACTGGAGTGTGTCGGTATCGTGGTTTGAACGCAGCACCTTTGACAAGCGCTCTAACCACTTTGTCAATCAGACGCTCTATTGAATGACATGTGCATAAATAACAGTGATTGTTAAATATATGTATTGACAGTGGCAGATGATTGAGCATAAATTGCATTGTTGTTGTTGTTATTGTTGTTGTTATTGTAACAGTTGTAAAGAATTACTGAATAAGAAGCTGTCCCTGGTAGAACATGCAGATCTGGAA
This sequence comes from Oreohelix idahoensis, assembly GCA_024509875.1. Taxonomy (NCBI): domain Eukaryota; kingdom Metazoa; phylum Mollusca; class Gastropoda; order Stylommatophora; family Oreohelicidae; genus Oreohelix; species Oreohelix idahoensis. Next base: position 527,539 of record JAMPIV010012421.1, read on the forward strand.
CTGGTTGTCATATTCTCCCTCTCTGCAGAAACATGAACTTTCTCATCATGTGCTCTTTCTGTCTTCACTGTGTGTCCCTGAAAACAAAATATTGTACATATTCAAGTTTGAGACAACACCACTTCAGTCTTAAACATGGGCACAATGTGATAACTTTATGACAGTTGTTAATGCCTTTAGATCACTTTCTTACTCTGCTGTTTTGTTTCCCTAAGATGAAGACATCATGTGATCATAACGTAGGCCATTTTTTTTGTACTTATAAAACTAAACCAACCGACTTTCATTTAATTTACAATATTATCAATCTGTAAAGAAACTATGCGAGAACAGCAAACTACAAGTCGGAAGAGTTCAGGAACACCACTGTTGTAAGGGGGAAAAAAAACACACAAATAGTAATACGTCTTACAAGGAGAAAGGACAGGAAAAACCTACGTTGCGGCCACAAGGCCTTCGTCAGGGACAGACAAACAAGACAGGAGGGAAAGAAAGAAAATGAGAATTAAGTAGACAACATGAAACTGTAAAAATAAGAGAAAAACAACTCCCTTATGTCCAGTCACAGAAGCCTGGACATGTGACTGGACATAAGGGAGTTGTTTTTCTCTTATTTTTATAGTTTCATGTTCTCTACTTAATTCTCATTTTCTTTCTTTCCCTCCTGTCTTGTTTGTCTGTCCCTGACGGAGGCCTTGTGGCCGCAACGTAGGTTTTTCCTGTCCTTTCTCCTTGTAAGACGTATTACTATTTGTGTTTTTTTCCCCCCATTCTACTGTTTTACCCCCGTCTTACGGCAGTTCTCCTCATATACTGATATCACTGTTGTAAGACAAGGTGATAATCTGTCACCTTATCTTTTCATATTCCTCATGGATGATGTCATCACAGAATGTAAGGAGATGACAAAAATGTATTCAGCGATGTACTGGAAGATGAAACAGGTCTATATTTCAGAGATGGTATTTGCAGACGATGTTGCCCTGATTGTTAATTCAGAGGCACATCTTCAATCCAGCCTGCTAGTCTGAAAGGAAAAGCTGAATAAAAGAGTGATGGTCATCAGCAGCTCCAAAATAAAAATCATGGTGATATCATGAGAGGAAAAAGGCATCAGATTAAGCTGGGAGAAAAAGTCTTGGAGCATAACAACCTTTTTAAATACTTTGGAGCTGTCACAGACCAGACGGGAGGCATCAAAGAAAAGTTGGCTGCTCAAAGAGCAGTAGCTGGGAGACATTTTTAGGTCATAAATTGAGAATTCCTCAGTAAAAGAGATTATTGGCAAGATGATGACACCGATAGCTGTATACAGCTTCACTCATGTTCCAGTCTTGAATTATGGCGAGTCAAGGCAATGACTAGAAACCCACAAAATCCAGCTCCAAACCTCAGAAATGAGGTATCTGAGGAAAGTGGTTGAAGTGACAAGAAGAGACATGGTCTGCAACTGATGATAAGTCATGGCCACAAAACCCAGCCACTGCTGTGACCGTGGGAGGAGGAGGTAAGGAACGGCACCAAATAATGGTATATAGTGTGACAGTCTGATTTTGTGGAAAGGGAGGAAAATATGTAGATCGCTTGTGCTAAGGGAAATAATCACAAGACTTTCTTTGTTGTGGTTCTTCTGGGGAAGACTGGTTATTCACCAGAGATGTTGCTTCCAGAAGTAAGGAACGACCCAGGTAATCAAGAGTACTCGTAAGTGCCTTTGTGGTTTTAAAACTGAACTTGAAGGGTTGACTATGAACAGCAACTTTAACAGTCAATGGAAATTTCAATAGTGCAGAGCACTTGATAAGTCCAAATGTTTATAAAAGATGTCCTTTATTTCGTTTCGTTTTCAAATAGAATAATGTGGAAGCTCCAAGCTTATTTCTGGTGGGGGAGGAAAGGAAAAACTGCCAGCTTTAGACTCTAAGGCGAAAGGCTTACGGCTCCTCAATACTGTAGTCGTTTAGTGGCATCTGTGGAAATCCTAGCGAAATAAAAATTTGAACGAGACTTTAATTAAAACTAAGTCGAACTTACAAGTAGTGGACTAAACCACAATAAAATCGTAGCAGGGGTTAGTGCTGGGTCACTAATTTACCCTGGTTGGTAGGAGATATCTAGACGGTTATATTCTTGTCCTAACCGTATGAGTCAAAGGCTTAGTGTTCAATAGTAGGGGATGCGCCATGTTGCTCCACACCTCGACTAGAGAATGCCTTATGTTGGTTTGACTCTAGCTCTGAGATAACTGTCTCAAGCTCTAATGGTCACTATGATGCATCAGTCTTTATACTAGTCTGGTACTATGGCTTGCCAGAAGAAATATTTCTCATTGGAGTTAAGACCGGAAACCTTCTAATGATTGGTCTTGGGGGCTAGTGGAATGTTGAAATACTCTTTAACCTAACTAACTACGAATCCTCTAGACTAAAATTATTGTTTCTATGTGATGATGACCAACCATTGTTTAAAGTTCTCTCTAATCTAAATGTTTTCCGGTCTGACTTGTATGGAGGCCACACAAGGTTTGATGACATCATGGGTTCATGTGTGTCATGACTGATGATGTCATTGATTCTTGACTAGGGGTTTATTTATCTCTAACTAGTCATTCATAAGTACTTTACTATAAGGCTGACAGTTGTAGCGACGTGGTGGTCTACACTGTTACATACGCCCGGGGGCCGCAAAGTGTATCCCGTAGGGAGACACTTTAGTCCCTAAAAAAAAAAACATGACTAATCCCTAAAAATATCGGGTTTCATGTATCCCACCAGAAATCATGTCGGATGGAATACAACAATCAATAGATGGGAATGATGGATGAAACAATATCATTAACATTTCAAGAAGTAATTATGTAGGGGTGGGGACTGATGGACATAGTAAAGGGACATAGGTGGGGACTGATGGACATAGTCAAGGGACATAAGTAGGGACTGATGGACATAGTCAAGGGACACATGTAATGACAGGGGATGATATGGTAGGAACCATTAGCAATAATAATGGGCAAAAATAGAACTGAACAATCATCAACCAACTAGCAAACCGCTTTTATGGGTTGACAGTTATCTCTCAAACTTATGCGAATTATAAAATATGATAGAACATGACAAGCGAGTTAACGTCGCAAAGGAAAACTGGGAACAAAAATGGCGGGTGCCCATAAAATATGGCGGACGCCCAAAATGGCGGATGTACAAAATTTCTGTCACCCTACACTTCAACTGAAGTGGGTGATGAAATAAAATTAATGGAACAAATGGAAATGAAACCACAAAACTTGATGGCAAGGAATGGGCAAAATGGGTAAGTCTCAATAATAAAAATGACTGCACCGGTGTAACAATAACCGGAAACAATGCAAGGAATGGAAACTTGGTAATCAACGGACTAAGGTACTCAATGAAGAAATGGCAAATAGTTAAATCACATATGTTGGTGGAACAATAACTGGAAATTCAAACAATCATAACGCAAAATGGAGTCATTATCATAATAAGTCATGAATGATGCCAACATTAGTGGCGGGTGAAGATGTACATTAGTTAAACACTTTTATTAGGTACAACAGAACGAACTAAACACTCAAATCTGGGCAAAAATCTTACGTCAAAAGTATAGCAAATAAAAACAAAGGGACATAAAAGATGGTCAAAAGCATAGGAAAAAAAAACAAAAGGGACATAAAAGATGGTTAAAAGCATAGGGGAAAAAAACTAAGGGACATAAAAGATGGTCAAATATTAAATTAGTCAAAAATAACGTGACTTAATGACGCTAACGCGTGTAAAACGGAAATACATTAACTACAATATATATGGACTACACAGTTCTTCTGAGTCGGGAGATCTCCATCAGCAGTGTTTAAAAGGAGGTCGCAAGGGCAACTGTTCATGTACTGGGAGATTTGGTAAAGTCTTTCTTGCGGACGAAAACGTAACAGCTCTCCATAAATAGCACTTCTTGGACTTCATGGCAGAACTGGAAAAGTGCGTAAAGTCTTTGACCGATATGTCCGGGGTTGCGTAACGGTTGGTCTTTACTGTAGTATCAGGATCAATCAATTCAGCAGTGTGTGCATAGTGAAAGAGACTTGCTTCGTAATACACGAGAAACAGGGTTTGACACCATGCTTGAAAATGGCATCAGGGCAGGAAATGTCATCATGACAGGAGTCAGCATCTGTAGGTAAGTACAGTTCAATACGAAAAACAGGGTTTGACATCATACTTGAAAATGACATTAGGGCAGGAAATGTCAACATGACAGGAGTTGGCATCTGGAGGTAAGTACAGTTCAATACTTAAGCATCTTTGCAAAAATGTTCATTGCTTCCAATCTTTCAATGGCTTGCAATGACAGGCGAGGATTGTACTGTGTAGGTTGGGATGTAGGAACAATGGCATGGACAACAGGAGTGGATGGGACATGGCGGGAGGGTCGGGGTGGGGGTTGAGGAATGGCAGGAGGACAACGGCGGGGAATGCGTAATCTACGGGACGGAGGTGTGACAGGTGGGGGCAGAGGAGAGGGACTACGGTGAGGAGAATGAACAGAACCACGGGAGTGATGAATACAGGGACGCACATGGGCGGCCTGCTGGAGAAGGTACTTAGGAAGGGGAGCAGAATCGCCAGATGATGTCGAATGACGACGTTTAGAAGGAAAACGAGCTGGGGTAGGAGGAAGATCAGGTTCAGTATCAGAAGAAGCAGAATCGATGGGACTGTCAAGGTCTGACGGAGGGGGAGGAAAATAATCAGAGGTTGGAATAGCAGGTTCAATATCCAAAGAGTCGGAATCAGGGGCGGTATCAAGGTCGGAGGGAGGTGGAGGAAAATAATCAGAGGGAGGAAGAGCGGGATCAGAAGAGAGGTGAACAGAGGGAGGAAGGGAGGTATGGACAGGAGTTGCTGTAATTGGAGGTATAGTAACATCATGCTGAGGCGAAGCATGAGAGGGGCCCGGAGTAATGGAGGGTAACTCAGCCAAACGCGCGTCACGGGAGTGGATACGGGAGTACAGTTCAGGAGGAGGGATAGGACCTTCAGAGGCGGAACAGGAACGATAACGTCTGGTTCGATCAACTATATGGGAGGGAGAAGAAGGAGAAGGCATCAAGGAGGCGGAGGGAACAGCAGCTCGACGGACTACTCTAGACCAGAGTTTGTGTAAAACATCATCACTGGGAGGACTATCAGAGTCTGATGAGGAAGCATCATAACTATGGGGCTGAACAGGTGTAAGCGGATCAGTAGGAGTGTTAAGGGAGACGGGGGCAGATCCAATGTCGTCTGATGTAGGACAAAATGAAAGTTCAGACATGGATGGAGAGGATGAAGGGTTATACTGGAGGGTAGCTTTTCGCATGGGGCAGCCAGACGGAATAGGAGGAGGAGAGACAGTGTAGGGGCGTTGCTCATCTAGTCATAATTGGGTAGCATGAGCTTTGGTTTCGTGGTGTCGCTCTTCATTCCAAATCACGAAGGTAACAGGGGATGTCTGTTCAACTATCTTGTACCCGGAAAGCCAGCGATGATCAAATTTATCGCTACGGACATGCTTCTTAAACCAGACCAAATCACCAACATGGAAGGAGGGTAGGTTAGTGCCCTTATCAAGCAAACGCTGTCGCTTCTTAAACGCCTTGAGAGCGTTATGGTGAACTTGCTGGTGGGAGGAACGTTTCTGTCGCAGGATAATCTCAATGGGATTATCACCCATATATTTCCGCTGAGGAGTAAGGAGATTATCAAAAGGTAGGCGTGGTTCCCTGCCATACAAGAGGTAGAATGGCGAGAAACCAGTCGTATCATTCACATTGACAAGCAGAGCCTCAAGAGCTTGGGGTAAATAAAAATCCCAATACTGCGGATTATCAGCTGTGAATTTGGAGAGGATGTCATGAAGAGTCTTATGCATTCTTTCATTGCAACCATTTGACTGGGGCCTATAGAAACTAGTCATCTTATGTCTTATATTAAGGACTGCGAGAGTAGAATGGAAAGGTTGACCAGTAAATTGCTTCCCATTATCGGAAAGAATAGTCTTAGGATAGCCGTGGCGAGGCACAAAATGATTAAGGAAGATTTCAGTTACTTCTTCAGAGGAAGAGCCACAAAGTGGAAAACATTCGGGCCAGACAGAATACTGGTCTACAAAATGCAAGACATGGGTATTACCGGGCTGAGAAAGAGGGTAGGGATCAGAGAGATCAACGCTGACGCATTCCATAGGGAAATGTGTCAGAAACATCAGTTAGGTAGGGATACGCAGAGGTCGCATGTTGCGCTGCTTGCATGTTCTACAAGAGTCAACATATTCGGCAACGTCCTTATAGAGAGAAGACCAGTAATATCGTTTAGAAATAATGTCTCGTGTTTTATCTCGCCCCATGTGTCCATTAGAATCATGGAAATCATGGAGAACACGAGGGATAAGATGTTTAGGAAGACAGATGAGGAGTTTATCTGGACATTTAGGGTTAATCCAGTAAAGAACGTTATTAGACGACTGAATAGTGTAATTGGAAACGGATTTGGGGTCACGCTGAAACTGAGAGTGAATCTGCATGAGTGCAGGATCTCGAAGTTGTTCTTTTGCAGTGAAAGAAGGAAAAAGGAGCTCATCAGGAGAGCTAGAAGGAGTGTCATGAGTAGAAATGACAGGAGGAGGACAGTCGGCATTAATGACAAGTATTTCTTTAGCGTTATCGTCAAGGTCTGATGACGCCTTAGGATCTGGTCTAGAAGAATAGGAGGGATCCGTACAAGTATCATATGGAATCCGAGACAGAAGGTCAGCTACAGTGTTATGTTCTCCTGGAATATGCTCAATGGTAGCATCATAACTCTGTAAATTCAGAGCCCAGGTTTGTAGCTTACGGGGTTGCTCAGACGTCTTGGATAGCCAAGTGAGCAAAGGCTTGTGGTCGGTACGGATTAAAACCTTTGTACCACGTAGATAGAAGTCTAACTTTTGCAATGCATAGTGTATGGCAAAAGCTTCCTTCTCAGTAACGGTCCATCTTTGTTGAGACCGACTAAGTGTGTGAGAGAGGAACGCAATAGGCATCTCGTTTGGGACTTCGGCAATAATTGGAGGAGAGTCCGAAACGTTGGCCTAGACAAGGCAAACACCACTGCCCGAAGAGATGCGTCCGTATACAAAATCATTGGATGTCTAATGTCTGGATACGCCAAACGAGGAATCTTAGTAAGGGAAGACTTAAGATAATTGAAAGCATCTTGGCAGGCATCAGTCCATCGGAAACGAGCATACTTTTTAGTTAGAGCAATAAGAGGCTCAGCAGCTCGAGAGAAATTGATTATATGCTTTCTATAGTAGGAACAACTGCCCAAGAAACCGCGAACGTGGCAAACAGAAGTAGGAGGGGACATATCACAGATGGCCTGCACTTTAGCATCATCCGGACGGACACCATCTTGGTTGATTATGAAGCCAAGATATCTGGCTTCGGTTTGTAAGAAGGCACATTTGCTTAACTTGAGCATTACATTATGTGCTCTTAATCGGTTAAAAACTTTCTCCACATGGAGTAAATGATCCTCAAGGGTTCCTGGAGTGTGAATCAAGATGTCATCAACATAAGCCAAGGCGTAAGATTGCATGCCCTTCAGTACTTCGTCCATGAGGGACTTATACGTGGCAGGGCTGGTCTTTAGGCCGAAAGACATGACATTCCACTGGTAACTCCCTATGTGTGTACAAAAAGAGGACTTCATTTTGGCTTCCGGTGACATCGGAATGCACCAGAATCCAGAACGGGCATCTAGGGTAGTAAACCCCTTAGATTTGCCAACAATTGCCAAGATATCATCAACCCGAGGAAGGGGGTATGAGATAACTTTGGTGATGGCATTTAAGGTCCGATAATCACAACAGAAGCGATTAGTACCATCCTTCTTAGTGACTATTACAATGGGGGAAGACCAGGAGGATTGGGATCTCTCAATGATACCTGCTGCCAACATATCCGTAATCGATTTCTCCACGATCTCCCTATTCTTAAGTGGAGTGTGGTACGGCTTAAGTGAGACAGGCACTTCAGTGGTGGTATGGATTTCCATTGTTACAGTATTGGTTCTTTTCAGTTCCATGTCTGAGAGAGCAAAGATATCATGATTTTTCTTGACGAACTGACGAATGCAACTGGCATGTGGGGAGTCAGTTGTCACTTGCTCCATTAATTGAGCAAGGCGTGTGGGTGGCACATTCAAGGAGGAGGAGGGAGAAGGAGAAAGTTGTGGGAAAAGAGGCTGAGGAGGAGAAGTATGATAACCGGAAGTAAAGGTAGGAGAGGAAAGTGAATGGCACTGAGGAGGGTAGTTACTAAACGATACACGCGCATTAGTAACAGCACCAATGGTGTTGGAGTATGAGGAGGGAGGTTGAGGAATTAAATGTGAAGGAGTAGTGGAGGGACGGGTATCACACACTGTGGAGGGAGGAACAGAGGCCCAAGGAGGTAGAGAATGTGATGCTAAGTGAGCAATCACTGTAACACGTTGGATAGTCACAGGTTTCCCAGAAGTATTTAACAGCATGACGGGAAAATCACGCTTAGTGGAAATCTGAACAATGCCATCAACAACATTGATGCAGGGGTCATCAATGATGTCAATATCAGGCAATGGTTCCACCATGACAGAATGGCCAGAAGAGACTGATGCGTGGTATTATATGATGATGGATGGTACCCGCAGTCTGGTTTGTGTAGTGTGTAGATGATGTACAGTCAAACAATGATCATGCAAAACAGGGCAATCCACACAAGGACGTCAGTTAACTCACGACGTATAAAGTCAATGATGCTTGTAACAGCTAGTGACGTTTTTCTGTATCATTTATTGTGGACGCCACAGTGACAAAATGTATACACAAATATGTAGGTACATCAGACAGTCATTATCACAGCAACATAGTCATAACAGCAACGGATGGTAGACAGCATCATAGTAAAGATGATTCACAGGCATGTCAATACATTATAAGGCTGTAATGTAGTCGGGAAAATTCTCCATCCCTTTTTATCTTAGCCAGGAGATAACCAGATGTATGAGATCAGTTCACTCTCCTTAATCTGACTTCAGCAAGACAGACACGTCTTCTGAAGTATAAATAATGTCCTCAAAAAATCCTCTAGATAACAAAAGGTTTCAAACCTAGTTCATGTAGCGAAGTAGCAAGTAATAGTCCTTGGGACATGCATCAACCTGATGCGGTACAATGTAGCAATATGTGAGCTGAGAAAACATCTCGTGATGAAGACTTTCAAAGACAGGCTACGAATCAAATGTCACTCACGAACAGATATCGATAAAGTTAATGTAAATGTAATTTACCTTGCCTTCAGGAAATAACCACAGAAATAATACGCCTCCCGGCGTGTGGAAATACACTAGAGGTATCATCTCGAATAAACGAAATATCCATAAGAGGACTACACATTCCTGACAGAATAATTTAGCAGAGACGCCCTCACAGAGACGTCCCTTCGCTATCGAAATCTTCGCTCACTCACTGGTGGGCGGAAACCGTTCGACAAAGACCCAAGACTTAGACATGCGCAGTAAAGCGCGATTTCGAACACAGTTCAGAAAACTTAAGACGTAAGGACCTTTACTGAGAACCAGCTTAAGAATGATTACCTTATAAGGAGAACCAACAGGTTGCCAACCGTTTTCTGAGAAAAGCGGCCTAGCAAGTCCATACATGGACACGATTCAAGAACGCTTAACAAATTTAACAACCATCGACACCAACGCGAGAAGACAACTGCTTACCATGAAAAGTGACTATAAATTCCACATGATTATTTCCCTTTCATTACAAAATATATATTGTACATAAAACGATGTTGCGAGAATTTCACACGCAACATATCACCACCACCTCCCGATAAAAAAAAAAAAAATGTGGAACATATTTTTTTTTTTTTTTAATATCCAAGAGCATGCGATAAGCGGCTCAAAACGCACGAATTATGCGCGGATAATTAATTAAATTGCCTAACATGAGGCTAAATATAGAGTGTCTGGTGAGAATATATCTCAACAGAAAAATAAATATGTCTCAAAAAATTATTCATATCGGGGAGGTGTCACCAACACACATCACGCTAGCATGTAAACACAATATACGTATGCAAGTTACCATAGACATCATTAAATAGCATAATCTAATATTGTCTTAAAAATGGATGTACAAATCTGATAGAAAAATTTAAATAGTACATTATTTGACATGTAATGACCCTAGTACATAGTGAAATTGAAGTACATGACGCTGCAGGACACATCCTCTGACGTTCCGAGGGTAAGTACACAATGTAGAACTCGTCATGCTTGATAATAGTAAGGTAAGTCCTCAGCTCATCAATGACATTCTGAGAAAGTACAAGCAATATAACGCTAATTAACAACTAATATGCTTCATAAGGTACAATACATTATTAATAATTGTGGCTGTTTAGTAAACTTACGGCCCTATATTAACTACTCAGTCCTCCTCTATCATCTTAAAAAATGAAACAGAAGAAGATGATAACAAAGCACGATAGTATGTGTACATATAAAGTGAGTACAGATGTGCTAATCTATTGTAGTAATATAGGTGTGTTATGACTCTGTAATATATATAGAAATATAGGACAGAAGTATTAGTTGGAATCATGTGGGCATCTAGACAAAATGTCAGCCATCACATTATCCGCACCACGGATAGCTTGTACCGTGAAGTGAAAAGGTTGAAGAGCTATAGCATATCGAGTGGATCTCGAACTCTTCAAATTCTTAGTCTGAATAGCTGTAAGAGCTTTTTGATCAGTCTCTAGAATGAAATGTGCGCCCAGGAGGAATCTTTGTAGTTTGAGAATTGACCAAACCATAGCTAACAACTCACGGTCTAAAACCGAGTAGTTCCTCTCTGCCGCATTTAGTTTTCTAGAAATGTACATAACAGGATGCAGAGTATTTGCATATTCTTGCATAAGTGCTGCTCCAATCCCAGTGGATGAAGCATCACTCCGAAGAACAAAAGTCCTATCAAGAGTAGGTAATCTTAGGATGGGAGGAGATGAAAATATATTCTTGATCTGGTCTAAGGAAGATTGGCATTCTTGAGACCAACGGACCAGATTAGGCGAACCTTTCTTCAACAATGTTGAGAGAGGTGCCATGATCGAAGATAAATTTGGAATAAATCTCCCATAAAATTGAATTAAACCTAAGAGACTCCTAACTTGTTTCTTCGTTTTAGGAACAGAGATGTTCAGTATTTTGGAAGTATTCTGGTCTTCTGTCTTCAAGAGACCATGACCAACACGATGACCCAGGAAAGAGATTTCACCAAAACCAACAAAAGCTTTAGAAGGTTTTGCTGTCAAATTATTCTCACGTAGAGTGGACAGTAAGTCATATAAACCTAAATAGTGATCTTCCCAGGTATCACTGAAGAGACAGATATCATCTAAGTATGCGATGACATCTGAACGATGTGAAAGAATTCGATGCATCATGCGAACGAAAGTAGCAGGGGCGTTCATAAGACCGAAAGGCATAACATTCCATTGAAATAGACCCCTAGATGTAGAGAAAGCAGTAAGAGGTTTGGCATGCTCTGCTAAAGGCACTTGCCAATAACCTTTAGACAAGTCAAGTTTAGTGAAGAATCTAGAATTAGAAAGTTTAATCAGTAGATCTTCTAACAAAGGCATCGGTTCAGCATCGAACTTTGTGACCTGATTCAACTTGCGATAATCAACGCAAATTCGTATGTTCTTATCTTTCTTCCGGACAATAACCATGGAAGAAGAATATGGTGAAGTTGATGGTTCAATTATATTTAATTGAATCATTTCATCCAATTCCTTTTCCACTTGCGACTGAAAGTGTATAGGGATAGGATAAGGCCTAACCCTAATAGGATTACTGTCGGTAAGAATTATGTCATGTTCTATGACATCTGTGTGTCCAGGAATGTCAGTGAGAACATCCTGAAATGTTTGTAACATCGACGAGACTTGTCGATGTTCGTCACCAGAAAGATTAGGAGAAACAGAAACGTTTTTCCAAGATTCCGTGGAATGTAGTGGAACCACTGGAAGAGGAAGATTGACATCCGAGAAGGTAGATTCCTCATCCTGTATGACAGAGACATAGTCAGATCGTTTGACCCGACCAGTGGCAATAGTCAAAGAGTGAGGCTTTAAGGTGACAGGAGCAATGAGGCGGACAAGGGATGCGATGTGAATATCATCCTGAAGAGGGATGAATTCACCATTGATGCGAATCTGTCGCAAGTCAAAATAAATTCGGGCGTGATGACGAAGGAGAAAATCACGACCAATAATAAAGTTACGGGACATGCCTCTTGTGATGATAAATGGATGGACAATAGATTGTGAACCAATCTTGAGGCTTATCATGGCAGTTCCAATGGAATGCAAAGGTTGGCCAGTAACGGAGGCTAAAGAAGTAGAGGAAGGGAAAAATTTCACGTGCCGACGGATCTGACGAAACAACTGTTCACGGATGAGGCTAACAGTTGCGCCAGTATCAACAAGAGCACGGTAGCTTTTCATGTTGATGGAGATAAGGCACGATGAAGGATCCGGAGTGACAGAAGGAGGAGAGACATAAGAAAGAGAGGAGGAAGACACCGTAGGTGGGGAGGAAAGAAAACAATTATTACGGAAGGACCGATGTGAGGATGGTTTCAGGCTACCCGGTATGGTCCTAGCTACTGGGCAACCCAAGAGTTTCCCTGATTTATTAAGGGTGGAGGACGGGACTGTACGTGAGAAGGAAAGCGGGGGACCTTGGGGGGAGGGCACAGGAGCATTAGGAAGCCATGAAAGTTGGCGAGGTCGTTGCTGCCTGTTCTGGTAATGTTGTGGCTGTGGTACGGGATTACTTTGAGTCTGTGGGCTGTATTGTGGCCGCTGAAAACAGCTGCGCGAGACGTGTCCCCGTTGACCACAAGTGTAACATGTAACTGAAGCTACTTGATGGACCTGTGGCGCTGGTGAATGGTGAAGGCGTCGAGGTTGGCACTGATGGTGGCAATCATTAGAGGGGTGCTGTGGCGATCTCGAAGGTTGCTGCCAAGAGTGGCGGCAATGGCTAACGTCCATCAGTTCTTCATCAATTCTGTGATCAAGACGAGGCTCACGGCCGAGACGGTTGGTAAAGCGTTTCTTTACATTGTCCTCTGTGATGGCCCGTTGAATCGCATCTGTGACAGTCTGGGGATCCTTGCGGATCAAATGCAATTTTAGTATGTCAGATGACAACCCATCAATGAAAATACCAACAAGCTGCCGATCAATATCCGCAGATGTGGATGAAGAATCAATGAGGGCATCTTCAGCTAAGTTCAACAATCTGTCCGCATAAAATTGGACAGGTTCCTGTATATCCTGGCGTACTCTACGAAGAAGAGTCCATGCGTGCTGACAGTCAGTTATGGAAGAATAACGGCTGACCAGTGCCTTCTTTAGTGAAGCGAAAGTTTCAGTGGGAAAAAGTTGTGCACGACGGCACAAAAAATCAGTAACTAATGACTGTGAAGAGAAGAATGCAACACGCTTTCGGTCTTCATCAGTTGCCGAAGGGATCAAAGACACAAACTTGTCAATGTCAATAAGCCATTGGCGAAATTGAGTAGCATCACCATGAAACGGCTTGACAATGTTATTAATATTTTTGAAGTTGGCACTCTGTGTTATGGAGCTAAGAGTATTAGCAATCGACTGTAACAAGCTAGAAGAATTTTCAGAAGAATCAGGCAAATTTTGACTCGCTGCTTGTTGCTGTGATAGTTGTTGTTGAAGCAGTTGATTTTGCTGTTGCAACAAAAATACTTGATGCTCAAGCTGTTGAGTAGCTGAATCCATTGTAAAAAAGCAGTTACGAGCTGGTCACTGGCACCAAATCAAGTTAGATGTGACCGTGGGAGGAGGAGGTAAGGAACGGCACCAAATAATGGTATATAGTGTGACAGTCTGATTTTGTGGAAAGGGAGGAAAATATGTAGATCGCTTGTGCTAAGGGAAATAATCACAAGACTTTCTTTGTTGTGGTTCTTCTGGGGAAGACTGGTTATTCACCAGAGATGTTGCTTCCAGAAGTAAGGAACAACCCAGGTAATCAAGAGTACTCGTAAGTGCCTTTGTGGTTTTAAAACTGAACTTGAAGGGTTGACTATGAACAGCAACTTTAACAGTCAATGGAAATTTCAATAGTGCAGAGCATTTGATAAGTCCAAATGTTTATAAAAGATGTCCTTTATTTCATTTCGTTTTCAAATAGAATAATGTGGAAGCTCCAAGCTTATTTCTGGTGGGGGAGGAAAGGAAAAACTGCCAGCTTTAGCCTCTAAGGCGAAAGGTTTACGGCTCCTCAATACTGTAGTCGTTTAGTGGCATCTGTGGAAATCCTAGCAAAATAAAAATTTGAACGAGACTTTAATTAAAACTAAGTCGAACTTACAAGTAGTGGACTAAACCACAATAAAATCGTAGCAGGGGTTAGTGCTGGGTCATTAATTTACCCTGGTTGGTAGGAGATATCTAGACGGTTATATTCTTGTCCTAACCGTATGAGTCAAAGGCTTAGTGTTCAATAGTAGGGGATGCGCCATGTTGCTCCACACCTCGACTAGAGAACGCCTTATGTTGGTGTCAAGTGCTTGCTGTGTGTACACATTGACAAATATGTATTACATACACAGGGAGCGACAAACATGGCTCGTTTTCACAGCAAATTGTTAATTCAATAAACTCCAACACGTAAATACGATATCCGACGACTTTATGTCACAAACTTGAGTATAACACAATAACACAGGCAGACTGCCACTTCGGCCATAAATCATCACATAAGAAAAGCACAATATATGATGTGCATAATTAGAACAGCATCTCATGGAAAGAATTTCACAATATCTTAAATATATTTCCTAATTTTCTTCAACCAGTTCGCCTTCACTCTCCACGTAATCTCTCCTCGCTCAGAAATCCATCTCGAATGCCCTTTTTACCCCTGACCCTTTTCACACCTGACCAGTCTTCACCACGACTTCGTTCACAACAACTCAGTCATGCCCGTGAACTCGACATTAGCGCTTACTGCTACTAATGCATTCATGCTCGCAGGCAAACTTAACATTCACTCACTTCAACTCACAACTTACATAAACATATCTAGTTCCCACCGGAGCATGAGTACTGACATTCATTCTATAAACCGTTCGTGACATCCACCCCTCCCTCTCCAAGTGAAAAACATAGTTTTTCACTGGATGGGTGGTAGATATCAGGAAACCAACCATCCAAAACCTCTGATTACATATGTGGGCAAAATCTATTGCATCAGTGTGAAAATATGCCATCTACAAATAATCAATAATAACATTCTGGAGAACACAAAAATAAAATTTAAAAAAATTACAATAGAACCGAGTTGCTAGAAAAATACAACAGCAACTATATGGCAAAAATCATGCATCTCTAATTACACACAAAATTAAAGGTGATACATTACATCAATTTCACCAAATTCTACTATACCGGAGAATATCTATTCTATAACCCTGTGCTGGATACACAACATATGATAAGAACTTAGCTTATACAAAAATCATGCAGAATACAGTTGACACAACATTACTCATGTCCAAGTATCAAATACTACATAGAAATGGTGGTTAAAAAAGAAACACACCCATTTACTACAAGCAAGTGTTCATAATCTAGATAACGAATCTGCAAGAACATTTAATTTACCCTGAATAGGAAAAACAGTGAAGTTGTACTGTTGTAACAACAACGACCACCTTGTTAAACGTGAATTTGGTGATCTAGATGACTTAAGAAAAGTCAAAGGACAATGGTCCGTTTCCAGTACAAAATGAGATCCTAACAAATACCTAGAGAGTTTGGAAACAGCCCAAATAATGGCTAAACACTCTCTCTCTCTATAGTGGCATATCGCGTTTCAGCCGGAAGCAACTTCCTGCTGACATACATGACAGGATGTAGAAACCCATCATGTTCTTGCATCAGACACGCACCAATGCCCACTGCAGAAGCATCAGTTCTCAGTACAAAAGGCTTAGCCAAGTCTGGCAGTAGAAGAATGGGCTCGCTGGAGAATACAGCTTTGATGTTCCTCAGTGCTCTATCACACTCTTCAGTCCAGACCACTCTGTTTGGCATGCCCTTTTTAGTGAGTGATGTTAGAGCTGATGACAATGAAGAGAACCTGGGGATAAATTTATGATAAAAATTTATCAGACCGAGTAAACTACGTACTTGTATCTTTGTTTTCGGAGGTTGCAAATTCAAAATTCTTCCAACTGTTTGATCAACTGGTTTTAAAACACCCTGTCCTACCACATACCCCAGAAATGTTAACTCCTGAAACCCCACCTTAATCTTACTGGGTCTTGCTGTAAGGTGATGCACCCGAAGGCATGATAACAGTGACTTCAATCCCTCTACATGTTCATCCCACGTGTCATGAAACAAACAAATGTCATCAATATATGTGATAACATCCTTCTGTCCCCTCAAAAGCATTCTCATCATTCTCACAAAAGTTGCAGGGGCATTCACCAGTCCAAAGCACATATAATTAAACTGGAAAAGACCCTGAGGGGTACAAAATGCTGTAAGTGGCCTTGCGCCTTCTGCTAAGGGAATTTGCCAATACCCCCTCGATAAGTCTAGTTTGGTAAAATACTTTGCCCCCGCTATTTGGGATAGGAGGACCTCTTGGTTGGGCATAGGTTCTGCATCTATCACTGTGACACTATTCAAGCGGCGGAAGTCTATACATATCCGTAGGGATTTATCCTTCTTCCGCACGATGACCATGGGAAATGAGTATGATGATTCAGATGGGGAGATAACACCTAAGCGTAACATATCATTCACTTCTTTTTCAACAGCAGAAGTATAATGTAGTGGAATAGGATATGGTCTCACCCGGATGGGCTCTCCATAGGTCAGTTTAATATCATGCTCAACTAAATCAGTTCTTCCAGGAATATCTGTGAGCACATCTTGAAATTCGCACAGCAGTGACTTCACCTGTTTCCTCTGATGCTGTGGTAGAGATGCAGAGACCTCTACATCTCCCCATGATTCTGAAGCAACCAATGGCAATAGTGGGATCTGGAGATTGACCTCCTCACCTTTGTCTCCATCTTCCTCGATGACTGCTGCACTAGCTACAGTAACTGTACTATCAAGAACAGCGTTCACAACTGGTTCCAGTTCAGTTGGACGTACTACATATGGTTTTAGCATATTAATATGGAAAATCTTCTCCTTCCCTCGGACTAATATCAGATAATCCACATCAGTAATCTGTTTCTTTACTTGAAATGGACCTTGCCAGCTCACTAGCAGGTGATTTTCTTTGGTAGGTAGCAACAACCATACCTCGCTGCCAGGACTGAGGGATACAAGTTTGCTATTCCTATTGGCGTAAGCTCTATACCTTGCACCCAATGTCTGTAATGCCTCACGTGCTATCGAACATGATGTAATTATGCGTTCTCGCAAGTCAATGACATACTCATAACTTGACTTAACGCTATCATCAGCATAATTCCCGGTCAGTAAGTCTCTCAAAATTTTCATTGGACCCCGAGGATTTGCGCCAAATACTAGCTCAAACGGTGAGAATCCTGTGCTCTCTTGTGGCATCTCCCTGTATGCAAACAAAACTCCCGGTAGGTATCTATCCCACAACTGTGGAAAATCTCCTGTAACCTTACCTAGCATTCTTTTCAGTGTTCCATTGAACCGCTCGCAGACCCCGTTGCTCTGAGGATGATACGGGGTGGTGAACACTTGGGCTATGTCTAACAGTTTAGATATGTGTTTCATCTCTTCTGAAATGAATTGCCGGCCCCTGTCAGACAAAATCTCTTCAGGAAATCCTAATCTGCTAAATAAGCTCATTAGAGCCTCTGCTATATCCTTTGATGTGATGGATTTCATTGGCAATGCTTCAGGCCACCTTGTACATAGATCAACCAATGTTAGAATAAATCTATACCCCCGATCAGATATAACTGGAAGGGGCCCAATAATGTCTATTGCAACCTTCTGAAAAGGGCGAGATGCCAAATCTGTTGCTACTAACGGTGCCTTGGGAGTCCTTCCTTTCTGGCTTGTCTTCTGACACACTTTACACGACCGACAGTAAACCTTCACATCCTTATTGTATCCACGCCAGTAAAACTGGGACAACACTCTACAGCGAGTTCTTGCAATACCCATGTGACCCGCAAAAGGGATGTCATGTGCTGTCCTTAACACTGTATTCTTCAGTTCCACTGGAATAACCACTTGTGTAATGACTGAATGTTGCTCTGCAAAGCATCTGATTAGAATGGAGTTCCTAACCTCAAACCAGTATCGAGCAGACTTGGTATGCCGTATGTTCTTGGACTCAGCCAACTGAAACAAAGGCAGAAGTGAAATGTCTTTCTTCTGCATGTCTACAAAATCCGATGCTGTAATTCCAGCAACCGTAGGCACCCAAGGGATATTATTGGGTTGCGATATCATAATATTTGCATCCTCAGCCTTAGTCTGAGCCCTCGTCATTACTGCGTTAGCAACCAAATCATGCCCATTTTCCCACTCCTCAATATCCTGACTGGTGCAATCATGAACCCCATTAACATTTCCAATAATGAGATCAGCGATGGGAGAATCAAGGACGCATACTCGAACTCTACCCGACAAGAAAGGGGTGTCGATCTGCACAATCGCCAATGGATAGTACTCGACCTTACCACCAAATGTAATGCATTTTGCCATCTTTCCAATATAATACGTATCCTTAATAAATGTCTTCCTAATACCAATGGTCGTACATCCAGTGTCCCTCAAAACAGATACAGGTTTATTCTCCACAAAACCCTTATGTAAAGTTAAGGTGCCATTCCCATCAACTGATGAAAGGCAAGGCAAAGTATGGCCACATATTAAAATAGGCTTGCCATCAGGCTCGAACAATGGTCTGCACCCCTCACACTCCTCGCTATTAAATGTATCAAGTACAGTAGCTGAATTTGCATGCTCAGTGTTTTCCTTTTGGCTCTCTTTTCGACTGTTTCTTTTCTCATTACAATTGGGGCAGTGGGAATCCGTCTCTTGGCGCTTGTACGGGCTTCTCTTTGGACTGCCATTATAATTTTTCTTTGGGCTGGCATATGGACTTCTTTGTGGGTTGAAGGGACACCTCTCTGGGTCCCTCCCACATTGATAAGATAGATGACGCCTTGAGCCACACTTATAACAACCCCTTCTACTGTAGCCTGACCCAAAAGAAGGGTACTGTCTCTTAGGAGAATATCTTCTGTCCCCGTTCCATCTTCTATTTCCACCATCTTTCCCAACATATCTGTCTAAGCTGCGGGCCCGAGGATGTATGTATGGCTTCTTTTCAGTTTTGTCTTGAGCCACACAAGCTGGAAAGGTCTCAGCAGCTGTCTGCTTGTGAATCGGCTTCCCCGGGTGCGCATTGACATACTGCTGCCCTAGCTCTGACATAATATTTATATCTTTTGGCTTTCGCTCTTGTAGAAAAGCCACTAACTCTGGATTGCAAGACGATAGAACCTTGTCCTGTAGCATAAGGTCGGTTAGCCCATCAAAATCCTTCACAATACCTGATAGTTCAATCCACCTATTGAACAGCAACTTGATTTCAGCAATAAACTCACTAAAGTCATTGCTTGTTGTAGGAATAGCCTCCTTAAATCTTTCACGGTACCCTTGAGCTGTCAGTCTAAATCTTCGAAGAAGTGTCTCTTTCACTGTGTCATAATTCATGCGATCCTCTACTGGCAATGCAAAGACACATTGTAAACTTCTTCCGGTGAGCAGATTATTGAGCAGACTTGGCCAATCTTCTTTCTTAACCTTCCAAGATACTGCTTCTTGTTGAAACCTTTCTAGATACACGTCCATCATATCGACGCCCTCAACAAAGGATGGGAGTCGTAGCTTGAAAGGACGAGTAGACTCCTTAGTAGCTGGTCTAGAACTCGCAGCCTCAAGTTCCAGTTTCTTCAAAGTAATTTCTTTATTCGCTTGAATTTCAGCTTTCTTTGTTTCTTCTTTCTTAGCTTCTACCTCGATTTCAGCTTTCCTTGTTTCTTCCTTCTTTGCTTCCCTTTCAGTCTCAATTTCTAACTTCCTTAGATCTCTTTCCTCATTGCGTACCCTCCGTTCCTCAGCATCCGCAAATTTAGTCTCAGCCCATAATTCAAGTTCATCCCCTGATTTACCAAGTGCCTGTCCCTTGGTGATAAAATCCAAGAGGCTAGTCATCCTGCAATATTTATCAACTATGATAACTATGAACAAATAATGCAACCAAAAAACAATTAAGGAGAGAGGGGAAAAAAATGTATACCACCTGATATGTCAAACGGTGTCTGGAAAATTATAATGGATACCCCTGCACATATGAAGGACGTCTGTCATACACAACAGATTTAGGATAACTCTTCACACTGGGTTTACACACTGGGTCAATCTCTTGTATCAATCTGTATGCATTACAAACTGTAATAGACCAAAATAAAATGTGTCTGCTTATGTTAACACAAATGGTATGATGATGATTGAAATGATAATCACAGAACACACGACACTACAACAACTGATAGGCCGGTGTAGAGGAAGTTATAGACCAAGAAAGTAAGAATAGACCTTATATTTACACCCAAACCTATCAAACAAACAAAAACAGGATATCGTAAAATAACTTATATACACGGATAGCAGAGCAAAGGACTGAGAATCGCAACAGAAAAAACACCACGAAAGAAAGACTATTATACAAGACAATAAGTAAACAAACTAAACGCAAACAACTAACGCCAACAATTGTTCCACAAATTACACGAGGCTTCACAACTCCCCAAATCTTAGACAGATTGGGTTCCCTACAGCGCAATTTGTCTCACAAAACCTATTAAAGACGACACAAGGCAAATTTCTTCAATGAAGAAAGATGGATTGTGCTCACCACTCAAAATCACCCTTATACAGAAATTGAAATTAAATACTACCACATAATATGAACAAAACAAAAACAAAACACTGGACAGTGAAGTAACCCAAGAGCTCTACTCGTGCACCCTGCAGCAAGGGCAAACAGGAATGAATATATGAATACTTAACTAATAACAAGAGCTAATATAAAAATAACATAAGTTTCGAGTACACTGTAGAAGTGATAGACAGAAGGAAGTCTAGATATGACGCAGCAAACTTGTCGTCCTAAAAGGAACTAATATCAAAATAAACTAAGTTTAATACACCTTTAGCTATAACCAATCATAGCGTTCACATTTAACGTTAATTAATCTGCAAAAATGCTATTGAAGAAAGAATAGAATTAATAAAAAATAAAAAAAACCCTAATAGTTCCGGGCAATAACCTTATCAAGGAAGAAATAAATAATCAAATAAATTAATTAAAAGAAGTATAGCCTATATATATATATACAGAAAATATACAGACGCACAAGTCAAGTAAACAGAAGACTTGAAATTTACAAAATTAATAATAAACTTAACTTAACAATTTCCTGTGTCCGCTGCTCCACTTGAGATAGGCGCAGGCTTGGAGTCCTGGTGTTACAGCTCAATGATGGACACCACAAACAACACACTTCACGCTGCAACAAAGCACAGTCAAATCGAACTCTGCTCCTACGTGCACCTCCGTACACAGTGAACCTGGATCTTCTTCAGTACTGATACAAGGGGCAGAAAAGGAAAATGCGTCTCTCACTGCTTACACCATCTCCAGGCAAGATGTTACGATTTCAGCCGATCACCATCAAAACAATGGCCTTGTTATTCCATCACAAGACCCAGCAGACGATTTTTCCGGTGTCAACAGTCATGCCGAACTACACAGCACAGATAAATTGACAACAGATCAGCACACTCATCACGGAGCGGAATAACATAATATCAGTGCGCCGAGGTAAACAAGACTGATTACCGCCTTTTCATTCTTCGTGCTACATTCCAAAATAACACTGTCGATTTCGTCAAAACTGTCCCTTCGCCTCTCCTCCAGTGATTAAACTATTTTTCGTTCTTAAATATTCAGTCCTTCTGCAGCTATACCATTGCTGACTATCACTGAAATGAAGACTTCAGTTTTGCACATTAAGTTCTTGTGACCTGATTCAAACAAATAGGCCTAGTTCTCTGTTCCGCTTGATGTAATTTTGCAACAACAATTCATGAGATGGCGAAATTGTCAGAAATTCTGCAGAAAATTAGGGGTGGGTCCTCTTCCATTTACGAGTCCCCCAAAATTGTCAAGTGCTTGCTGTGTGTACACATTGACAAATATGTATTACATACACAGGGAGCGACAAACATGGCTCGTTTTCACAGCAAATTGTTAATTCAATAAACTCCAACACGTAAATACGATATCCGACGACTTTATGTCACAAACTTGAGTATAACACAATAACACAGGCAGACTGCCGCTTCGGCCATAAATCATCACATAAGAAAAGCACAATATATGATGTGCATAATTAGAACAGCATCTCATGGAAAGAATTTCACAATATCTTAAATATATTTCCTAATTTTCTTCAACCAGTTCGCCTTCACTCTCCACGTAATCTCTCCTCGCTCAAAAATCCGTCTCGAATGCCCTTTTTACCCCTGACCCTTTTCACACCTGACCAGTCTTCACCACGACTTCGTTCACAACAACTCAGTCATGCCCGTGAACTCGACATTAGCGCTTACTGCTACTAATGCATTCATGCTCGCAGGCAAACTTAACATTCACTCACTTCAACTCACAACTTACATAAACATATCTAGTTCCCACCGGAGCATGAGTACTGACATTCATTCTATAAACCGTTCGTGACATCCGGTTTGACTCTAGCTCTGAGATAACTGTATCAAGCTCTAATGGTCACTATGATGCATCAGTCTTTATACTAGTCTGGTACTATGGCTTGCCAGAAGAAATATTTCTCATTGGAGTTAAGACCGAAAACCTTCTAATGATTGGTCTTGGGGGCTAGTGGACTGTTGAAATACTCTTTAACCTAACTAACTATGAATCCTCTAGACTAAAATTATTGTTTCTATGTGATGATGACCAACCATTGTTTAAAGTTCTCTCTAATCTAAATGTTTTTCGGTCTGACTTGTATGGAGGCCACACAAGGTTTGATGACATCATGGGTTCATGTGTGTCATGACTGATGATGTCATTGATTCTTGACTAGGGGTTTATTTATCTCTAACTAGTCATTCATAAGTACTTTACTATAAGGCTGACAGTTGTAGCGACGTGGTGGTCTACACTGTTACACTGCTGACCTAAATGGAACAGTCCCAGTTACAATCGTTTGGCTGTTTGCAGAATGAGAGAAGATCAGCTACCATGTTAGATATGGGAAACCAAGAGCCAGTGATCCAGACTTCCAGGACAACCCAGAGTTTGGTGGGAGGACAACCCAGAGTTTGGTGGGAGGATAACATCAGATAATCTCTGATAGACAGAGGAATAAACAGAACCAGGCCAAGAGGAAGACAGCTGACATGATAGTAGGGTGCTCTTGCTGTTATTGTTGATCAGAATTGACGTCATTGGACTCTGGGCAAACCCATAGGTGCTCAGTCTCCCTCAGCAAATGTTGAAGGGTATGAACGCTAATTGTTCCTGTTGTGCACTGGTTGTATACACGCCAGATGCGTCCTCTCATACGTCCATCCCTGCTGGTTTTACGTTTGATGCCAAATTCCAGCAGTCTTAGCCTGATGATTCATCGATTGCAGTGTCATTCTTTAACAGGCGATCATGAATCACCCTCAGTAGTTCTCTCTTATCCATGTCCAATGCACCTTCTCTGGCTGCTCTTGAAGCTAGTCTGTCAGCTCTTTCATTGCCACAAACCCCTACATGACCAGGACAGTAGATCCATATCAGTTCTTGAAGATTTGATGCTTCTATGGAGGTTTTCCATTCATGTCGAAGCCAACCATTTTGGACCTTTTGAAGCATGGATTGTGAGTCCGATACAATAACTGCCTTTGTTAATAAAGTCTCAGACAACGACAGCCATCTTAAGGCAGCAGTAGCTGCCTCTACCTCCATTCTCATGCTGGAGGTGATTACCATGTAAGCTCCACTATGTTCAGCGCTGGTACTGCCCTTTACTCATTAAACATGGTGCATTTAAGTGGGGGTAACAGTGCTGTTTCCCCTCTCCAGCCTGTTGGGAAACACTGTCGCAATAAGATTCTGATACCTGGTCTTAAGCTATGGTTCTCTCAGCACGTAGGCCTTAACTCTCACCTTTTTTTTGGTCATTTGGTTTCTTACATGATGGTGAGCAGTGCTGCCTAGGCCCAGCAGCTCTTTCAGCTGTTCCCTTCATTGTCACCAGGAAATGGTCACTTCTGATTTCTGGTCCTCTCCAGATTCTAGCATCATTCGCACCCTTGAAAGAGGTTTTCCTTACAATGGCATTGTCAATGTTTGACTTTTCATTCTTTATTGGCTCACATCTCAGGTGTGCATGTATGCACTTATGGGGAACTTTGTATACATGATTGGAAGGTTTTGTTCAGTGCAGAATCCTAGGAGTTGCTGTCCTGTCCTTCAGTATATCTTCACCACATCTGCAAATGACTGTACCCTATCTAGTACGGTCATTTCCAAATCTGCCATTGAAATCTATAAGGAAGATAATTTCATTGAGGCAGTCATCCATGGTCTTTTGAAGAAGCTTGAAGAATTCATCTTTGATATATGCTTGCTCATATTTATTTACTTCATTTATGATGACAAGATTCACTGTATTTTCTCCTTCTTGTAGGTTTAGCACTGTAATCCACTATCAGATAGAATTCCCCCAATGAATGTTACTGGTTTGGTTTTTAGCCACAATAAAACCAACACCCCCTTTTGCTCTCTCAGTATGGGAACTCCATTGTAGAGCAGCATGTTGCCATCAAGATCTGTAACTCCTTGTCATTTTTTCTTGGTTTCTGTTGGAGCCAGGATTTCTAAATTTGCTTTCCTGATCTCTTCCAACAGCTTCTCTTCTTCCCAGTTAATACCTCTTATGTTCCAGGTTCCATAAGTCGTAGATAGTAATTTGTGCCAGTTTGTCACCTTAAGATCCGTCCAATTTTCTCTCTGTAGTTTCTTGTAATCAAATTTTAAGACAAACCAGTGATGTGAGTGGTGGAGGGGCTGCCTTCTCACAGTATCCAAATACAGGCTGTCTGGCTGATTCACGGTTACTTTCTTAGATGCAAGAAGCACTCAAGTCAATAGCATGGGCATGGGACTGGCCTTGGTGGAGTACTGCTTATTGTCCCAGAAATAAATTGGATTAATTGGCAGCTGACACATATCTAGAGGTCATCCCATGATCTGCCACCTCTGGATGCACGTAGTTGGGGTCAGGTGTCCCTTCTGACAGATAATCAAATGATTTCTAAGTACAAGAATTGGTACCTGTTTAAAAAATTGCAAACTCACCTCCCAGTACACTTCCTGTTTTACTCCAGCAGGTACATCTGAGATGTTAGCTTCAAAATGTCTTGTTGTCTGATTAATAAAAATAATGAAACTTAATACCGACTGTTATGATGGGTGTCATGAGATGTTTAACACCCACTGCTTGCCCGGGTTCATAGGCTCTTCTAGGCTATATGTCTTCAGTACAGCAAACTGGCACAGGAACATGAATAGGCCATCGCACAACACGTTGAGTACAACAGTACCATGATTTGTTACGCTGACAATACATTTACATTAAAAACTGACATGTCTGGCCAATCACCACACGAGCCAGAAAACTATGGGTTGTGCATCTATGCATCTGCACCCATGCCCATTCTCAAAACATCTCTCAGCTCTCGTACCACTACAGCACTTAATCCAGCTCACAAATAAGCTCGAATTACACAGGGGCTATCCATAAAAGACGTCCACAGGAGAGGGGGGAGGGAGGGGGTGTGTAAAAAGTGGACAGCTGTGGACAAGGGGAGGAGGGGTATTTAACTTGACAGGAAACCCATTGTACTATGATATGCATAGTTTTTGTATATTTCAATTTTTACACAGCTTTAGTGTGTTTTTTTTTTTGTTACATACTGTAAAATATTAAGTTAAAACTGTTTCAGTTCTACACAACACTGAATTGAGACTTGTATGTTACTATGTAATTTGCAATATTTAGTAACTCGTGTTTCACATAATTTAATTGAGTTATCTGTATATAAATGATGTACTGTATAGAACTAAACTAAGTTTTAAGTATAGGTAGGTGATTAAAAATTTAAGCTAATATGTTTAATCAAGACCATGTGAAGTTGGAGGGACTGACAGTGATATCAAAATAAGAATACAAAAAAGCAAGAGCAGCATTCATTGCATTGGGAAACATATGGAGAACAAGAGAAATCATACCCAACACGAAAATAAGAATCTTCAACTCAAATGTGAAGTCAGTCCTATTGTATGGCTCTGAGACGTGGAGAACAACAAAAACAACAACCAAAAAGCTACAGACAACGGGCGCCGTAAAAAGCTACAAAGACTTTTATAAACGGGCAGTGGCAAGAGTTGACGTGGCAATGAATAGACACACATTGAGGAAACTGAAATGGTATGACAAAGTCACATGGAACAATGCTCCTTGGGTAAAGGAGCTAAAGGGTATTGATTGATCTGTAGTGGACATCCACAAGGGGGGAGGGGTCAATCAAAAGTGGACAGAGGTGGACATGTGGGAGGGAGGGTCCAAAAATGCCAGAATTTTGTGGACATCTTTTATGGACGGCCCTGAAACAGATCCTCTACAATGTTTTCAACTCTACTTGAAAACACATCATTACACATCCAAATCTCTCAGCCGACTGCCCAAACTCTACCTATTCCAGCTGACTCACTGTTAGCTCACTCACTCACATCTAAAACATGAGAACAGTAACCAAATCTCGTTCTGCCAAACATCACGCATTCACACCAGTGAAAACAAGCTCGCTACCATAAATAACCCATACACCTTCCTATTCCCTACACACACTATTCTCATTTACTGCTGTTACACAACAGTTTACCCCTACTCTAGTAGGAAATCCCATTTCCTAAATATGTGCATACTTAAACCCAGTATTCCTAGTTGCCTAAAAATTAATCATTCTCCAAGTAGATGTATATATTTAATAAACCTGTAATAAATTTAAATAAACAGAAATAAATAAACTATACTAATGTTTTATATAACGTACAAATAACTACCGTTACCATTAATTAAATGGAAGAAAAATATTACACTGACTTCACTAAATACAGTCCCTTAATAACTAATATAGTAACTGAAAACTAGAAAGTTTCTTTGCCAGTGGAAATCAGCCTATTCCTTCAGCACTACAATTACTGTTCATCAATCAAGGAAAAAGCACACAGTTCATTAGACAATATAAATCAAATATCGACACCATGTTCATGGCAGACGTGATAGGACGTCTGCTACTACATTATCTGTTCCTTGAATCAGGATAACATCAAACACATATTCCTGAAGGAGTAGGGGGTAAACGAATTTTTTTATAACAGGAAAGTTACATTTGACAGCAAAACTACTACACTTTAATATTTTCACTTGTTTACAAAAATGTATGTTATGAAAATCCTATATTTCTTATTTATAGTATAATCACTTTGCGTTTGAAAACTATTTGCAGCCTCTGCTTTAACAAGAACAGAAATGTAGTATGAGAATAACAACAATAACAGTTAACATTTAGCAGCAACATAATGTGCGTTTATCAGCTGTATACACTTTGGGTGCCACAGGTTAATTTCTGTGCATTTAAAAGTTTATCTCAGGGTCTCACCCATTTTATTCTTATAGTTAGAAGCTAAAAATAGTTTTTGTGGCCTGCTGATGCAGGGAACAATAAGTATTGTGTGTACATATATTAACATTGTTAGGAGAGAAAAAAATTATAGCAATAAGCTTACTTACTTAGTCGTTCCCCTTCTACCGTGAGGTGTAGAGGTAAAGAAATAAGCAATTATTAAATAAGAATCATTTTAAAAGATTTTCATTGCCTTCTCACTTTGACTGTATCAAGATTTTTATCAAGAATTAAAAGAAAAACTCACTTTAAAATCTGTATTTATTTCCTGTTTTATTTTTTGATCCAGGAATGGGATTTTCTTTTCCATATTTCTTGCAATCTGAAATGAAACAATTATATGAGAAGAAATCCTGCACAATCAGTAATATGCTGGTGTTTTGAGAAACTGAGATATTACTGTCACAAAAACATCATTCAACATTTTTTGTACTGGTGGACATAGAAATATTACAATATGGAAATTTAGTGCAAACAGTTTCTTTGTTTTTGAAGATAATATGCCCTTGATATCATATACAGATAAAATGTAGTCAACAGTCTGTGCCATGTTGATGTTTCTCTGTGAGTCAGAGTTTTCAAAATTATCATAAATCAATCAAAATACCCGCACCCATGTGTTACCGGGGCCCGAAAGGGGAGCAAAGAATAGTAACACTGTCCCCTACCAAGCATGTCGTAAAAGGCGACTAAGGAGGGTTGGGCATGGGGCCGGTTACACCATCCTGTAAAAAAATTTAAACCACAAAAAACTTCAACAAATATGGACAAGTCAAATAAAGAAAATAAAACACAGCCATCCAAGACAGGGGAAGGTCCTCTCGCGGGGAGGCGTATGATGCAACACAGAGAAAGCCGAAAGGAGTCTGTGTTGCTGACTAACCTTCTTTCTTCTAGGAGAACTTCCAGATTTGGCACCTGGAATGTTCGGACATTAAACGAACAAGGGAAAGTGGCGCAAGTAGCAGCAGAAATGAGGGAATACAAAATCGAGGTTCTGGGAATGTGTGAAACAAAGTGGAAGGGGGTAGACAGGAAGAAACTCATCACAGGTGAATTGGTGCTGTCCTCAGGACATGAAGACGAAAGTTCACACCACAGTGAAGGGGTAGCTCTTATGTTATCTAAAGAAGCACAGAAAGCACTAATTGAATGGGAAGCTGTTGGACCCAGAATAATAACAGCTTCTTTCAAAACAGCTAAAAAGAAAATTCATGTAAATGTCATCCAATGTTATGCACCAACTAATGACAAAGAAGAGTCTGTGAAAGAAGCATTTTATACTAAACTACAGGAAATTATGGATAAAGTAAAAAGAAGAGACATCACAATTTTGATGGGTGACATGAATGCAAAGATAGGTACAGTGTTATATAGTGTTCCTTTATATTCACAATGTTATATCGGCCATCAATGATATATATGCTGTTTTATTATTTATGTCAATGAGTACTGTTGGTGTTCTGTCACTGTGTAGACTGTTTTCAGATATGTGTGTACAGTTACTCACCACATCGTAACACACGTAGAAGTCATCGAATGTCAAACAACTGGTGACGTTTCGAACACTTTATTCACGACACAACACAGACGAGAGACAGTTTACATTGCATCGAATAGCATCAATACTCCAACAGGGACTGCGTCCACTGCAGTCATAAACATCACTGTTAATACGACCATCACTATCCATTATACTCAAAAGGGACTGCGTCCACTGCAGTCATAAACAACACTGTTAATATGGCCATTACTATCCATTATACTCAAAAGGGACTGCGTCCACTGCAGTCATAAACAACACTGTTAATACGGCCATTACTATCCATTATACTCAAAAGGGACTGCGTCCACTGCAGTCATAAACAACACTGTTAATATGGCCATTACTATCCATTATACTCAAAAGGGACTGCGTCCACTGCAGTCATAAACAACACTGTTAATATGGCCATTACTATCCATTATACTCAAAAGGGACTGCGTCCACTGCAGTCATAAACAACACTGTTAATACGGCCATTACTATCCATTATACTCAAAAGGGACTGCGTCCACTGCAGTCATAAACAACACTGTTAATACGGCCATTACTACCCATTATACTCAAAAGGGACTGCGTCCACTGCAGTCATAAACAACACTGTTAATACGGCCATTACTATCCATTATACTCAAAAGGGACTGCGTCCACTGCAGTCATAAACAACACTGTTAATTAATATGGCCATTACTATCCATTATACTCAAAAGGGACTGCGTCCACTGCAGTCATAAACAACACTGTTAATACGGCCATTACTATCCATTATACTCAAAAGGGACTGCGTCCACTGCAGTCATAAACAACACTGTTAATATGGCCATTACTATCCATTATACTCAAAAGGGACTGCGTCCACTGCAGTCATAAACAACACTGTTAATATGGCCATTACTATCCATTATACTCAAAAGGGACTGCGTCCACTGCAGTCATAAACAACACTGTTAATATGGCCATTACTATCCATTATACTCAAAAGGGACTGCGTCCACTGCAGTCATAAACAACACTGTTAATATGGCCATTACTATCCATTATACTCAAAAGGGACTGCGTCCACTGCAGTCATAAACAACACTGTTAATACGGCCATTACTATCCATTATACTCAAAAGGGACTGCGTCCACTGCAGTCATAAACAACACACATACATCTGCCGGATAATCACATATATCCCATAAGCATAAAAAATGCCGGTACCAAGAATATCCTCTGGTACACATCGAGAACATCGCTAAAAAAAATCTCTTTCCCCTTCACTCGCTAGGAACACACTGTTACGAGCCCTATCGCTCAGTACAGTTCACAACACATCTCTCGGGTTAGCGAGCGACTGCTCAGTTCAAAACATTCCCAATCAAAATACATCTCACGCGGTAACTCGCCGCAGAGATGTTAGTAGTGATTACACGTTTTCTTCTTAGAACATACAAGTAAATACTAGATCGCACTTTTAAACAAATCAACAGCTGACTACCGCGCTGTTCAGGCGAGATAACAATAACCCGACCTGACAACAAGTCTTAATGATTAATTCCCTTCTTTTTTTATCATAAAAGATTAATATACCAAATATGACTTTAACATCTACACCGCCCCCCGGGAAAAAAAATGATTCTATCATTTTTTGAAAATTACATCGAAAAAATAAGGGGGGTCGATAAAGATCTAATATCTAGTTACAAAAATCAACGTATGTAAAGTCATATTGTCCAACGAGAAAAGAAATATCATCATAACATGTAAAGTAACATATGAGGTATACAAAATAATCAACTAGCTAAGAAATATGATAGATTTCGAACCACATTAAACCCCTACTGTACAGACGAAGTAGGAAACATTCAATAGAAAATGAAAAGAAAAGATCAATCAAAAAGAAGAATGACCAACACTGAAAAACCAGCAATGACATCCGAATAGGAAAAAAAAAAAATCAATGACATCGCATGGTAGCGATTAAGATCAACCATTCCTTACCTATCAAATAAATACAGCTATTACCATTAGCTGCATTATATGAAGTCATATAATAAACTTAACAATACAAAATACAAGTATAATTGTCGAAAGAAGGAAAAGTATACAATTAGCATCAAGTGAAACGCAGATGAAATAAGGAAGCGTACACAAGATCTGAATCCATACCGAAAAGTCGATAGAAGAAACGGCATGAAATAAAGAACGATCAGCAAAGATATGCATTTAGAGAAAGATGGCAGTAATGCATCCTAATTACAATCTAATCAACAATGTATTGACTAAATAAATACAATCATAACAGGACAGCTAGCTAAACAAAGTATAATAGTAAATCTAGCCAAGTTATAAAATTTATTTATAACTAAAATGAATTATCATAGATATCATTAACATAAGATCAATAATAACGCCATTATAAATAAATTACAACTAACGCACAATGAAGTGCTAGGTAAAGAAAAAAAAAAGAAAAAAATCTCCTAATATCAGAGAAATCATCTTTTACATGTACCGTCACCACTAAACAATATTACTCCCCTAGCGCACAATCGAGCGTTGGGCACAGAAAAAAAAATTCAATGTCAGGGGAAAAAAAAGTACAATACAAAAATATTTCGTAACAATTAAGTTTCATAAAAATAGTATTGTTTTTTTATAAGTAGTTTACCGCTATCATTAATAGATCAAAAATGCAATCAGGTTTAATAAAGAAAAAAAAATACATGTAATCTCTAACACAAAAAAAAAAAACAAAAAAACCGATCCTTAAGTAAACGCACAATACGCGAATACTAGTTTAAATCAAATTCGACACCGAAAAACACATGGAAAAAATATACCCTGTTATCTGCATAACAACTTGCACATATATAAGCATAATATAATGTATTTTGACTTAATGCCTTTAAGTTACTTTAGGCTGATAATTACGTTCAGCTGAGCTATTAATGTTCTTTAGCTGTAAACTTGTGCGTTTCTCAACTTAATAGCAATACACTATAAAGAAATCTACAATCTCCTGATACAATGAAATACGAAAATGTTCTATAAAAAATTATGTTATGGTTTCAAAAAATATCCATACTGTTGAATGAAAATGTTGAATTTTTAACTGGTAAGAAGATCAAATTATATAAATTCATAAGTATCATGCTCTAAAAAAAAAAAAAATCAGTGTTTCACAATCTGTTTCTAAAATTACATAATCAACTCTGATACATACAAATTATGTTCCAAAATTACATTACAGAACATAACAGTTAATTAACACAATCTCTGTATGTGCTAATATCTTAATTAGACATGACATCCAAAATACAAGAAAGAAGTCTAAATTCAGTGAACAAACTGGCCACCAAATGTTATATAGTGTTCCTTTATATTCACAATGTTATATCGGCCATCAATGATATATATGCTGTTTTATTATTTATGTCAATGAGTACTGTTGGTGTTCTGTCACTGTGTAGACTGTTTTCAGATATGTGTGTACAGTTACTCACCACATCGTAACACACGTAGAAGTCATCGAATGTCAAACAACTGGTGACGTTTCGAACACTTTATTCACGACACAACACAGACGAGAGACAGTTTACATTGCATCGAATAGCATCAATACTCCAACAGGGACTGCGTCCACTGCAGTCATAAACATCACTGTTAATACGACCATTACTATCCATTATACTCAAAAGGGACTGCGTCCACTGCAGTCATAAACAACACTGTTAATGGCCATTACTATCCATTATACTCAAAAGGGACTGCGTCCACTGCAGTCATAAACAACACTGTTAATACGGCCATTACTATCCATTATACTCAAAAGGGACTGCGTCCACTGCAGTCATAAACAACACTGTTAATATGGCCATTACTATCCATTATACTCAAAAGGGACTGCGTCCACTGCAGTCATAAACAACACTGTTAATATGGCCATTACTATCCATTATACTCAAAAGGGACTGCGTCCACTGCAGTCATAAACAACACTGTTAATACGGCCATTACTATCCATTATACTCAAAAGGGACTGCGTCCACTGCAGTCATAAACAACACTGTTAATACGGCCATTACTACCCATTATACTCAAAAGGGACTGCGTCCACTGCAGTCATAAACAACACTGTTAATACGGCCATTACTATCCATTATACTCAAAAGGGACTGCGTCCACTGCAGTCATAAACAACACTGTTAATATGGCCATTACTATCCATTATACTCAAAAGGGACTGCGTCCACTGCAGTCATAAACAACACTGTTAATACGGCCATTACTATCCATTATACTCAAAAGGGACTGCGTCCACTGCAGTCATAAACAACACTGTTAATATGGCCATTACTATCCATTATACTCAAAAGGGACTGCGTCCACTGCAGTCATAAACAACACTGTTAATATGGCCATTACTATCCATTATACTCAAAAGGGACTGCGTCCACTGCAGTCATAAACAACACTGTTAATATGGCCATTACTATCCATTATACTCAAAAGGGACTGCGTCCACTGCAGTCATAAACAACACTGTTAATACGGCCATTACTACCCATTATACTCAAAAGGGACTGCGTCCACTGCAGTCATAAACAACACTGTTAATACGGCCATTACTATCCATTATACTCAAAAGGGACTGCGTCCACTGCAGTCATAAACAACACTGTTAATATGGCCATTACTATCCATTATACTCAAAAGGGACTGCGTCCACTGCAGTCATAAACAACACTGTTAATATGGCCATTACTATCCATTATACTCAAAAGGGACTGCGTCCACTGCAGTCATAAACAACACTGTTAATATGGCCATTACTATCCATTATACTCAAAAGGGACTGCGTCCACTGCAGTCATAAACAACACTGTTAATATGGCCATTACTATCCATTATACTCAAAAGGGACTGCGTCCACTGCAGTCATAAACAACACTGTTAATATGGCCATTACTATCCATTATACTCAAAAGGGACTGCGTCCACTGCAGTCATAAACAACACTGTTAATATGGCCATTACTATCCATTATACTCAAAAGGGACTGCGTCCACTGCAGTCATAAACAACACTGTTAATACGGCCATTACTATCCATTATACTCAAAAGGGACTGCGTCCACTGCAGTCATAAACAACACACATACATCTGCCGGATAATCACATATATCCCATAAGCATAAAAAATGCCGGTACCAAGAATATCCTCTGGTACACATCGAGAACATCGCTAAAAAAAATCTCTTTCCCCTTCACTCGCTAGGAACACACTGTTACGAGCCCTATCGCTCAGTACAGTTCACAACACATCTCTCGGGTTAGCGAGCGACTGCTCAGTTCAAAACATTCCCAATCAAAATACATCTCACGCGGTAACTCGCCGCAGAGATGTTAGTAGTGATTACACGTTTTCTTCTTAGAACATACAAGTAAATACTAGATTGCACTTTTAAACAAATCAACAGCTGACTACCGCGCTGTTCAGGCGAGATAACAATAACCCGACCTGACAACAAGTCTTAATGATTAATTCCCTTCTTTTTTTATCATAAAAGATTAATATACCAAATATGACTTTAACATACAGTCAACACTGGATTCGAAGAAGTCATGGGAAAACATGGGCTAGGAGTAATGAATGAAAATGGAGAGCTATTCGCAAACTTCTGTGCTTCATATCAACTGGCTATAGGAGGAAGCATGTTTCCACATAAGAGAATACACAAGGCAACATGGATATCACCAGACCATAGAACAGAAATCAGATTGATCATATATGCATAAACAAGAAGTTTAGATCATCATTGCAGGATGTAAAGGTATATAGAGGAGCAGATGTGGCATCAGATCACCATCTTCTGATAGCCAAAGTAAAAATGAAACTCAAGAGATATGCAACAATGCAAAACTATAGACAACAGTTTAATGTAGGACAGCTAAGAAATCAAGAAACAAGAGACAAATTTGCGGTCACAGTATCCAACAAATTCCAAGTGCTCCAACAGCTGGAAGATGTAGAAAATACAGAAGACTATTGGCAGCAGGTCAAAACAGTATGGAAGGAGACATGTAAAGAAATACTGGGGAAAAGGGAAAGACAACAAAAAGCATGGATAACAACAGAAACCATCAATAAGATAAAAGACAGAAAAAACAAGAAAGCAGAGTTAAACACAAGCAAAACTAGAAGCTCCAAAGCCAAGGGTCAAGAAGTGTACACAGAAGCAAACAAAGAAGTAAAAAGAAGTATCAAAAGAGACAAGAGGAAGTATATTGAGGAGTTGGCAAGAGAGGCAGAAGATGCTGCAGCCAAAGGAAATATGAGAGAACTGTATAGCAGCACAAAGAAGCTAACAGGGAAATACAAGCAAACAAGTTGCCTCATAAAAGACAAGAATGGGAAACTGCTCAGCAATATACAAGAGCAAATGAAGAGGTGGACAGAATATTTTGGGGACCTTCTCAATAGACCAGCTCCACAAAACCCGCCGGACATCCAGCCAGCAGAAGAAGAGCTACAAATTAACGGTGAAAGACCAACGAAGGAAGAAATAAAGAAAGCCATAAAGCTTCTAAGAGAGGGAAAAGCGTCTGGACCTGATGGCATTCCAGCAGAGGCCATCAAAGCAGATATCGACACGGCTACAGAGATGTTATATAAATTACTTGGTAAAGTCTGGGAAAAGAAAGAGATACCAGCAGAATGGAAGGAAGGATATCTGGTTAAGTTGCCTAAGAAGGGAAATTTACAAGAGTGCAAAAATTATAGAGGAATAATGTTACTATCAGTGCCAGGAAAAGTGTTAAACAGGATTATCCTTGAGAGATTAAAAGAGTCCATAGACAAGAAACTGAGAGATGAACAAGCAGGTTTTCGACAAAACAGATCATATGCAGACCAGATAGCCACTTTGAGAATAATAGTTGAACAAAGTCTGGAATGGAATTCACCACTATACATCGGATTTGTGGACTACGAAAAGGCATTTGACAGTGTAGACAGAGAATCACTTTGGAAATTGATGAGGCATTATGGAGTTCCCCTGAAGATCATTAATTTAATAAAGAAAACATATGAAGACATGACAGGCAGAGTTCTTCACGAAGGACAGCTTACAGAACCGTTTGGGATAAGAACAGGAGTGCGACAGGGATGCCTCTTGTCTCCATTTCTTTTCTTGCTGGCAATAGATTGGGTTATGAGATCATCGACAACACACAACAGAAATGGAATCCAGTGGACTCTGACTAAGCAGTTGGATGATCTGGATTTTGCTGATGACTTGGCTCTTCTGTCCCATAACCGTAATCAGATGCAGGACAAATTGAAAACACTCGATGAGAGGTCACAGCAATTGGGTCTGAAAATACACAGGGAAAAGACAAAAATAAGGAGAATAAATGCAGGTAATGATAACAGGGTTGAACTTGAAGAAACACCAATTCAAGATGTAGAATCATACACATATCTTGGCAGTAATATAGACAAAGTTGGAGGGACAGACAGCGATATCAAAATAAGAATACAAAAGGCAAGAGGAGCTTTCATTGCATTGGGAAATATATGGAGATCAAGAGAAATCGGATACCACACGAAAATAAGAATCTTCAACTCAAATGTGAAGTCAGTCCTATTGTATGGCACTGAGACATGGAGAACAACAGAAGAAGACGATGGCGATGGATAGGACACACACTGAGGAAACCTGTTGATAGCATTACA
The DNA here is from genome assembly GCA_024509875.1 of Oreohelix idahoensis. Taxonomy (NCBI): domain Eukaryota; kingdom Metazoa; phylum Mollusca; class Gastropoda; order Stylommatophora; family Oreohelicidae; genus Oreohelix; species Oreohelix idahoensis. Next base: position 564,802 of record JAMPIV010012421.1, read on the forward strand.
AGGCAGTCCTTGTTCTGGAACCCCCAGGGCAAGAGAGGCAGAGGAAGACCAAGAAGTACATGGAGAAGAGAGTTGGAAACAGAGGTGAAAATGATGAGGAGAACATGGAAAGAACTTGAGATGATGGCACGGGACAGGAGGACTTGGCATGTGTTTGTTGAAGGCCTATGCTCCTTTGGGAGTGGAGGGTTATGAATGAATGAATCAAAATACCCTGCAGCTCAGATACTGACACCTCTGCAGAGATATTATACAAACTACTTCGTAACATCTGGGAGAGAGAAGAAATACCAGCAGAAGGTTATCTGGTCAAGTTGCCTAAGGAAAGGAGGGGTAGGGGGCATACAAGGGTGTACAAATTACAGAGGAATAATGATACTATTAATGCCAACCCATTGGAGACAGTAGAACACCACCTACTACAGTGCCCTGCACTTCAGGGACTGAGACAACAACTGCTACCACACAACCCATCCATAGACAATACACTGTATGGCAGCTCAGAACAGCTTATACGAACTGCGCAGTACCATATAATGGCATCAAGGTCACCAAGAGCTAACATTCAGTGACAGTGGATCAAAGTCAAGTCAAGTCAATGCCAGGAAAAATTTTAAACAGGATCATCTTTGAGAGATTAAAAGAGTCCATAGACAGATAACAGAGAGAAGAACAAGTACGAGGGGCGTTCAGAAAGTAATGCACCACATCGTTTTTCTCAGCTAATAATGAAGATAGAAGCATGAAATTTTGCACACTTCAAATATGGCATGTGCCAATTGTGTGCACTAAATTGCACTGCAACCGGCCAAATAGTAAGGCTGCCCTAAACCGTTGAAATGGAGCGTATTAGCAACTTGCGTTATAAACAGCGAATTGTGATAGAATTTCTCGTTGCAGAGAAGGAAACTATTGTGAATATTCACAAGCGTCATTGTGATGTGTATGGAAGTTTTGCAGTCGACAGGAGTACAGTCAGTCGCTGGGTTCAGAGAATCAAAGAATCAGGAAGTGTAGATACGGAGCTGCTTGATCGGCCGCGCTGTGGACGTCCTGCCACAGCCACCAACGCAGAAATGCTCTGAGGGCATTATTCTTACTGATAGGCGAATCACTACTCAACAATTGGCCTTACAGCTGTCAGTCAGCATTGGTAGTGCAAATGCAGTTATAAAAACTCTCGGATTTTCTAAGGTTTGCGCAAGATGGGTTCCTCAAAGTCTCACAAATGACCACCGATTGCAAAGGAAAGCAATTTCTTCTGAATTGTTGGAGCGTTTCAATGCTGATGGAGAAAACGTTTTGGCTAAGATCGTTACAGGTGACGAAACCTGGGCACATCATTTTGAACCTGAGACAAAAAGACAGTCAATGGAGTGGCATCATCCGCAATCACCACGAAGAAAGAAATTCAAGACAATTCCTTCAGCTGGAAAAGTCATGATCACTGTATTTTGGGACATTGAAGGTGTGATTCTTGTGGACGTTATGCCAAGAGGAGAGACAATCAATTCGCAAGCTTACATTAAGACATTGAAAAAACTCAATCAACGTTTTCGCAGAGTTCGGCCGCACAAGAATCCAGCAGACCTGCTTCTCCTTCACGACAATGCACGACCTCACACAAGTCTGGCAACATGGGAAGCAATCACCAAATTGGGTTGGACTTTATTACCCCATCCACCCTGTAGTCCCAATTTGGCACTCTCTGATTTTCATCTATTTGGTCCACTTAAAGATGCACTCCGTGGGACAAGGTTTGAAAATGATGAAGAAGTGATTCATGCAGCGAAGAAATGGCTACATGATCAAGACAAAATCTGTTACGGGCTAGGAATACATGCACTTGTTTCGCGCTGGCATAAAGCCGTACAAGTTGATGGGGATTATGTTGAATAATACCGATGTTTACATGACATATCCATGTATATTGTATATAAATTTCATGCTTTTTGAATAAACAGCTCCTGAGAAAAACGATGTGGTGCATTACTTTCTGAACGCCCCTCGTAGATACTGTACAGACCAGACAGCCACATTGAAAATATTAGTTGAATGAAGTCTCAAATGAAATTCATCACTTATACATTGGATTTGTGAGAATCACTTTGGAAATTTATGAGGCATTATAGAGTCCCAGAAGATCATTAACTTTTAATAAAGAAAACTTATGAAGACATGATATGCAGAGTTCTTCATGAAGAATAACTTACAGAACCCTTTAGGATAAGAACTGGAATGCGACATGGATGCCTCTTGTCTCTATTTCTGTTTTTACTAGCAACAGATTGGTATAGTAAATGTGTACACACAATTTTTTTTTACAAATATAACTTATACCATTTAACAGCTAAGAATACAAAACTTCATATAATATAAACATATAATATTTTTAACTAAGATTACATTTTTCTTTTGAATTTTTTCTTGAAATCACATATACAGACAATTTATTGATTTTAGCTGAAAGTGCTATATTTCAGTAATTTCTGTCATAAAATAGTGAAATAAATGAAGGGCTTTTGAGAGGAATTTTTCCATTTAGTCACTTCATGTCATTGTGTGAGCAAAAACTCTGTTCAGTTCCTAGCTTTTTAGCTGCACATGAGTGTGGCAGCATGCCATATCAGGTAGTCTGGCTACCTCATGATCAGTAGGATCCCTGGTTCCTTTTCCTGTGATTAAACGGTGTGTTATTGCCGACTTTATTATCTCCTACTTGAAACTACCTTACATTCATCCAATATTACTCTTGTACTCTATCAGATAGCATTTATCAACATGGTGGTTTTTAAACATAGCTAATTTGTGGAACATATTTACACAATTTCAAGTGGATGGTAGAAAACACATGTCATCATAACTGAAACAATAAGACTCTGCATCTACATAAACTTCATCAACTGTTTATCATGTGCAAATATATCTCAGTTGTTCTATTTCTCATAAACAATGATTGAAAACTTTTGAGTGGTCACCCCATGCCAAGATGGCTGCTTAAATTTTGATGTACAAGTTTTCTACATTTTTGTAGAAACCAGTCATATACAGACCAGCCATATCTTGTAACAAAACTGCTACTTTGCAAGGAAGTCACGAAAAAGCAAAAGGTAGGAAAGCAGATCCATATAAATGCATGCTGAAGTTGCATTCACTGGGCCACAAAGTGCATAACATAGTGCAATACAAATTGACTAAATATGATTCAACAAGGTGGCACTCTTAACCGTGTTTTACCGGGGTCTGAAAGGGGAACAAAAAATAGTAACACTGTACCCTACTAGGCATGTCGTAAAAAGCGACTAAGAAGGGTTGGGCATGGGGCTGGTAACCTTATCCTGTAAAAAACATTGAACCACAAAATCGTCAACAAACACAATGGATAAGTCAGATGAAGGAAATAAATCACATTTCTTTTCTTACTTGCAATAGACTGGGTTATGAAAACATCGACATCACACAACAGAAATGGAATCTAGTGGAATCTGACTAAACAGCTTGATGATCTGGATTTTACAGATGACTTGGCTCTTCTGTCCTATAACCATTATCATATGCAAGAGAAAATTAAAATATTTTCGATGACAGGTTGGTCTGAAAATACAACTGGAAAAGACAAAGATAAAATAAATGCAAGAAATGACAACAAGGTTGAAATTGAAGAAACACCACTTAAAGATGTAGAATTGTACACCTAACTTGGCAGCAATATAGACAAAGTTGGAGGGATAGACAATGACATCAAAATAAGAATGTAAAAAGCAAGAGAAGTTTTCACTGAATTGGAAAACATATGGAGGGAGATCAAGAAAAATCAAGTCCATTGCAAAAATAAGAAGAAGATTCTCAACTGTAAAGTCAGTCCTATTGTATGGCTCTGAAACATGGAGAACAACAAAAACAACAAGAAAGTTACAGACATTCGTAAATGGGTGCTTGAGTAGAATAGAAGGATTGAAATGATATGACAAAGTCACAAATGTAGAATTGGTGACAAGCACCAGACAAATGCCAGTGGAACAAGAGATGAGAAGAAGATGCTGGCAATGGATAGGACATACATTGAGGAAACCTGTTGACAGCTTTACAAAGCATGCTAAAGGGGCAGATTCAGCAACAGATATAAGCATGGCAACCAACAACCTAGCCAATGCAAATTGGGATATGTTACAAGACACAAACTCAGATCATCTGCCCATTATAATAATCATGCATGAAAATGTTGTTCCAAACTAAGGACTGCAACCAACTTTCAACTGTAAAAAAAGCAAACTGGGAAACTTTCCAATCACAGCTGAAAGCGTTCGAGTTTAAAGACAATGAATCAGAAGAAACTGACATATTAGCAGAGACATTGACAAATGAAATTCCTAAAATAGCCATAAAATATATACCCAATACAAAAATTACACAGCACTCAATACTAATAAACAACAATAAAAAAGGAAAAATTCACCGGAATAAAGAACCAGTTGCTTGGTGGATTTAATGCTGTTCGCAAATTCATGGTAGAAGAAAAAATGCCTTACAAAGATATAAAAATAACAGAACAGAACAAATTATAATGAATATAAACACATTATAAATGATTCAGAATACTATTCAAAGCTTAAGAAACTCACTGGAAAGAACTCTTTCAACCACCTAGACCTAGCACACAAATTAAAGAAATGTGAAAAAAACTTAAGGCAATAAAAGGGACCAAAGAGAAAATAATAATGCCAGCAATAAAACTACCAAAGAAAGCTGAATCACAAGAAAAAGCTGCTCTTGCTGAATATTTCTATAAAGTCAGTGCAAAAAGTAGCCTTGGACACGAAGAAAATGAGAGAAGATTTATGGATAATTTTATAAATGAACCACCAGACCAGATAAATGAAACCCACTTCCTAGATACTGATATAATAGAGGAAGAAGTAGCTAATGCAATAAAAGATAAATATAGTAATGCCTCAGCGCATGACATCAAGGGTTAAACAGGATACTTTGTCTTTAAAAAAAAATCCATTTTCACAAAAGTTATGGTTGCAATTCTGAAAGCTCAAGACATCTTCTCTAACAATCCTCCTCATAAATTGACAATTCTGACAGACTCACTTTCAGCAATTCAAGCTATAAGAAACTTATGAGAATGCAGTAGACCAGATAAAAGAATCCAGTTACACGCCCATTAATGAATATTGGGAATATGGTGTTGGGCCCATATTTTCTTGACCATACAGTACACTAGAGGTGATGTGGTGAGCATCACGCCAGCTGCCTTTAACTATCCCAGAGTTGCTCTGGTACCCAATTCATGAGGCTAGGTCAACCCGGGCACCATTTGTGGTGTAAACCAACTGGGGATCGAACCTGGACATCGAACTGGAAAGCCACTGCACTACCGTGGCTCTTTTTCGTCTTCTTTGATCCTTAGCCGCCGACCGTCAAAGCAGTCAGTGGCCATCACGCCTGGTGGCGTCTTGTAGGGCGGCAACAAACTGCTTCCACTTTGTAGCCATCCTTCGTGCAGTACCCCAGCTCTGATTCATTCTTTGCATCTCAGCCTCCACAGTTCTCCGCCTAGTTATTTTTTGGTCGGCCTTTCTTTCATTTTCCTTCTGGGGTTAATAGCACAGCTGTTCTTGTGATGGCATCAGGGTCTCTTCTGAGGACATGGCCAACCCAACTCTAGTGTCCGCCAGTTATGATGGTGTGCATGTCCTCTTGGTTGCTCCGAGTAAGCAGTTCTTGGTTGGTGATGGTATTCGGCCAAAAGATTCTCCAGCATTCGAAATCATAGAGAAGCATAGAAAGTATATAGCTCTCATATAATCTTAATTTTGTGTTTGTGCTATACTGAGAGGACTTCCAGATGTTGTTTAGACTAAAGGCTGTTCTTGCTTTGTTCATTCTGTTATTGATGTCTTTGCTTGCTCCGCCATCTAGTGTTACAATGCATCCTAGATATGTAAAGGTGTCTGTCTGTTCCAGTTTCTGATTCCTTACTGTTATGGGCTCAGGGTTGCCCACATTGAGTGTCATGACCTCTGTCTTCTTTAGATTGATGTTCAGACACACAGGCTGGCTATACTTTTTAAGTCTATCCATTTTTTCCTGGATGTGTTGATGAGAATGTGCGAGTAGTGCAATGTCATCTGCATATTCCAGATCTTCCAATGTAGAAAACGTAGTCCATCTTATTCCTCTTGGACTGCCCTCTGTTGTCTGACGCATCACCCAGTCTATGACTGTTAAAAATAGAGTGGTTGATAGGGGGCATCCCTATCGTACTCCTGTCTTCACTTCAAAGGTTAGGTTGCTCTGCCCAATGCTACACGTAAAGTTGGCATAAAGGCTTTTTATGATTGACACTATGCAGCTTGGAATTCCATAAGCCCTCAGTATTTTCCATAGACTGTCCCTATGTATACTGTCAAAAGACTTTTCAAAATCAACGAAATTGATGTACAGCTGTCTTTGCCATTCTGAGCACTGCTGTATAATGTTCCAGAGGGTAAATATGTGATCTGCACATCTTCTGTTCTTTCTAAATCCTGCTTGTTCTTTCATCAGTTTGTGGTCTAATAATAATAGCCACTTCAGTCATAACTGACTATGGGAATGTGCCCTCAGCTGAACATTTTCCGGGTGCTCCTTTCAACATTTTCTCCTCTCTTCTGCTTGTTGTGTGAGCTTCTTTTCACCCAATCTGAGGTGGTGCCATAAATAGCATCGCCCCTTGGTGCGATCGGCAGCGTCATCCTCCCATGTTGCTGGATTTATGTCCAGTGCCCTTATATCTCTCTTGCACACATCTTTGAACTTCAGCTGTGGTTGCCCAAATGTTCTTTTGCCATCTGCTAGTTGTCTGTAGAAGATATCTTTCACGATGCAACCATCTTCCATGCGGTAGACATGGCCAAGCCAGCGTAGTCTGTGCTGTCTAAGCAGTGTATACATGCTTTGAAGGCCAGCACGTGACGACACCTCGACATTTGTCACTTTATCTTTCCATGAGATGCCAAGGATGTGGCTCAGACACCGTAAATGGAAGCCTTCTTTCTTGCTTAGCATAGGTCGTCCAGGTCTCACTACCATATAGGAGTGTGCTGGTGATGCAGGCGTTATATACTGCAGCTTTGGTCTTCGTTGTGAGTTTAGAGTTCCCAAACAAGCGATGTGAGGCGGGCAAAGGTAGCTGCAGCTTTGCCAATGCGGTTGTCAATTTCTGTGTCCAGAGAGAGTTTGTCATTGATGGTAGACCCCAGGTATGTGAAGTGGTGTACCACTGCCAATTCAAAGTTATCGGCAGTGATAACTGGTGCAGTGATAACTGGTGCAGCACCCACATCCTGCTCAGCACATTCATTTTCTTTAGACTTATTGTGAGGCCAAAGTCATTGCATGCTTGGGTGAAGCGATTCATCAAGCTCTGAAGCTCCTGTTGGCTTTGAGTGATGACTGCAGCATCATCAGCGAACAATAAGTCTCTTATAGTAACCCTTCTGATTTTTGTTTTTGCCTTCAGCCTTGAAAGATTAAATAGACGGCCATCTGACTTAGTGTGAATGCATATTCCTTAGTTGCATCTCTGAATGCATGTTTCAAGAGTAAGGCAAAGAAGATCCCAAAGAAGGCTGGAACCAGAACATAGCCTTGTTTAATGCAACTTCATATGTCAAAGGGCTGTGATGTGCTTCCATCATATTGGACTGTTCCCTTGATGTCGTCATGGAATGACTTTATCATTTCCAGTAATTTAGAAAAGCAGACTATTTTCAGGAGGATTTTGAAGAGTACATACCTACTAACCAGGTCAAATGCTTTTGTGAGGTCTATAAAGGCAATATATAAGGGTCTTTTCTGCTCTCTTGATTTTTCCTGAAGCTGGCGGAGAGAAAAGATCATGTCTGTTGTTGATCTACCAGCTCGGAATCCACACTGTGACTCTGGATATATGCGCTCAGCTAACTTGTGTAGTCGCATTAAGATGACTTTGGCAAAAACCTTACCAACAATACTAAGAAGAGAGACGTCTCTGTGGTTATTGCAATCACTTCTGTCTTCTTTATTTTTATATATGTTACAATTTTGGCATCTCGCATGTCTTGAGGAATAGTTGTCTCTTCCCAGCACTGACACAGCACCCTATGCAGGGGATGTAATAGTGTGCTCTTACAGCATTTGATTAAATCAGGAGGAATCCCATCACTGCCTGGTGCTTTGCCAGAGGCCAAGCTATCAATGGCTTTGCCGAGTTCCTCTGATGTTGGTTCAGCATCCAGTTCCTCCATAGTTGGCAGACATTTGACAGCATCAAGGGCTGCAGGCGTAACAGTATTTTCTCTAGCGTAAAGCTCAGAGTAGAGCTCGACCCACCTCTCCATCTGCTTACCCTTATCAGTTAGCTTCTCTCCGCTGATGGTTTTTAGCGGTGCCGTCTTACTATTTTGGGGACCAAGGGCTTTCTTTATACCGTCGTACATTTGTCTAATGTTGCCTGTTTGCGATGCAGTCTGGATGCTCTCACTGAGCTGGAGCCAATAGTCATTTGCACAGAGTTGAGCAGTTTCTTGAACTTTGCTTCTCGTAGCCTTCAGGATCTGTAGGGTTCTAGCACTCAGTAAATATTTGTATTCATTCGCAGCACTGCGTTTAGCTTCAATGACAGGTGTCATCACATCTGATGAAGCATTGCACCAGTCATTTGACTTCGCTGTTTTCTTACTAAAGGTGGCAAGTGCAGTACTTTGAATGGTGTTCCGCAGGTGTTCCCAGTTCTCTGTAACAGTATCACCATGCTGGGGGCTACTGAGTACTTTCTTGAAGGTCATAGTAAACTGAGCGATCATGACCGGGTCTGACATCTTGCTGGTATCAATGCATGGTTTCCCTTCATGTCTCACACGATGGAGTTTTCTTGCTTGTGCTCTGATTTTGCAGCAAACCAAGGAGTGATCTGTATCACAGTCTGCACTATGGTATGAGCGCGTGGAGAGCACAGACCTGAGAAGTGGCCTTCTGATGAGAATTAGATCCAGTTGGTGCCAGTGCTTGGATTATGGTTGTCTCAATGACACCTTATGCTGGGGTTTTGTCTGAAAGTAGGTGTTGGTCACGCAGAGGTCATGATGGACACACAACTCCAAGAGCCGTTGTCCATTTACATTCATCTCGCCAATACCCAGACATGAAGGCTATGAAACATTATCGGCACCCACTCTAGCGTTAAAGTCACCAAGGAGAACAAGCTGTTCTTGCCTAGGTGTGCTTTTGATGACTGCTGTTAGATTCTCGTAGAGCTCATCTTTAGCTTCTGAGGCAGAGTACAGAGTAGGAGCATACACACTGACAAGGGCGATGGGACCTGCACTAGTTTGCAGGCAGAGCGTTAACAGGCATTCTGATTCATTCTCACCTGGTTCAACCATTTTAGTTAGCGATTTTTTTGACCGCAAAACCTACTCCGTGTTCTCTAGTTTTATGAAGGTCTTTCCCTTGCCAATAAAATGTGTAGTCCTTCTCGCTTACCATTCCAGAGCCTGCCAGGTGTGTTTCCTGAAGTTCAGCTATACCCACCTGAAGTCATTTAAGCTCATCATTGATTATGGCGGTCTTCCTGACATTGTTTATGTCATGTAGGTTTTTGGATAGTCCAGTCAACATAGTCTGGACATTCCAGCATCCCAATCTGAGAGTTTGATTATTTCTATTACGATAACTGCTTGGTGCAAAATTTTCTGTCCACAGTTCGGGTGTGACCCTAATCTCCATGCCCCCAATGGAGAAAGCAGGACAACACCTTATTGACTGGGGACTGCCCAGCTTGGAGCAGGCGGTAGATGTCCAGTGAGATCCTAGAACCTCTCCTACTGTTGAAAGAAGCCCCTGGCGCTATGCCCTATGCCAATTGGACAAAATGCTTATAACCGGTAACTGCTACTTCCCATGTTTTGCCGACACCTATAGGGTGAAGCTGGAGTGTCCTCTCCAGGGCACGAGCTTGGGCAGTTATATGGAGATCAAGCTGTTGCTCATGAAGCATGTTTCATTGCTCCACACAGCCAGTAGATCCAAAGGAACGGCAGTAACTGATACAATTTGGTATCAGCCACGTTGCAGGAGTTGCCAGAATAATGTTGAATCAACATTAGACTGCCCTAGGGACTCCGAATCCAGATTTATCCTCACGGTTTACTCCCGAAGCCAATTCCATAAATGGATATTTTCGCAAGGCAGTGGTGGTTTGAATTCAGAGTTCCTTCTCTTAGATAAGCTACCAACCAAGGATCACGAGCCCTATTTGCCCAAAGCTGCTGGTTTAAAGGCATCAGTTGCTTGCCTTCGCCCCTTCTCCCGTCAGTGGAAACAGTTCCGCCGGGCTCAAATTGAGCCACACGTGAAGGTTGTCAGAGGCTATCTGAGGCGTGTGCCATAGAAGTATTTATTTGCAGTGAGAGCTTACCCCTGCAAGTCTGGAAGGAAGAGCTGGAGAAGAGAGGGATGGTCATAAGCAGCTCTAAAACAAAATCCATGGTGGTATCACGAGAAGAAAAAAAACATCAGATTAAGTTGGGAGAACAGGTCCTGGAGCAGGTCGACCACTTTAAATATCTCGGAGCTATTATAGACCGAAAGGGGGCATCAAAGAAGAGTGGGCCACTCGAAAAGCAGCAGCTGGGAGACTTTATCAGGCCATAAATCGAGGATTCCTCAGCAAGTAAGAGGTTGGTAAGAAAACGAAGATGGCTGTATACCGCTCCACCTATGTCCCAGTCTTGACATATGGATGCGAGTCATGGGCAATGACTACAACCCACAAAAGCCAGATTCAAACCTCAGAAATGAGGTATCTGAGGAAGGTGGTTGAAGTAACAAGAAGAGACATGGTCCGCAATTAGACAATACGTCAAGGCCTAAAATCCCACCCGCTGCAGACCCAAATAGAACAGTCCCAACTAAGATGGTTTGGCCATGTCTGCAGAATGGGAGAAGATCGGCTACCACGACAAGCATGGGAAACAAAGAACCAGGGATCCAGACCTCCAGGACGACCCAGAGTCCGCTGGGAGGACAACATTAGACAATCTTTGAAGGACCGAGGACTAGAATGGAACCAGGCCAGGAAGAAGACAGCTGATAGAATAGTCTGGCTCTTCCAAACCTCTACACCTCACGGTAGAAGAGGAACGACTAAGTAAGTAGAGAGCTTACCCTCACTACAACTCCGGGCTATAACAACCTTTAGAACTGTTTGTGGTCTACTGCTTTTGAAATTCTCTGTATAATTACCCTGCCTAGTATTTTGCTGGGATCTGAGAGAAGAGTGATTCCTCTCCAATTGTTGCAGTCTGCAAGGTCGCCCTTCTTGGGCAATTTGACAATTATTTCTTTGTTCCACTCCGTTGGTGTTGTCCCTGTTTTCCAGACTTGTGCAAATAGTGGTTCTAATAGTAATAGTTCTGCTGATAGCTCAGGGTCTGTCTTAAATAGCTCTGCATTTAAGTTATCACACAACAAAAATGGAATCCAGTGGAATCTGACTAAACAGCTTCATGATGTAGATTTTGCAGATGACTTAGCTATTCTGTCCTATAACCATACCTGTCAACCTGTACGAATTTTTCGTAAAATGTATGGATTTTTGATACTTTTAGCAGTGTACGGCCGTACAGACTCGTACAGATTTTTCTCTCCCCCCCCCCAACCCCCCCCCCCCCCCAATTTTTTTTTTTTAAATTCTAAAAATATTTTCCAACCCAATTTTTTTTTAAATTTTAAATCAGAAAATATTTTCTAGCCCAGGTTTTTTTTTTTAACCAATTTTTTTTTATTGTTAATTCCGGAAATCTCGCCGTTCGTTTTTAAACTGAGGTCTCTCCCAGCAACCAATCAAATCCTTTTATACCCAAGAATTTGGCAAACACTTTGAATTCGGCCTCAAACGCTTTCGGTTTTAGGCGTGAGATCACGTATTTTTAAAGTTACCTGTTATCAACGACGCCATTTTATTTAAAAAAGCTAAGTACTTATAACTTGGTTAAATATTGCTGTTGTTTTGCTTTGTTTCAATTTAATCGCTGCTTTATCTTTCCAGTTAGGCCTACATCTTGCCCCTCAATATATTTCCAATAAATTGTCATAACATTCTGTGTAGGCCCTACATAACTAGAAAAAAAGTTTGTTTGCGTTGAGCAGGCCTACTTTATTCCAGCGCTCGAGATTAGCTGCTTTATTTTTTTAATAAAGTGGCAATCTGTTATTACTGGTCTAGGCTACCAACTCATAAATAATAATTTTGTAAATTTTTGGTGGTACGTTTTTTCTTCCTAGATTTGATATCTTGCCCTTCAATACATTTCCGATAAAGTGTCATAATATTCTGTGTAGGCCCTACATAACTAGAAAAAAAAGTTTGTTTGCGTTGAGCAGGCCTACTTTATTCCAGCGCTCGAGATTAGCTGCTTTATTTTTTAATAAAGTGGCAATCTGTTATCACTGGTCTAGGTTACCAACTCGTAAATAATAATTTTGTAAATTTTTGGTGGTACATTTTTTCTTCCTAGATTTAATATTCTGTTCATAATTTTGTTTATTTTATTTTTTTTTTTGTTAGCCGTTTGCTTTGTTCATTGTATTTTTTAATCATTCTCTTCATCTACAAAAATTATTAGTTGAAATATTTCATCCACTGAATAATGGCTGAGCCTAATTCAAAGAAACAAAAGCTTGCAGGTCATGGTAAGTTTCAGGTCGAATGGGTTAAACTCTTCCCTGGCATTGTAGATGCATCCAAGTTAGGATCAACCCATACTTTTTGTAGATTATGCAGCAAAGATATTAAAGTAGTAGCTTCAGGATTATATGATCTAAAAGTACATTTTAAATCGAAATTGCATGAACAAATGTTTGCAATGAAGAAGGGAGCATCTATTAAGACCTTTTTTGCTCAGCCAAAGCAGGAAGAGGGTGGCATTATAAGGGCTTAAGTTTTATTTGCCAATTTCATTGCCCAGCATAACTTAACTGCATCTGTTGCTGATCACTTTTGCGCCTGTAATGTTTCCTGACAGTGATATTGCCAGAAAGTTCCAGTGAAAGAGGACCAAGACAACACTTATCATTAAAAACTGCCTGGCTCCATCTGCAACAGAACCAGTGATAAAGCTGTGCAGGGAAACACCCTTCTCATTAATGGTTGATGAATCAAATGACAAGAAAAGAGAGATGTGGTTAGCTATTATGGTGAGAGTTTTTTAAGAAGGATTGAGACCAAGAACGAGGTTGTTGGACATGCCTGTATGCAGTGGTGGAACCAGTGAGGTGATATTCAGTGATGTTGATAATCTGTTCACAAAATTTCATATTCCATGGAAAAATTGCATCGGCTTTGCTAGTGACAACTGCAATGTCATGGTGGGGAAATCAAACTCAGTACTTACTAGGATCAAGCAGAGGATCCCTTATGTTTTTAGTATTGGGTGCATTTGCCACCTTGCAAATTTATGTGCACAAGATGGAATCAAACAGTTGACTGTGCCAGTAGAAGACCTTTTGTTAGACATGTACTATCATTTTGAGCACAGCTCAAAATGAGGAAAGGCTTATAAGGAGTTCCAACTATTCACAGAAGCAGATGACCTGAATATTCTTAAACATTATCAGACTCGCTGGATGTCATTGCAGAAGGTAGTGGATAGAATTATTAACCAGTATACAGCTCTCTCATCTTATTTTGAAAGCCACAATGATATTGAAAAGCCTGGCAGAGGCCAAAACATCCATAAACTTTTAAAAGCACCACTAACCCAGCTGACCCTTCATTTTCTGAGTTTAATTCTGCCACTGTTAAATGAGTTTAATAAACTCTTTCAAATAGATGAGTCGCAGATTGGTGGCATGATGGAGGAGATGGACAGATTGCTTAGAAAATTTTTAGTTCAATTTGTTGAGATGAAGTATGTTAAACAGGTTGTTGACTTGAGGCATATCAAATTTAGTGATCGTGGGGTGCAGCATGATGACAGCATACTGGCAATTGGCCTCTCGAACAGAGCATTTATCGAAGAAATGGAGCTTGATAGTAGAGTAAAGAGTTCATTTTTTGAGGATGTCAGAAATTTTTACACATCAGCGGTTAAAAAAATTACTGATAAATTTCCCTTTGACAACCAGGTTCTAACGGACTTAAAAGTGCTAGATCCAAGCACTAAAGATAATCTCAGGTATCCAAACATCTGCAGATTGGCAGATGCTTTTGCCCAAGATCTTGATCAGGAAGCACTGAAAGATAAGTTCGATGACTACTGTATCTTGTCTGATGTGTGTGTGCCTCTACTAACAGATAGTGGTCAGAAAAAGAGCTTCTGTAGCTATTGGCTGGAAGTTGTTGACCAGAAAACTAGTACTGGTGCCATCCGCTTCCCTAATTTGAAAGTCATCATTCAGCGACTGCTGATACTCCCTCACAGCAATGCTGACTGTGAAAGATCATTTTCAATGATGAAAAAAATCCACACAGACTGCAGGAGGTCCATGAATGCGGACACACTCACTTCTATTTTACAGTGTAAGATTAATATTGATACATGCTGTGCAGACTTTAAGCCCACAAATGCAATTCTGCAAAGTGCTAAAAGTGCATGTGTTGATTATAATACAAAACACTGTACATCGAAAGAATAGTGTACATCATGATCACTAAGTTTTTTATATGTACAGAACAGCATGAGACTATTAGCATGTTTTATATCACAATAATTCAAATGCTAATAGATTTGTATATGTCATTTCTCATTTTAAAACTGTATTGCGTATAATTTATTAATATATTTTTTGCGTAAGGATTTTTGGGTGTTCGTAAGGATTTATTTGGTCTGGCGTACAGATTTTTGTCTCAGGAGGTTGACAGGTATGTATAACCATAATCAGATGCAAGAGAAAATGAAAACTCTCGATGAGATGTCACAATTAGTGGGCCTGAAAATACACAGGGATAAGACAAAGATTATGAGAATAAATGCAAGAAATGATAATAAGTTTGAACTGGAAGAAACACCATTAAAAGATGTAGAATCGTACACATAGCTTGGAAGTAATATAGACAGAGTTGGAGGGACAGACAGTGATATGAAAATAAGAATACAAAAAGCAAGAAGAGCTTTAATTGCATTGGGAAATATATGGAGAACAAGAGAAATCAAGTCCAATATGAAAATAAGAATCTTCAACTCAAAGGTCAGAGTCCGCTGGGAGGACAACATTAGACAATCTTTGAAGGACCGAGGACTAGAATGGAACCAGGCCAGGAAGAAGACAGCCGATAGGATAGTCTGGCGCTCTCTCTTCCAAACCTCTACACCTCACGGTAGAAGAGGAACGACTAAGTAAGTAAGTAAGTAACTCAAAGGTCAAGTCAGTCCTATTGTATGGCTCTGAGACATGGAGAGCAACAAAAACAACAACCAAAAAGCTACAGACTTTTATAAATGGGTGCTTGCGTAGAATAGAAGGACTGAAATGGTATGAGAAAGTCACAAATGTGGAATTATCTGCTGTTGTTTCCGTAATCGAAGTGACTGGCAAACGGGTGATCAGCCCGTTGGTTTGCGTAGAATAGAAGGACTGAAATGGTATGAGAAAGTCACAAATGTGGAATTGATGACAAGAACCAGACAAGTGCCAGTGGAACAAGAGTTGAGAAGAAGACGCTGGCGATGGATAGGCCACACATTGAGGAGACCTGTGGATAGCATTACAAGGCAGTCCTACTTCTATAATCCACAGGGAAAGACAGGCAGAGGTAGACCAAAAAACACAAGGAGAAGAGAACTGGATACAGAGGTGAAAATGATGAGGAAAACACAGAAAGAACTTGAGCAGATGGCATAGGACAGGAAGACTTGGCATGTGTTTATTGAAGGCCTATGCTCCTTAGGGAGCTAAAAGGTATTGACTGATTGATTGATTTAAGTTATCGTGGCAAGGAGCTTTTCCATTCTTTAACCCTTAATTGCCGTGATGATTTCTTCCTTTCATGGAATATCTGTATTAACATCTAGATCATTTTCAGCCTCAGGAACATTCAACTGTGTCACTAGTGGTTCCTTGTTTAGAGAAATATTGTTTACACCTCGTTTTCCGCTGATGGTTTTAGTTATTTTATATACTGTGCTTTGTTCATTTCTCAATGCTGCCTCTTCTGCCTGTCTTGCAAGATTGACTAGGAATTTCCTTTTGTTGGCTTGAGTTTGGCGTTTAACTTCCTTGTCTAGCTGACTGTACTGTTCGCTATATAATTGCTTTAACCTAGTGGACTTCGCTTCTGTTTTCTTTCTTTTCATTTCCTTTCTCATCGTTATAGTGTTTAATGTGTGGAGTCAGTGTGGCTAAGAGGTATGGCATCCTCCTTGAGTTCTAGAAGTACTGGGTTCGATTCCCAGTTGACGGAATATAATTTATGGAAAATTTCTTTTCAGAACCAGTGGTCCTAATGATGTCATACTCCCCCCTGGTCTCCTGGGTAGTGAGATTGGATGCCTAGCCTTCTTGGATAAGGGCGAAAAAATAGGAGGTCCTGTGTGCAAGTTGCGCAGATTAAAAATCCCACAGCAATTGGAAATCGTAAAGAGTAGGCCTATTGTCACAGCGCTATTTCGCAGTGTATCTTTTGTAGAGAAAATCAGACTGGCAACGCTGAAGTGTGGCAACACTGGCGAGTAGATGACTACCGGAAGCCGGTAAAATCAGGTGCGAAAGGAGTCAGTGAGATTCTAGCCAGTGTCCGAGTAGGACGGATATATTTTTCCCTTGCCAGCAATCTTGCTCTGAAGTTCATGTATGGACTGATTGTTATTAATTGCTTGCCATATTCTGGGCCTGTTGGATTATTAAGTTATTATTCCCGTATAGTGCAGTTGCTAGATTGTAATTGTTACTGGCCGTAGACTTATAAGTTGTCAATGAGTTGAGTGTACCATTGTCACAGTTTTTGCCGCTCATGGTGAGCGATAGTCATTGCAGTGTTTGTTCAGTTAAGTCGTACTGTGGTGTATGATGCTGATAGATTGAGCTGTTATTGAGGCAAGTTACATTGGCATTATTATATTGTATTTCATACGTTTGTTGGCCGTGTGAGGCCTGATTGTGTGTGCTTAGTTATTAAAGGGAAGTACCTGTAGTAAGTGTTGATTTTCTTATCTCAGCCATTGTGGTGTGGTCGTACCTTTGGAAGAACAAGCCTTATTTATTATGATAAATCCACATTGCAGTGGTGCTACACAGTGGAGTGTTATCCACAATAATTAGCTCTGACACTTATCAAGCCGCTGACCTGGCAAAATTCAAAAATTAGAAACCTACCCACAATACAATATTTATAGAATGTGTGATTCCTATATAAACACACTGGGATTCTCGCCAGTGTTACGGAGTTTGTGCTCTGTGCTGAGATACTCCTTGTGTGATCTGAGGGAGGAGATAGCATTGATGGAGTAGTCTGTGTGCAATGAAGATAGTCCTTAAAAACCAAACCAAACTAGTGTTTAATGTTTCTGGTGTTATCCAATCTTGCTTCTTCCTTTCCTGGAATCTCAAGCATGATCTGCTGCTTTCCTTAAATATTGTTGAAATGGTGTTGAATTTCTGGTCTATATCATCAGTCGATGTCTTATCCTGGCTCTTGACAATTTGATATTGTTTCTTTATATCAGCCACAAAAGCTTTTATGGTTAGGGGGTCCTTAAATTTGCTGATGTCATTCCTTTTCTGTGTAGGTACAATTGGTCCAGCAGTTTTGAGTTTCACCTTCACTTTTGCTACTACTAAGTGGTGGTCACTTCCCACATCTGCACCACTTCTTACTTTCACATCTTGTAATGAATGTTAATCATAATGTGATCTATCAGGTTTCTGTCCTGGCCACTTGGTGATTCCCATGTTAATTTGTGAATTTCTTTGTGTGGGAAAAGCATTCCTCCAATGACCAGGTTGTTAATGCTACAGAAACTTATTAATTTATCCCCATTTTCGTTTGCTGTTCCGCTGCCGCAATTCCTCATTATTCTTTCATTATATGTATTGTGTGTTCCAACTTTCGCATTGAGGTCTCCCATTACTACGATAAGATCATACCTAGGTGCGGCTTCCATTTCTTTTTGCAGCTGTTGATAGAATTCATCCTTGACCTCTTCCTCGCTGTCATTTGTTGGTGCAAAGCATTGTATTATTGTAGTGTTGGTGAATCTTCCTCTCAATCTTATTCTTATCAGTCTATTGTTAATGGGTTTTCATTCCAGTAACAACCTTTCTATTTCTTTCTGTAGAATAATGGCTACACCTTCATTGTGCTGACCATCCTCTCTTCCAGAGTAAAGTACTGTTTCTCCTGTTGCCGTTTTAACTTTTCCTGTCCCTGTCCATCTGCTCTCGCTTATCCCTAAGATGTGTAATCTATAGTTTCTCATTTCCGCTGTGACCTTTTTTAGTTTTCCCATCTCGTTCCTTGTCCTGACATTCTAAAATCCTATTCTAGTTTCACATTTTGCGGTCAGGACGTCCATTTTTGTGTCAGTGGCTTCCGTTCGGCTTTCACCACTGGCAGTCATATGAGCTTCAGACTCCAGATGTCCATCCCGCAGCAAATTTTGTTCATTTGTTGTCGTTTCTGTAATTTCGCTTCTTTTTACATAAACAGGGTGTCGGCCCTCTGCTAAAAGCCCCAACCTGGAGGACCAGGGTGTCTGCTTTAGTCTGACCCCTACCCGTGCAAACCTGTACAGCTTGTTAGAATCTTCCAGGAGTAAACTCCCGCTGGAATAGCTCTAGGGGTAATCAGGGTGCGCAAGCCACCATACCTTGATAAGGTATTGACACCAGTGATGACAGTACTGTGGCTCTAGTAGACCAAATACAGCAGAAGATATGGTGGCCATGGTGCCAGGTTTGATTCACAGTATCACAGTCTAATCAGCTGTAAATGGAGACCTGACTTTAAGTTAGGGAAGGAAAAGGCAGCGAGAAAGGGAACTGATCACCTCACCTCTTGATGCTGGACCTAGTACAATGAAGTCTCTAACACTTCACTCCCCTATGGCAGTATCTACTATGGGACTACCTTGTTTTACTCCAGATGATGTTCGGTTCCAATAACTTGAGTACCTTCACATGTTGGCATAGAAGGAAATGAAAAGGCGGATAAAGAAGCTAAGGAAAGTAGACCACAATAAATCTGAGGATGGGTAAAAAAAGAGATCAAAAATTTAATTAAAAGAATAATAACTGATGAATGGACAATAAAGTGGGATTGGAAGCCTTAAGGGCAGACATGCATGTAAATTGTTCCAGACCAACAAGACCATGACAGATATCCAGAGAACTAAAAATTCCTAGCAGTAAGAAACCTCTTAGACTGCAACTAGGAATGGACTATTTTAGAACAGAAGAACATTACTGTGCAGTGTCTTGACGAAAATAATATAGAGCATTTTCTACTAAAATGTATGAGATATGAACAACAGAGAAAACCAATATTAGATTATTTAAAGGAATGTGATTTATCTGTCTCTTTAGAGCAAGTGTTGAGAATGTACAGTCATAGAGAATTGCACAATATAGTAAAACAGTGTATAACACAAACAAACATTAATATTTAAGAATCGATGATGGTATAATTGGATGGTAGGACTCTGCATGGGATCTCATCATGCCTGTTATCATGGCAGATGATGGGTTGATTGGGTGTCATCCTAAACTCACCAACTTTATGACTCTTTTCCTCTTGATAACAATGTGGCAGTTGTGAGAGTTTTCTTTATTATTTTGTTTTGTTTTTTCTTATGGACAGGGGAGGGCACACACTCACATAATTTTATATTTTGATTTACGCTATTTGAACTGAGTGGAGTGGGCAGATGATACTATACTTTGATACTGGAAACCCGAATTATTATCTTGAATAAAACCACACTCATCATCATGTAGCATGTCCTTTGCAGAACGTCAGAAGTTGAAAATGGTACTTTTCTTTATAAATTACTATTACCTTTTCTCTGAAGGTCATTTGGACATGGGCAACTCATTTGGTTTCCAGATCGAAAGACATCTGGGCA
The DNA here is from genome assembly GCA_024509875.1 of Oreohelix idahoensis. NCBI lineage: Eukaryota > Metazoa > Mollusca > Gastropoda > Stylommatophora > Oreohelicidae > Oreohelix > Oreohelix idahoensis. Next base: position 584,892 of record JAMPIV010012421.1, read on the forward strand.
AAATAGAACACACGTTCCACAACTCTTCAGTTCAACTGACATGTTTAGTTATCGAACTTTAGCCTACCAGAGCAACAAGCGTCCGATTGGCAGAGTGGTTAGAGCGCTGGTCTCTCGCGGCAAAGATGCCGGGTTCCAATCATGGTACCATCACGCTCGTCTACCCAGCTGTAATTGGGTACCTAACTTTGAGTTAGGGAAGGAAAAGGCAGTGAGAAAGGGAACTGATCACCCCACCTCTCGATGCAGGACCTAGTATGGTGAAGTCTCTAACACTTCACTCCCCTACGGATGACAGTATCCGCTATGGGATTACCTTTACCTTTTACCAGAGCAACATGGCGGAAACAACAAAGAGAAAAATCAATTGGCTGTAATTGTGGCAGGGTTTAAAAAAAAAAGCCAAGAATAGAAATGACAACCAGCACTAGGACGAGAATTGTGGACACATGATCGCCTGTGCCAGCGAGCATGAAGGAGACATATCTTCTTTGTATTTGGTTATACAGTGCAAACCGCTTAAGGCGATCTCTGATGTGGCGAATTTCTGTTGTGAAGAACAATTTGTTTATCCCCGGCAATTTTTCTTCTTTGTCTTTGTAAAAAATGTCCGGTTAAGCGGAATCCGTTTATCACGAATTTTCGGATATGCCGAACGATTAAACGTGTCTCGACTATATAATTTGATCTGCTTAAGGCGAACTTTTTATCAAATACAGTACCTGGACATTTGTACAACTTTTCGGCTATTTTCGGAAATTGCGCGCTTCGTCAGTGTTAGAATTTGAGTTATTTCCCCTCTAAAAATGGCTGGAAAGTTAAAAT